>JASVER010000134.1:794722-854715 GCA_030449065.1 Oceanodroma leucorhoa | reverse complement strand
TTGGATATTAGGAAAAATTTCTTTACCGAAAGGGTAGTCAAGCACTGGAACAGGCTGCCCATCACTGGAGGCATTTAAAAGATGTGTAGACATGTCACTTAGGGAGATGGTTTAGTGGTGGACTTAGCAGCATTAGGTTGACGGTTGGACTCGATGATCTTAAAGGTCTTTTCCAACCTATATGATTCTATGGAACTATCTCCCCCTCAAAAKGCTTGGTGGCTAGTGAGCACTGAGGAAGAGGATGTATGGTTCTTGCAAATGATGGTTGAGCCTGCCAAGTCRCTTGGTTTTACAGGTGAATTGGGGAACATACCTGGACCTCATAATGACATAGAGTGCATCACTGTCCCTCACCRTGGCTTGGATGTTTGCCCTCTCAGCTTCTGCAGTGTTATCAGGAGCTTGGGCAGCCTTTGTGAGAAGGAGRTCAGGCAGCTGATGAAGATACTGCAGGAAAGCAGAGCGTCTCACAGCTGCAACATCAAGGTGTATACAGGAAATCTGGATTTCTTGTGGCTAGGATCTSTGGCTCTGCTGCAGATCTGTCGTGCCACCTCGGGCACATCTCTTTATCCCCCTGGGTGTTTGTTCCTGTCTTACTGCYGGGAGGGGACTGCATCGTGCCCTCTGGTTGCACAGCGCCAGGTTGGACGAGCAGCTGGGGTCTCCCAGCACATCCATCACACTAATAACGATAGGAAGGAGGGCATCCGTCAGGAATTTCTCCTTACCTTTTAGTTATTAATACATTTTTCTTTATCTCTTTTTTTTTTTTTTTTTTTTCATTTTCTTTCTTGCTTGAAGGGGAAAAATAAGTCAGCTATCTTTTATTCCTTCTAAAAGAAATGAGTCTTGACAGGTCTGGAAATGCGTTACCTGCAGTCACTCCGTGCACACAGGGGCCGTGCTGGCTCATTTATACACCCACATACCACAGCTCAGACATTTCATTAGCGTGGCATATCTTTTGTTTGCAGTGATAGGCACATGAAAGTATAACAGGAACAGGGCTGGAGGAAAGAAGAGGGGAGGGAAGGGGACGCATTGCTGCCTGAAAATCGCTGTCTGAATGTTTTATTCCTTGCATTTGCAGAACAATCTTCTTTTTATTCTTATTGTTTACTAGCAGTGCTTTCTGTGTACAAGAGCTGACATGGGCTCAGATGAATGCACTGTGGCCTGGATGGCTGCTCGTACCACTCAAACAAGGTTGATTTGTGATGTTGGCTGGCAAGAGGAAGGGAGAAAGGYATGTAGGGGATTTTCCTGTTGGTCAGGAGTGAGAGTGCACCCTGGAGAAAGGTGCATGAAGCAACTACTTGGCCAGCCCTCTCCTCCTCCCCAGCCTCTCTTGCTTCTGGGTATCTCCTGCAGCAGGAGCTGATGTGTGCTGGGCCCTGCACCAGGACTGGTGGCTGCAGGGTGACGGGCAGGTGGAGAAGGTGGGGGCCGTGCTGCTGCCTGATTTACATGCCCACAGCAGGGGTTGTCCTTGGCCAAGTGCATCCAGGGTGTTTGTGTGAGAACTGAAATACAGTTGAGGCTGGTTAGATCAGCATAAGGCTAATTTTAAATCCCAGATACGCTGCCAGTCTTGTGCTGCATAGCTCCAGCCGTCCTGCTCCCTTTCATCTTTCTATAGCTTCATCTTTCCCTTTCAGAGTTGTCCCTCTGTTGCTCAGTGCAATTGCTGGGCGACTGGTTTTTGTCCCTAAGCCTATTTGTGTGCTTGTAGCTAGCGTCCTGGAAATGTTTGCCCTTGTCAGATCTGTCCCTCTCATTCAGCCAGCTACAGAGCCTGGCAGATCTAGGCCTCCTGCCAATGCTTTTGCGGTGCTGTGGTCTCTCAAGCAAAAAGCCACTCTTTTCTGTAGGTAGCACAGGCTGACAGATGTTTTGACTTCTGCGTTTGTCCCTGTCTGGCTGTCTTGGAGACAGAAAAGGCACATTGAATCCRGCGCAGATGGGAGAGATGTCTGCTGGGATCTACCAAAGGTCACATGAAAACTGTGGAAGGAAGATAATAATGCAATCTTTATTCTGACCCTACCTCCATCCCCAGCTTGAGATGCTACAGGGAGGAGCCACTCTTGGTATGTTAGATCTTCATAATATAATCTTTGTTCTGCCCTGGCTCTTCTTTCTCTTGAAGGCTGTGTCAGCACTCATGTTCTCCATGCCTACGTTTAAACAGAAGTCTTTGGGTTGCAGGGTTAGCAAGCTGCTCTGAGGAGCTGCGACTGTTCATGCTTCTCATTGCTCAGGGAATGACCGTCCACTTGGCTGACACGAGAGCTTGAACTCCAGTGCTTAGGGAGAGCCTCTGGTTTGAGCTAAAAAGGCTGTGTTTTGCAGATAATTTTTGCTGGGGGAAAAAACCAAACCCCAAAGATCCACAAACTAAAAGAGCTGTAATGACCTTGTGTCTCCTGTGAATACGAGGGGACCTAGAACACGTTGTAAAGAGCAGGGATTCGGTGTTACTCCAGAATCATTGCCACAGCTTATGCTGGTTAAACAATTCGAAGGCAGTTTGCAGCCCAGTCCCTTTGGTTTGCTCAATACAGGTGAGATGTTGGGATTCTTTTCCTGGTGTCATGGATAGGATTTGCTGTGGAGAGCCACTTTTATGCTGTTGTCTTTGACAAAAAAATTACTGACCATAAAATCACCTTTATGGTGGTGTTTGGCTGGGGTTTTGTATTTAAGGTGCTAATGCCTATTCAAAGCTGTTGGTTAATTGAACATCACAGAGTTATAGGCCTGATCTGCCAAATGCAAACAGGATAATAGTTTTTATTTATTTCACAGGATTAAATTCAGATCTTCGGTCATGTTTATTGACTAACTATCTCAGGTTTTTTAACATTTGACAGTAAATTCTTAGCRTTATGCTGAGAAAAAGAGGGATGGGTAGGATTCTTAAAATACTTCTCTGTTGTGTCCTCCTCATCCTTCTGCACTGATGRCACTTGCTTGTTCACCAAATTGTTGTCATCCTTGCACAAAAAGTATGTTTTCAGCAGATGTCTAGGCAGTGCTAAATTGTAGCAGGTTCATTGCTCTTTGGTACTGTTTCTTCTTTAAAGCGCTAGACAAATGGTGCTTAAACCTTTGAATCAAGGAATGGTTTTCAGAAGTGCTTAAATGATTTAAGAGTGCGGTTCCCTTTGGCTTCTAGTTAGACTTCGTGCTCTTTAATCTTTTTAGGTGCTTAAAAGACGTGCTTTCTTTCCCTCCCCCAAGGCCTTGCTGAATCTGTCTCTCCGAAGTACTCGTATGGCCCCTTTATAGCGTCTAAGTACTGTCCAGTCTCTCATATGTGATCGCAACAGCCTAGTACAGGAGAAGAGATCAGCGTCTCCATCTTACAGACGGGGAGTTAAGACACGAGGGAGATGGAGTGACTGGCCCCTAGCCAGACGGGTTTCTGAAGCACAGATACCCAAGTCCCGCACTAACTCCCTGAGCAGGAGGTTGCTCGGCTTCCTTACAGGGAGGTGCTAAGCGTTCTCTGCCGTGCTTTGCTGAGTCAGGGCCTTGGGCTCTCCCTGACATGGTCTGTTTGTCCACACGTACAACTGCTTGCCCAAACTGCTGAGGTTTTGCTATAAACTAAAACGTTGGCATCAAAACCTCTCAGGGTTGCACTCTGATGAATTATTCTGTGTGCTGAGAAAAGGAAGATAAGGAGCAGGCAGAGGAAAAGGCATTTAAAGACAGTATTCTGCATATATAATTKGTCGTTTCACTCATGATGTCTGACAGCGGAAGAGCATACCGAGTACAAACTCCATGGTGTTGGGCTCTTTCTCTATATAGCCCTCCTCGAATGGTGGCTCTGTCATAAGGTCACACTGGGTGAGCAGGGCTCACCTCTACAGCTCGGGACCTTTGAGCATGGAGGGGGATTATAGAGAATTTAAGTAAGCAAAGATGGAGTGAGTTTGAAAAAATTCTTGCTTTGCATTTCTTAAGATGTTGCTTCTTCGGGATGCAGTGATGGCTGGTAGTTGTTTGGAACAGCGGTAGCCTTGCTGTCGGGAGAGAAGTGGGGTTTCTGGGGAGAATGTCCTTTTGGGGGTGGGGGAGGAAAGCCTCGGCGCTGGCCTGGGTTTTATGCCTGATGTTTGCTTTCTGTGAAGACTGCCTCTGCCGCTACGGCAGCTTGTGCTGGGGACAGTCTTCCTGTGGGGGGAAGGTCTGGGTGGGGCATAGGAACATTTTCTCAAATGATAACTTAATTAAAAATGTTTAGGAAAAAATAATTCTGAGAGTTAATTATTTCTTGATAGTTTTTAGCAATGAATGACAGTGTTCAGCATTTTGGGTTTTGTATGCTTTTTACATGGTTTTGTTTGGGTTTTTTTTGTTTCCTTTTGAGGTTTTAGTTGCTGCTGCTGTGTTTCTTTCTCTTTGTGTTGRTGGGTCCTTGGTTAGCCACGGTGTTTTGTGTTGGCTTGACAATGGTGTGTGTCCCAGGGACCGTGTGTTTCAGTTATCCGGTCTGGSCCAATTGAACAGCTGTAGTCCTCTGGCAGGATGTGTTCCTGAAGTGAAAAATATGGTTCTAATTTATTTTTGTTTATTTTAAATCCTGTGTGACAGTCAACACTTTATACTTACCACATTCTGATTATGGACAGTGGCAAAACTAATTTGCTGGAAGTTTAAAAATCCTGAAGTATGGCTTTTTTTTGTTTTGTTTCATTTTTTTGTTTTGTTTTTTTAATGTTTGTCTCTCTGTTTCTCACTACCTGAATTTATTTTACTTGGCAATAAGTTAAGTAATTTTCTTCAAGTCACGTCTGTTTTGCCTGCAATGGTAATTGATAAGCAATCTCCCTGTCTTTATCTCGACCCACAAGCTTTCYCGTTCCTATTCTTACTCTTTTCTCCACGTCCTGCTGAGAGGAGGGAGTGAGCGAGCTCCTGGGTGGGCGTTTGGCTCTTAGCCAGGGCTAACCCACCGCAGCGGGCAAGAGGTTTGCTATCAAACTAAGCCGGTCTCAGGCTTGTACGCTGTTCTGCACTGCAGCTGTAAGCCGCAGCCGCAGCTAAGCCGGCTCATTTAAACAAGCAACTGCAGCAGAGTGAGGCTCAGTGCTGYCTTCACGGCTTCACCCGGTCGGTTGTCCAGTGTCCTTAATGAACGCAGCCTGCCCCTTCGCCCTTCTTCCCCTCCTCCCAGCTAGCGCAAAATGCTTACGACAATGTCTGTATCCACTGAGCTTTCCTTACGGTATTCTCCCATGTATGTGCAAACGTTTTATTTCTTGCAAAGGTCTTATGCTGGATGCAGATGTGAGACTTGTAGTCTTTTGCAAATAGGAGAGAGGAGCTTGCTGGCTTAGTTGCAATCAGAAGGGGTGCATCTCTCAGCCAGATACGWTGGTAAGATGCCCTCTGTGATACGAAGGAGGGTAGAAGCTGTCCTTAGCTACTCAGAGATGGGAGTTGGGCTCCATACAACATTGCTGATCTCAAGAGATTAAATCAAACTAAATAATGAGATTCTTCTAAAAAACAAAAAAAATTCTTAAAAGACCAAGCAAATTTATCTTGCATTTAATTTCTCTTTCGACTTTTATGCTGTGTTTGCAGGAGGGGAAGGTCAACAATGTGGTTGTGAGTGCACATAAAAATGCATTCACCTTCATAAACTTCCCTGTGTGCCGAGGCAGTGATTCCTCCATTATTGTTTCTTCACYGCTAAAGTAAGCGCCACCCACCTTCCTTATGATCTGGAGTTTTTCCTCTCCTGCCTTTGCACTTTTTCTCCCGTGTAGCCCTTTGGTATGTGGAATAAAAAATAATGCTGGAAGAAAACTGAGAACAGTACAGAAGTTGCAGAACAAGAAATGACAGAGCTTGAATGTAGTGGGCACAGGTGTGTCTTAAGAACGAGGAAAAGATCTTTGTCAGTCCCTCATGGAGAAAAAAAATCCCCAAATCAGATAATTGGGGAGTGTTTTGCTTCAGGATCCTACACAGAAGTCTGCTTGAATTAGCAGGCCTAAAAATAATAGAGCTGGAGGAGCTGCTCACTTCACATCAAGGTCTCTTGCAATGTCTTGCAAGTGCTAAATGCTGCGATCTATGATTTATTTGTGAGAGCTGGCAATGCTGTTACGTGATCGTATCAGTCATGGTCTCTGTACTTCCTACCACGCCTTCCAGCTGTGACCCTGCTGTCAGGAGAAAGTAACCATGTACACGATCCACATCCAAATGCAGCATTTTTTTTTTTTTCTGGTGAATTATATTGATTTTGCAAATATGCACTCAATTAGCACAGTCYGCTAATTCTAAAAATATATTTATTTAGCTGTCTGTGTCCTTATTGCTAATGCATACAGTATGACATTGTGCTAGGCGTTGGGTGACCTTTGATTTTGTATGTAGACTATAAATCAGGGCCATTGTAGGCTGGTTCCTTATTTTCTGTATGTTAAGACAGTTCTGTTGTCCTGATAATAATGTACTGATTTATTTGGCAGGATTTGGTTTTCGTAGTAGAATTAAACCATCTCTATCATCTAATAAATACAAGCAGGCTTAATAGATTTCCAGGAGGAAGTGTTATGATCACCTAGGCTTCCTGGTTAACTTGGGCTAAAGACCTTCATTCATCAGCTCCTGTGTCTGGCTCTTAATTTTTGACTTCTGCTGRAGCGCATTGCCAGAAACCATACTGCTTTCGTTGAGGATTTGAAGTGACAGACAAAGTACCGTGCGGTTTATTAATTTGTGGCAGTGGATAATTACTCTTTGTAATAAATTATTCAGCTTTTCTTCAGTTTTCATTTTGCCCAGCTTTAGCTTGAATGGTTCTCAATGTTTCTCAAAATTTCTGCTATTTTAACAGTTCCTTTCCATTACTGGAAATCATATTCCTGTATAGGTTATTATACCTGCTAAATTAGGCAGTTTAAAGTTTCCAGTATTAAGGTTCATGTACAGGAGAACGTGTTCCGTAGGCTTCCAGTAGGACTAATGGTCATCAGATTTTTTTTTTTTAAATTATGATGATTTTTTTTTTTTTAAAAGATATTTTAAAATGCCTTTCACATCAGAGAACATGCCTTTTGAATTTCCTTCTAGCAGATTTCTATGCCACTCACCCTCTTGGGATGGTTGACCATGACTACAAGACCTAGGAAGACCTGAATGGCTTAAAACCTCCTTGGCAGCCAAACATTACAGATCTGKTTTTTTTGTGAGACAAAAATGAAAATGAAATGAAATTACATCTCTGAAAGTGGATAGTCGGTATGAGAAGGGAAGAAAGTAAATCTCTTYGGGCTCCACATCCTCATTTTCTATGCTGTAGCTACCTTTGTTCTTTGAGGGCGTAAAACTCAGGCCGCTTGTTATATAATGTAGCCTTAACACGTAGATATATAGAAATAAAATATTTTGCCTTTTAAGACTGTATAAGCATTGCCTTTCCTGGAGACCAAGCACATGGTGTTAGTTTCCTCGATGTTCTCTGTTAGCGGCCAGTGCTGTGTGATCTCGTAGAGAGTTAATAGTCTGTTGCAGAAGGATTATCAAGGCCTTTTGGTTTGACACCTTTACTTTCCTCTTGTAACAAAAAACCAAACAAGTGGAGGTGTGCGTGTATTTTGTCAGACTACTCCAAAAGAGGCTGGTCAAGGATGTAGGTGGCCTTAACATTATCTGCCTGGGGAACAGAAACTGCTGTGGTGAGACTGCTGGCAGTCAGCCACTCTGTGCTGTAAGGTCAGTACAGCTGGGGGCATGTTTAGGGGGGAACAGAGAGTCCYTCCACACCACGGAGACGGACAAGGAAGCTTACAGGTGAGAAGACTTTGGATTAGACATCCAGTCTTGGCTAGCTCTGGTGTAAGGTGGAGGAACTACAGGGCAGCCAGGTATCTGTGCTGCCACGGTCCTTATGCACTTGGCAGCACCATCCCTCATGCTTTAACAACCCCTCCTTGCAGGTGGGTGTCCGGTGCTGCAGGCGGTGTTCCCTCATGCACGGTGCCCTGCTCTTCCCAGACCCGGTTGCTGTGACCTCCCCTAAACAGCAACTCCCTGACTCAGACTCTTGAATAGTTGCTAAATTTGGATGCCACAGGCTTGGATGCCCATGTCTGGCAGCATCGTATGTCTTGTCGTTCCTTAGTTGTTAGGGGTTTGGTAGATGCTGAACTCTGACTATGGCACTTGAAGTGAGCAGACAGTTGCAAGCGTCCCAAGCAGGTGAAAATTCGCTTGCCAAGTATTGCAGGTGCTTTTGTACGGCCTAAACACCTTGTATTTATGTTCTTTCTGTGAATACTGGGGATAAAAAAAAAAGTCCTAAGATTTGGAGCTGATTAAAAGAGAGAAGGAACATAGTTGTTTAGATAACCAAGTGTACTCAGCAAACTCGTTTGCTGGGGTTAATTTTGCCTGTAGCCATGGTTGTGCTATCGGCACAGTGACAGTCCTGTCAGAGGAAACGGTTTCTACTGAATTCTCCCACGGGCGTGGGAGCCCCGAGTTACCAGCTGTGTGGGAGCAGGAAGGGCAGGAGTCAGTTTTCAAAACCAGCATTTGCCATGGTGAGGTGTTCCCATACTCTYCTGGAGTGGCTGCTGTTGCTTTGTAATGCTGCAGAAGTGGCACGTTATAAAGAACATGGTGGTCATTTGTATGTTTGGGGTTCTTTGTTTGGAATTCTAAAATTCTTTAATACTTTCAAAATATAAACAGCTATGCAAATTGTTGAGTTGCACTGAAATTGAACGTCGTAATACATTTTAGAAGAGTTTTGGGAAGGAAATCTAAAGTCACTTGGTGGATGTAGGTATTTTGTTGCAGCCCTGAGTGCTGAATCCCATCATGGCAGGGCACAGTTCATYGAAGTGGAATTCATCTCATCTGTCTCCAAAGCATCTAGGCCAGAAAGTGCTTGAGTCCAGCTATTTTGGATGCCTATTTTAGGGTGGGTAAGTCATGCTCAGATGATGTCCGTCTCCACTGGCTGCAGGATACATAGAGAACTAGTCTGGATGCTGTGCCTGAGTTCAGCCCTGGGCAGCCCCACAGTCTGGGAGAGCTTGCAGCCTCATGCTGTCATTTAAGACAGTATTTGTGTGCTCTTGGTTGATACAATTTCTTCTCAGAACAGCACTTGGGCACCTCCTTCTCCTCCCCCTGAGCAGGCATGTTTTCCCAGAATGAGGCCCCCAGCTCTTACCAGATGTCCCCTCCTGGCTCCAGCTGTGTCAGCTAGGATGTYACTACCCGTCGCTGCTTCTCGGGGCCGGTGACGATCCCACAGGGATCTGACAGYAGGGCAGTCTGCGGGAAGCTGAATCTATTGGTTTATTATTATTATTATCTATCGGTAAACAATTTGCAGCTTTTGGTCTGATCTGTCCTGATGGATTTCACCCTAAGCAGGCCCAGCAGCACTTGAACGAATGCTTCCACCAGCAGAGAGAAGGCAGCAACCACTGGACAATAACTTGAGTGGCACTACAGCGTGTAAAGGGAATGTCTTTCTGCGCTCAGAACGGAGGAGACGGGGAGTCTCAGCCTGGTTTCCATCCACTGGACTGTGCTGTTCTCTAGATTGTGTCTCATCTTAAGCCTCCATTTAACATCACTGGTGTGATGTTAAATTCTCAGCTGTGAATGCATGATAGAGTGTTGATCCTTCTTGTTCTGCCAAGCCGAGTAAGATGAACCATCAGGGAATGTGGTGTGCTCTGGGGGCAGGTGTGGCAGGTACCAAGGGGGACTTCAGACAGGATAGCACTGAGGACTGCCTGTCTCGGATGGAGTGAGCACATATAAATAATAAAAAGTTGGTTGTACCAGGGGGATTTGTGAGAACAAACTACAAGTTTACTATGGACGTTAGCAGATGATTTCTGTGCTTGCACATATTCCTGCAGAGTCGTTTTGTTTTCTCAGGCTTTACAGTCACAGATGTGGTGAGGCTATAAATGCTCTAATTTCTTTCCTTCTTAATTCAGAATTTGGACTCTTCCCTGCTCCATTAAATCCCACATTTAACTTTATTTTGAAGAGTTTTYGTCATAGGAACAGTGTTGGGGACAGAAATGGTACATTTAGTTCTGCTGAATGGATATGGTATTAGATTGACAGTCCCTGTCAGTGCGTAATTGCAGATTAATGGGATGTAGTATGTCATTATGGCAGCTCAATAGCACAAGTTTCGGAGCTGCACACAGTCCAGGCTTTCATTTCTTGTTAGAGGGGGCTACTCTGACCTGCCTCGCACAATTTTCTCCCTGATCTCTTGTGGCAGAGAATAAGGATGTTTACAGTTCAGGTACTTAATGACCCCAGGAATATGATGCAAGACCAACAGTGTAATTTAAAGGGTATGAGGAGATGGGGAAGAACTGATACAATATGGGAATGACAGAATCCGACAATACGCTATAAGGAATGAGATATGTATGAAAAGCTTTATGTTGTGAAATGAGCAGCCTTCTGCACAACATCTACCAGTGGATGTGAAGGCTATTATTTGTGTCCAAAATGAATAGAGTTGCTGAGCTTTACTAACCAGACCATGAAGTCAAGGGAGGGACCATATTCGTGGACTGGAAAATGAGGGCATGCCATGAATGGGTTGTTGAAGTAACTTTCCCCAGTTATTGCGGAGTTGAGCCTCTATCAGCCAGTACTTTAATACTTCGTGTCTTGCAGCAGATGCCTTATGCTGAGCTGAATGATGTGAAGGTGTTCTCACTGAGGACCACCTTGAGACATTTACCTACGTAAAAAGTACTTTACACCATAAGCAGCCCTGCTTATGTCTGGAGACAAAAGTAATGCTGTTTGGGAATTGAATAGATTGTGGTATGGCCCTCGGGCAGGAGCTGAGTAAGGAACCAAACAGATGTTAGAAAGGGCTTCATCACTTTAGGATGCAGTAGACCTCCTTCAATTTGTCTTTCCTTGTGAGACAGTGTTGCTGTGCAGGTTCCAGGTACCTCCTCAAGAGCCACTTGTTCTTGGACTCCACAACGGAGTCCTGCTTGTGCAGACAGTGTGGACTGCCRTAAAATAGAATGGACCTTTTTCTTTGATGGGGTAGGGAAAAGGTTCCTCTGTGGGAGTGGGCAGAGGAGGTATTTATCCCTCCCTGTCTGACTGGAGTCACATGGAGGAAACGCTAACCATCCCAGAGTGAAAGAAATGGCTTGAAAACCTCTGTGGCAAGCGCAGAACTGCTTCCTCCTTGACAGATTTCAAGGCAGCAGTTCTAGTGCTGGTTAAAGGACACTGAGGAGAAGAGAGAGCCTGCAGCTGAGGAGTTTCAGATGTACGTGACAGATCCTCTGGGAATTTTTCCTCACGCTATAAAAAGTATGGCTTCCGCCACGTTTGCTTGTGATGCACCATTTGTCCACGCTTCTGACACTAGCGTAAGTATTTTACGTGTCCGATTTGTTCTCCACCATTGTAAAAGTGGAAACTGGCAGGGCTTAGCAAGTCGTCTTTACTCAGAGGATACCAAGTCTGTTGCTGAAGCTGCTGACCCACAGGGGCCAGGGGTGCTTCTAGGCAGAAGAAGCATGTCTCTTAATAATCTGATGTAGTATGACTGTGCTTCCATGTGAGAGTGTTAGGGACTTGTGAAGAGCTCCATTGCTCYTGTGCAAAGAACAAATATACTAGCACCATGCCCAAACCTCCATGTCAGAGTAGCAGCGAAGGGAGAGCATCGCTGGAGCTGCTATTGCTTCCTATTCCCTACAAGTTGGTGAGGATACAGCAGCAAAGTGTGGGGAGCGGGGTAACCAGGCTCTTCTCCCTCTCCCTGTTGGCCTGCGTGTCTGAGTCACATCTGGGGGAAGGATCGTGAGCAGCCCCCCAGGGCTAGATGTAATGCCACCCACCTGGGAGCAGGGGTGCGGACTGCTGTTCCTCCAGGGCCCAGAAGGTTCCTCTGGACCTAGCCGTGCCAGGCAGGAGGGGACTGTCCACAGCCACCGGCCAGAGGCTGCTGCCTCCCTGGGCTGCGGGCAGAGCAGCGTGTGAGTGCTCCCTGAGCYGCTCCAGCCACAATCAGGTTGCCTAGCTCAGGTCAACGATTTGTACTGTTTTATACTAGAAATGATAATTTATTTTTCCTAAATATAAGCAATTTTGACAAAAACAGCTTTTCAGGCAACACTGTGGGTGATAGCATCCAGGAAGGAGTTGCAGCGAGTAGCTGGAAGGTGTGAAACTCTTTTAAAGGTACATGGGAATCTAGGAAGGAAGCCTGTGGTGGCCTCAGTTTCATAACTCTCTGCCCTTTGCTCAGGGCTTGTTTGGCAGCACTGGGTGAACTAAATATTTGTGCATTTACGGTTTGCAGAAAAAAAGTAAATTCTTAGACATAATAAATATATGTGGCTAATACCACAGAACTTCAAAAGAGTGGCAAGATCCTAATAATGCCTTCGTTTAAAAGGACTGAGACACTAATTCACCCCTAGAATTGAGGAAAGTAGTTATCATTAGTATCATGTTGCCAGATTTAGTAGTATGAAAATAACGCAAACAGTCATCTGTAATGCAAATGTTGACGTCTGATTAATAGAGAAAATAACATGAGCAATTAATCCACGAGGGAATAGATCATTATAAATGTAAATGAGATCATCAAAGGATAAGCCACACAGAAATAAAACTACCTCAAAACGTGATTAATTATTGAAATTCCYGTAAAAAAGGCATCTTTAACAATAGAGTCCTTGGAAGACATGTCRTATGATTCATCAAAATTCCGGACAGGGTTATTTTACAATCCCAAAATTGATTAGCTTCGTTATAAATACAATGGGGACATTTATTCCACCCAAGACAGCATGCTGTTTTAGGGACAGAGCACAGCCTTAGCACTAAACTGACTCAGTTCTGATTTATGCACACCCAATTTTTTCTATAGTATATAGTTTGCTTGGATAAGTCAGGAGGTACCTGCTTGCATTTTTTCAGGGAGGAATGTGGCTTTTACATTAATACATATTTGTACCTGCCTATGATCTTAATCACYTCAAGATACAGTGTTGGAGGAAAGATTGTCTTTCTGGTCAGGGCARAGAGTTTTGTCAAAAATTAGTTTCTCTTCTTGCCTCTCAGAAAAATTTTCAGGTGACCTTGGGCAGATCACTTTATCTCTGTGCTTTGTTCTCTACCTTAGTTTTGAATGCTTCAGTTTAATGTTGTGTAAGATGAAATTATTTAAAGGGTCTTCATTTCAAGTAATGCTAGGAATCTACCCTTGTAAAATCCTGGTTACTTTTTAAAAGCTCWATTAAAGATGTTTTTCTTTTCTAACAAAATAGGGCTTACTGCTCTTCAAGTGGTGTTAAATACTCCAGTGACTTCATACTTTGAAGATACACAGTATTTTAGCACTGTTTGTAACATTAAAGGCCAGGATCATAATCTGCATCTTTCCCGAGGTTTAATTTTACATCTTGCTATTATTAGAGACCTACTTAGGAACTTGGCAGTTTTCCCCCTTTCTATTAAAACCAGACTCAACGCGCTTTACTGCAGCAGTTTAAATGCATTTTGCATGGCATCACGGTGGTGTGCTGAACGCTCTGCGGAACGGGCCTTATGCAGCTCCTTGCTCCTTATGCGAGGCCACTTGGGGTCTGAGGTCTGTTGCTGGAATGAGTATTTGAAAGGGTGTCAGAGGGAGGAAAAATATGAGAAGCGTCTCTGAAGGTGGTACGGGCAAGAAGGCCTACAGGCYGTCAGGGAATTACTTGTAGCAACGGTCCAGAAAAAGCTGACAAGAAACTTTTGTATATAGGACAGGTTGACAAGAACATTGAAACTGAGGCAGAATCCAAAGAGCTGTCTCTTGCTSTTCAGTTTCTTCTTTATTGGAGAAAACAAGATTTTCTAAGTATTGTTTTGTGAATAAATATTATCCAGGAAATGCCATATCTGTCCTTACTTTCTATTCATAATAGAAACAAGTCACATAACCCCAGTCTAGGTTAGACTCTGCATTAGAAAGTGTCTCAGAACAAGTTTTGCATACTGCTCTACTTAGATTTATATGCTGTTTTGTCTGCTCACGTCTTTGTATTACCTTATGTATATGACACCTAGCAGAGAGTCCCAAGTCCTGGTTATATTAGGAAGTCGTGTGGTCACCTCTCTCAAGCTTCAGTCTTCTTTTGGTCTGGCACCTTACTTTTCARTTCAGTTTTGCTACAGTTTTTCCCTGCTTTGAAGGACAGCAAGGTTGAAATATCTGTAAATGATGGGTCTCCTCGGAGCCTCTTGGCTTTTAACAAACACTGACYGTTGACTGGTTCCGTACAGGAATTGGCATCTCAACCATGGCTTCAAGTTTTCTCCAAAAAAAAGTTTGCCTTCTCTACAAGCCACAGTCAGTAGTTTTTATTGCGCCTGAATATTTTTTTCAGCCCTGACAGACTTACCTTTGGCAAACAGCACTACAGTGCTGACGCTTGTGGTGCAAATTTCTGTAGCTGAGGCGGCCACCTGATGGTAAATGTTTCTGTTTCTTCATTCAGTCAAATGGCTTTGAGGCATTTCTTACAGGAATTTAGTTTGAATATTATATTAGGTACCTTTGTGCTTTTGAGGCTCCAACAGCTAGATTTAAATGCTGCAGAACATATACAGAAAACCCAGGAAATGAGAAACAAATACCTACCAGGAAAAAACACTTTTGCATCTTTATACTGTCATTATCTCTTAAAAACCAACCCTTCTGGCCTGATTCCTGCGTACAGCACTCCTGTATCGGAAAAAACTTGGCTTTGACTAACCTTCCATTTTGTGCTCCTGAGCCTTTGGTGGTACCAGCAAGTCACTTCTATTACTGTGAGCATCCAAGTTTAAATAGCAGCCTTTTTAGCCTGTAATGGAGAATGTCCCACTTGGTTGTCTTCAGCCTGAGGAAGCCTGAGTGCAGTGCCTTATTCTAAGGACCAGGGAACATAAACAGAAATGCCAGAATACGTATTTTCCTGAGTTCCCTTAGGGCTGTAGAGAGAACCCTGGAGAGAGAAAGGCAGCTGAGAAAAAATAAATGTTGGTGTATGGTATTAAAAACTAGCAGGCAGGGAGACATATACGAATGCATACATAGGGTTGTTAAGTGAGGGAGCAAACTGTGAACCCAATTTATGCCAGTGGCATGAGGAATGAGATGAGAAGGGTGGCACTCAGTAGGTTCCCTTGGCTCCTCATAAATTTCARAGTGGCTGCCTTTCCTTTTTTAGTATCCTGTAAAATGCAACCCTGGGACCGTTAGAAGATGTGCTGGTGAAGGTGATAGGAAATGAGAGAAGAAATTTCCTCATTCTGGCCTTCATTTCCTAGATTTTCAATGATTTGTTAGTCAATTAACTGGAGGTCAGATATATCTGTATTTTGTTAAAGTGTTACACTCCAGTGGAGTGTGTTGTTCAACTTACGTTGTCTGCATCTTTAGAACCACACTTGGTGTGACAATACTTTGGGTTCACAGTGATGAAGAAAAGAATTTCAATTTTTCAGCACCCTCTGTGCAGAATGACACTTATGCTTTGTATTTTTAGTAGGAATATAAAGAAGCTGCTCTTTAAAACAAACACTTGGAGGCCAGCTAATTCCTAGAAATCATTTTAATTAAGGGGAACAGGAGGAAAGGAAGGAGAAGGCAGCCTTTTGCTTTTCCTACGGTGGATTAGTTGGCTTAAGTCTGGAGGGCCAGTGACTGGTACTTCTGATGTTCCTCATCAGGATCCTCGTCCTCTCCCCCATTACCTAATGCTTCCTCAGTCTGGGGACTCCACCRGTGTTGTCATCTTGTCAGGCCGTGGACCTGTGGGGGCTGAGACTTTTTTTTGGCTTTGTGCTCAGCATAGTGCAATACAAAACGACCACGTGCTCCCAAAGAGCAAACRCTAAGTGCGTGCTAATGAGACGTTACCAGTGAGGTGTGAGGAGTTGCTTTGCAAAGCAAGTAGTGTGAATTGTTTTTTAAACTTTGGCCGTCCCTTCCCACTTTGTCCTCGGCTGACAYGCAGCCCTCTAAAAACTGAGGCCTTGGTTCATTTGTCATTGATTTCTCAAGTCACCCAGGAGACCTGTTGCAGCTCTGTACGTTGTATGCTGTGGCCCATCCTTGTAGGAGGCTGATGGGAGCACCAGCATCACGTGTGGATTTGTTCTGCTTGTAAATAAGCAAAGGTTGTGTCTTGTGATCTGGTTATAAATTTTCTGGAGGTCAGCGGAGGAGTTTGATAAGCATTTTGGCCTTTCCATGGGGATCTCCACATGGCCAATAGCTTATTTGAAATATATATTTTTGACCAATTCTACATGATCCCTATGAGTGGCCATTCTCTTTCCTGGCAATCTGAATTCCAGCCAGACAAGGTCTCAGCTTTTTATTGTCCTCTCTGTCCCTCATATGAGGTAGCTGTTTTTCAAGAGGGTGTTTTTAAACGGTGTCTGCTGACACAGACCTCCCAGGCACGGTTATCTATGCAGGGTAGGAGAAATCTCTTTTTAAAGGCATTAATGAAACTAATTCCCTAACAAAATTCATTAACTTCAGTGAACTGTCCTCAGTGTCTGTATAGATAAGACCTCGCTACCCTCCGGATTGCTCAGTAAGTGATTCCCAGGCCAACATTAACTAACATTCCCCTTTCAGTGACCTGCTGGATCAGCTACATATGGATTATCAATGCTTCTGGCTCTTCCATGGCCACTGGAGACCTCCTGTTCCCCAGGCGCTCTCTGTTCCTGGTTGCCCTGAGGCAGTGAGCTCTGCCAGCCTTGCTGTAGCCATCAGTGCTGTACGGGCCTTGACATACCTCGGTACGCCTCCCTGCCCCCTGAAATTAAGGGGATTTGTAGCCCCTTTTCATGGGAAACAGCACGACAGTTTAGGTGTTCCTGGCTCTCATGTCTACTTTGGAGGCTCTCCAGACCTCCAGGTCTGGGACTCGGGCTTCCTTCCAGGCTGGCAGTGCACCATCTCAGCTCTCCGTCTAGTTATGGCAACGGCACCTCAAGCYGAGCTGTCCCTGTTTATTAGGGAAATGGTCCAACTCCTCCTCAGTGGGTGTCTGGTGATTGACCCGTGCCATCCTATTGCCCTCGGCTGGTCAGGAGAAGCTCCGTGGGGCTGTGTGTGTACAGGTAAGGGAACGCGCTGTCGGRGGAGCAGCCGAGCTGCTTCTCCAGGAAGGGTCACTTGCCGTTAGCCGGATGGTTTTGGGAGAAAGGCAGAAAGCTRGGAGTTGAGGACCAGTGTCACACTGCAGTGCAAGCTTGAATGGGTCCTTAAGTCCACACTTAGGCAATGGAGTTTTAGGTGAGTATCTGAAGTGCCTTAAGTTCAAAGCTTAGGTTAAGACAGACACTTAGGCTAACCTTCTTCCTTCTGTCTTTGTGCATGCCATCTAGTTGTGTACTCGGTAGAGAAAGTGCTGTCTCTGAGTGTATGTGCATGGGTGAGGGTAGTCAGCTCCCACTACAGTGGGAATCTCATCCTGTCCAGTACTATGCCCATAGTAGTAGTARTCATAGTATTAATGCTGGTGGGGGAGGTGGGAAATATTTTAATAATTTCTAAAACAGTTAAACTCATTTAATGTAAGGGCAGATGTTTCAAAGCTGTGTGCATCAACCYTCTCGGTTTCAGTCCACTGGCATCACAGCTTTCCGAGAACGAAAGCCTTGTACTGTCCGGGGAGTTTTCTGCTGAACTTTTAATAGGTTTATGATGAGGTGCTGTGCGATTCAGCRGGTAATTGGCCTGTGTGTAACCCAAAATGTTTCTACAGGAGCATGTAGGTGAACAGCAGTTCGTACTAATTAAATAATTGCTTCCATTAAGCTGAACGTAATTAATGCAACTTAGATAATAGAGAAAGGTAACTTGGTAATTTAACCGTTGTGGGTTTGGGGCGGAATTGTCAGTGATTTACTTTGTGGCAAAGAAGGCGGCATTGGGAAATACTGCTACAGAGCAACTCGAATGAAAAGGAATCGTCTTGCAGTATGCGTGGCTGCATATTAGACTTGTGCTGAAAGCTTTTTATACTTCTGCAATGTTGTATGGCAGATTATAGTTAGAGCTGGGAGGGAGTATGAGTTTTTTTTGTCTCAAGAAGCTTTTAAGGCTTGGAAAACTTGAATGCACTTACAAGGTTGTGTCATGGCCCAAAGCGCCCCAGCAGTCTGCAGCCTCTCCCCCCGCTCCCTGTAGGAGTTCAGCTGCCCGGGCCAAGGCCAGCTCTGGTTCAGGGCAGGTTCAGGGCCAGGTTCCRTGGTGCTTGGCTCCAAGCTGGAGYGTGGGCTGCTTCGCAAAGGGAGGGGAGCTGGGAGCCRAGGGCGACGGCAAGGCAGGCAGGGCAGTGCCCTCGCCACCAATTTGGCAAGTCCTACTGCACCCGAACAAGAGGAGCAGGCAGGTCCGGTGGTGGTAAGCAGGGCTGGCCAAGAGTGCAGTGATGCAGTGCATGGAGATGAGGCAGGACCAAGCTCAAGCTAGGGTGCTGCGGTCAGGATCAGCAAGGTAGAGGGCCAGGGACAAGCTTGTGTGAACGCAGGCAAGGCCCAAGGGCTTGAGCTTAAGTGCAGCTCCATAGCAAAGGGGTGAGGACCCTGCTGGAGGTCTCACAGAACTTTCTCACACTTAGCTGTTTCACTGCAGTCTAGTCTCAGCTTTTGGTTATGTTGTTCTAGGGCTGGGCTTAAGCATGGGCAGCCAGACCCTCAGGAGAAAGGGGAGAGGTTGCAGAGCTTCTTCTGCACCCAGGTTAAATTAAAAACCCAAAAAAACACTTCTAAGATTTTCACACACAAAAAAAGAGAGGTGTAGCCTTKTCACCTAACATTGCCAGTGGCAGGCTGGCCAGGGCACTCTCTGGGCTGGAATAACCACATTCAAGACTCTGCTTGTCCTCCTCACAGATCTCAGCTTGGACCTGTCTTCTACTCTCAAAATGAGTATCTTGCTATTCCTGAGATGAATATCTCACTTACCAGGGCTTTGGTGGTTCTTGGCAGGGATTGTTTTTTTCCCATTCCTTTTTCTACACATGAAATTCCAGCCTAGAGCTGGAAAAACTTTATGAAAGCCAGGCAAATGACAAAACGCTCTTTATTTTTATTTACCTCARTGTTTGTCAGTGTTGTGTATCATCATAGGAAAGAACGTGTTCATCTCTGGCGTGGTACTGTAAAGCCGGTGAAAAATGTGCATTCAACCATAGGTTGAATTTTTCTGTCTTTTAAATGTGTGTATCTAGTCCCAGAGCAAAGAAAGCCCACATGAAGCAGGCATAGCTGGAGTGGCTGGGGCAGGATGAAATCTTTATCACCCATCTTGCTAAGCAGAGGCCAGCCAGAAGGGTGTCCCCCAGACACGAGCAGAAAGCATCGCAACTCCATCATTTCACAGTGCCTTGTATCTGAGAAATTCCCTGAAAACTCCTGTTGCCAGCAGCAGTGCTGGGTATTGTGGGACTGATGCTCAGTGAATTCCTGGTAATTTTGTCCTTCCTTGCCACTGCTGCTGTTGGGGATGAATCACAATAGTTCGGTTGTCAGTGGAAGCTGGAGAGGAGGGCAGGTGTGATCCTAYACTAATTTCTTCCTTGTTCTCACCTATGTATCTGTCCCTGCTCTCAGAGGTCTGAAGTCATGTGCTGGAGTGCAGGATTTACCTGCCTTGTCTTGTTATTTTAAATGTCTTCTAAGCATCAGCTAAGATCAAAAAAACTCGTGTTCTTTAGATAAATGGCTTGCTCTTTGTAAGCAAAAGCAAAAGGTTGGATTGTCCTGACATTTTATAATCTTTCTGTTTTCGCATGTTGAAGCTTAAACGTATTGCAAAAGGCTCCTGCCATTTTTCTGAAGTCTGCTGGGTTTCTGCGGGTAGGAGTAATATCCTCACTTCCTTGCRGTCTCATTTCTGTGTGTGGTCCTGCGACCTTCAGGAGCCTGATGTAAGGTTTTGTTGTCCTCAGGACCATGCTGGCTTCTGGACAGTTTAGGCGTACTCATTGCTAAATTTTATCTGATGAGGAAATATGAAAAGATCAAATATGGCTTTATTCTCTGGAATACCTCAGCTACATGACTTGCTTGAGGGTGGAGCTGGGTGACTTCTTGTCAGTCCATACTGTCCCGTTCTCCATGGTACTGCATCTCTGTTCGAACTGCTGGAGTTTGTTATTTGTGTAATGAGTTTTCCAGCCTCAGTGCTAATCTGATTTAACTTGTGAACAATCTGTATACARCATTGACACGAATCATTTTTATGCCGAGCTAATATGCAGTGCAAGGGAAAACATTTAGATGGCTGTGTTGGATTTGGGAGCCTGTGAAGCTCATCATTCCTGCCTTTTCTTATCAAATAGTAGACTGCAGCATTCTGGTACCATGCAGCCCCCATCAGGAGTAGATGTATTTCTGTCAAGGGAAAGAAAGAAAATTCAGTCTTTCTCTTTCTGCTCTGGTGCTCCAGGAGATGCAGAGAAGAGAAATGTGATCCCTGAGGATCTCCACAGAGAGAGAATATATAGAGAATGTGAACATCAGCTACAGGATGCCATACCTCAAGGAATTCCAGATTCAATTGACTTTTGATACCTCAGGCTCTAAACTGTCTTTTGGTAGTAGGCATTGTAGATGATGCTGCCTTCAGGCAGCAGACAGCAACATGTGGGCTCTTCCAAGAACACGGGGGGTTGCGGGGGGCGTGGTGTGTTGTCACTTTTTCCACAGAAATGTCAGAATTAATTATTCTTTATTGATGGTAGAAGCATTTTGTCAATCATTCTCCCCTTGAAATGAAAACAATCCAATTAATAATGCTGAAAGGAAATGTTTCACAAAGGACTGGAAAATGTACCCATTTTGAATCCTGGTGAAAAATAGAGCCTTCAGCGTGCCAGTATTTTTTCTAAAATTGTTTTCTGACAAGCCTTCTCTTGGTGAGGAGTCTCACGTCAGGGGAGACGAGGAGGTAATGACTGTCTGGCTGTTGYGTTAGATGTGTCTGTGTGTGAGAGACTGGTGGTGGTGGTACATAATTCTTGTTGCTTAAAAACACACTCCCAGGTGGGAGCTACCTGCAAAATGCTGCTAGTTAGAGCTTCTCTCCGGCTGCAAGGGCAAGGACTGTGGCTCACGCTGCTGGTGTTCAGCTATTTCACAACCCAGGTTTGGAGTGTTCCCCTCTCTTTTCAGTTGCCTGGCTGTCCCCGTCAGCTGGCTCAGACCTGCTCTTAATCCTGAATTTCAGRCAAGGCTTAACCTTGTGTACCAGGGCAGGGAGGTCTTGAGCTAGAGATGTCTTCCCTCCCAGGAGACAGAGTGCCCTGTTAGTTGCCTTCGGGGCACGATGGAAGTATCATTCGTTTAATCTGATCTGTTTAACCGTGGCCATACTGCCATTGCCCTTCAGATTTCTGGTTTCCACTTGTGATACTTTTTTCTTCCCCCTGGAAACTGAGCTTGCTTCATCAGCTGGAGTGGCTGCTGAAGAGCAATGAATTCTGCCTTTGTACCAGGCTTTTAAAGAAATTATTTATGATTCCAAGGTAATTGGATGTGTTTCAGTGTCAGCACTGGGTATGCATTTTTAAGAATTGAGACTATTGAGACTCTCATACAAAAAATCAGCTAGGCATGTTCTTAGGATGTTACTTTATAGTATTAAAGATAGTATTGAGTGCAGTAGTATTAAATAAAACTTTTCAATTAATTTATTAAAACATTTTCAGTGAATCCTTCCTTCTAGGACAGGCAGAATTTAAACAAACACCAAGCAAAGGAAGGGGACAGAAACATTTTTTGACCTTACATCTCACATCTCTTTTGCTTTAACTGGGACCAGTTAGGCTGAATACGTAATCATAAGCTCAGAGGCTTAACTTTTGTTGAAGGGAACTTCTGTAGCAGGGGTTTGAAAAGTCACAGTGTGAYTGATGTCAAGTAAGCCTGAAGTTGCATAGGCTTTGAGCTTGTTGTCTGCAATAATGTGAGTTAACCTCGGTGAACAATCAACAGACGTAGTAATGGGCTAACAGGGCATCCAGATTTAAAAAAATGTAGATGATGACAACAAAGGGATCTTGGGTTTTTTACCCTTTGAAAATTAAATGAAAAAGTTYAAAGAACTTCTTTGTGGTTAATATTTTGATGAGGCCAGTATGGTTTTAAAAATTTTCAACAAAGTGGATGTTGCTGAACATTCCTTATTAGTCTGGTTTTCTGGCAGACATGAAAAAATAAGTTCATAAAMCAAAAAGATTAAAAACCGTGAAAAGGGAAGAAGCCATTTCAGTAATGTTGCCTATAGATGTGTTTCATTAAGTGGGCAGTAGAGCTGCTCCTCTGCTTCAGGCAAAAGTCCAGAATTTATTTCTGGGCTATGTGCCTGGTCASTTGTATCTTTATATGTATATCTCTGTGCTAAAATGCAAAAGGATTTAAAGCAGAGAAGTTGTGGTGGTCTCTAAGAATATGAGTCAAGTAAATTCTGTCTCTAAGAATATAAGTGAAGCTAGATCAAGCGACATATAAGATACACAAGCACTTTCTTGATTGGAAACAAGGCAGAAACTTTGGATAGGTACATTGTAGAAACAATTCCTCCAAGATTAATTTTACTCAAATTTTTGTTGGTTTTGCTGCTTTTGCCATTTGAAACTGGAACAAGCATGGAATTCTGTTTGTTCTAATAAGCTGGAAATGAAAATAAAGACACATTTGTCCCAGTGAGGTCCTTTTTAATATGCAGAGTTCTCTCAAGATGTCCTCCTGTTCATGCCTCATTTCTATAAAATCCTCTCTTGAGAGCTGCTGGGAGATACAGTTTGGACGCATTTTTCCAGTTGTGAATAATCTGTTCYTGTACTATGGATGCACTTTGGATTGAAGACATTATGGGGGAAAGCAGATTTTGTACCTTGCATGGCACTTAAAGCTCCGTGCCTGATGCAGTAATGCTGTTTTAAGCAGYAGAAGTGTTCAAAAGTGGGTAAAGACACATCAGTGCAATCAGTGGTTCTGAAAGTAATCCTTTCTCTTATAGGATTACTTCTTACTTGAAAGATCTTCTAATGCTGTACTTGAATTGTTTAATTTACGCAATAGATTTTTTTTTTTCCTACTTAGTACTTCTCTTGAACTGAGAGTGTGCTTAAATGGGAAGGAATGGCCCTATTTCTTCTGTCCGTCTAATGTAATTAATCTATCTCATTTATTCAGTAATTAGTCAGATTTTTTTTTTTTTTTTCCCCGTCACGAAGTAGAAGACGGGAGTRCTGAACATCCGTGTTTGTTCTTGTAGAGTCTCTCTGGTTGAATAAAACACATCCTCTGGTGCCATCCTCTTCACTTGAAACAGGTGTTTGAAGTTCACCCTTTTTTGGATGACTTTGAACTGAAGGCAAGGAAAGCCTACTGGGAAAATAAGCCTCAAAGGCCTTGTAGGCCTTTTGAAAGGTTTAAATCACTCTCTGATCTCACTGGTTTCAGTCAGGCTATTGGGTCTTTAAGCATCTTGTCTTTGAGGATTAGTCTGAACTCTTAATTGTCCATTCCTGATGTTTCCATCACTCCAAGTGCACTAATCCTGCCTAAACAATAACCATGGCAGTCATTGTGTTGGCATAAAGACTCTTGTTATTCTGCTTATAACGTGCTCCACTTGAAAGACTTTGAAGGGGAAGCTTTTAGCCAGTCCWTAATTGGGTTGATGGGGGGTGAAGAGCATGGGCAAAGCTGAGCAGAGCCATAGCACTTGATAAATTGCTTGTTCTCAAGTTCTCTGGGCTCCTGGAGGAAGGGAAGTGTCACCAAGCCACCTTTTTGCTAAAACCTGCTGGTAGCAAGCTGGCTACCTTGATTGATTGCTAGGCGGTTTGCATTAGAAYGTGATCTAACATCTGAACCTGCCAAGGACTCTGTGGGCTTTGAGAAGACTTCTYGTGTAGTTTAGAAGCAGTATGCATTTGTATGTGAGTCTTATCGTGACAAGTGAAGGGCCACGAAGATGATTAAGGGGACTGGAGCATCTCTCATACGAGGAAAGGCTGAGAGTGCTGGGACTATTCAGCTTTGAGAAGAGAAGTCTCAGAGGGGATCTTATCAATGTAGATAAACATCTGAAGGGAGGGTGCAAAGAAGATTGGAGCCAGTGGTGCCCAGTGGCAGGCCCAGAGGCAATGGGCACAAACTGAAACATAGGAGGTTCTGTCTGAACATCAGGAAACACATTTTGCTGTGAGGGGGACTGAGCCTTGGCACAGGTTGCCCAGAGAGATTGTGGAGTCTCCATCCTTGGAGATCTTTAAAAGCTGTCTGGACACGATCCTGGGCAACTGGCTCTAGGTGGCTGTGCTTGAACCAGGGTGGTTGGACCAGATGAGCTCCAGAGGTCCCTTCCAASCTTAACTGGTCTGTGATTCTGTGAAGCTAAGTTTTAAWACAGAGCATCACGTGGGCAATGACCTGACCTGGGATGGAGGTTTAATTTTCCTGCTGTCTTGTCTCCTCCAGTGCTATGTGCAGTCATCTCATTCTTTTGTACAGTATAGTCCCACTAATGACACCTTTTGCTGTTCTATCGATATTTTTTTAAATTATTTTTTTATTTTCAGTTTATTTAAAAAACCTCCAATTTCTCTATGCATGAGATTTGGGGAGACCTCAGCTTTCACTTAAAATATAAATAAAAAATCAGTCTTTGTCGTTATAGAAAAAAAAAATCAAAAGCATAACTTTCTAAAAAGCCAAAATGTTAGGTAATAGAGATTCTAATGCTCAGTGTTTTATGAAAACATTTTGATTTTAGGAAGCTGGTTTTTTATTTTTTGTTACATTAACTCGGCAAAATTAGTTTATTGTATTTTCTGTTCCTCAACAAACTTTCCCCCCCCCAAAATAATGGATTCATATATTACATATTCTGGATGTGTAGAATTTATGTATGCATCTTTTTTGAGTCTCAAGTCCATGAAATGTTCATATCTGATCCAGTGTTTAATGTGATCCAGATTATGCAAAGAAGCTGATAACGGTACCCTGTTCTAATTAAGTGCTTGAACATGGGCCTAAGTGGAAACRTGCTGTGTGGGATGTTCAGGGGCGCCCATGGGAGAAGGGAGCTTAAGTCCCATTGAGAGTGAAGAGCTTGATCCCACCGGCTTGAGAACGTGACGTCTCCCCCATGCTCTGTTCCCGCTGCTCTCGGCGGGTGTTGTCATTCYGATGACTTCATGAGCGAAGGTACGGCTTTCATGCACCATCACTTTACAGTCACACTAATGAAAACTCTTATACCTTGCCAGGTTTTTCTTTATTAGGTTTCAATCCAGTGATTTTAGTCCAGTTAATGGGGGAGTCTCTTTTGTCCTTCCCGAAAGACACGGTTAGAGAGAGTTGTTCTCCTTGTATTTTGCAAAAGACACGTGGCTTCTGACACACAGGCTCCTATTTTGCAGGTCCYGGTTTGCCAGTTGCGGAGAGGCCACCTTGTCAGCTGGGATCACGTCAGGTGCTCTGAGCTCCCATTCCTGCATCAGGTACGTGAATGGCTGTGATCAATTTATTGATCTAAAATAAAGTTCTGAGTGTATAATTGCATTTGAACTTAAGGCCTCAGTGAATGGCTTCTTAAAGAGCAGAAAAGACAATCTGCAGAAGCTATTATAATTAATATAATGGATCAGGCTGGTACCAGAGATCTTKCTGACTGCTGATGTGGATTGTATTTCCTCGTTTCCCTCAGGGTAGGATGGCTTGGAAAGACATTGGAAAGACACCCTTTGGGTGAGGGGACCGAAATGGGCATTGAATTATTATCCCAAGATCCTCTTTTTTTTCTTAGTATTACTGACAAACTAATCTAACTTCAAGTGATGTTGGTAGTGTTTACCTGAACACGGAGAGCAACTCTGTTCTTTCCAAGCCAGATCAATTTTTTCCACTTATGATGAAGACTGATATATTATGAGACTTCACTGTTTAAGAAAAAATAATAATAATAAAAAAATCCTGTCTACCGAAGTCATGCGTGAAATCTGTCCATCTTTATTCTTTCCCCCTTGAACCTGCGTCTATTGTGTACAGTCTATGTATTTTGMATAGAGAAGAAAAACAGCCCAGTCCTTGCAATCATGTTATAAAAACGGYGGAGGTGTCAAAGAACACACTGTGGTAAGGGAGGGACAGATAAACAGATCAAAAAAGAGGTGCTGCAGCATCTGGCACCGTTGCTGTAAGTATATAGTTGATCACTCAGCAACAAATGACTAAGACACCRAGATATATTTAGGATAATCTCACAAAATGCAGCCCCTGAAGYGGGGAGAAAGGAAGAAGATGTTACGTTGGAGATTATGTTCAGTCCCCTCTAAAGCCCTGTAGAAAAATATTTCTGAACCTTCTGGAAGAATAAAGCTAAAAGTAAAACACACTAATAAATTCCAAGTAGGTGGATCTATCTGAAGTGGTGAAGCTTTTAAATGGAGGGTTAGTCTTCCTCCTTTCTTTTATTTATCTTAAATACTTTCTATTTTGGTCTCCTTTAAACAGTTACAGGGGACATAGTGACCAGCCCCAACCTCCAGTTCAAAGTCAGGCTTTGTCAGAAATCTGGAAAGAAAAATAATTTCTGGTTTGCAGTTGAAATAAAGATCTGYGTGATAGCAAATGGCAAGCACTCACTGTTGACGAGCTACTGGAGACACTCAGAAAAGCARTCACCACTGCATGGTGTGCCTTTTATCTGGGAGTTGCAGGTCATTATTTAAATTGGTATAGGTCTGTGGACGTCTGCAGCACGTGCAAACTGAGGATTTGACCAAGGTCTGTGGTGTGAAGCGGAATTGAAGTCGGGCATCTGATGTTAATTGGTATTAACTTTTGACTTGGGTATTCTCATACTCTCAAAAGCTGGTGTCTATCAGGAATTTTTATGTTGCTTGATTTTCAGTGACCCTTCTCCTCCAGCTCTTAGCTCTCTCCTTCTTTGCAGGAAAAGGTATTTTCTTTGCTTTTATATGTATCTATGACTTTCATGTTAGTTACAACTGGAATTAAGATCTGTGCTACATAGTTAACATTACCTTGGGTCAATTGAATTGGATSAATCAAAGCTCAGTGATTTATGCTGGAAAATAACTGTTTTTGTCACTTTTTCACCCTTTGTGTTATCTGTGAAGACTAAAATATCTGTTGTTATTACAGGCCCCTCAGAAGGGCTATTCTGTCCATGTAGGTTGTACAGTTAAATGSAGCAGGTTAATTTGGTAGAGTGACCATAATTTACCACCTAATAGAGTCTGTAATCGGACTAGGGGTTTGGTTTGTTTTCTGAATTACTGTGTCAGAACTTGAGCAACTTTGCTTTCAATTATGAAACTGAATTACAGGTTTAGGCCAAGGAGATGCAGTGAACACAGGCTTTCAGCAGCTGGACTGACCCAATTTTCTGCATTGCCAGTTGACGATTTTGTTGGGTTTGTGTGATTATATATTTAACTCAAGCAGAGCTTCCGATAGGCAAGGATGGGAGAAGAGYAGGAGGCTTCTTTGTTTGCTTTGTTACTGTAAATATTCATATAGCATCACTGTATAATTTAGAGGATACAGCTCTTAGGGCCRTGTTTACTCCCTTATCCTTACAGCGTTGTGCACTGCACAGCACTGCCGTATAAAGTGTGCAGTAAAAAAACCAAACAAAATCTGTTTCTCTGCAGAAAATTTTTATACTGAGTCTTTAAGATTGTCTTTACATACTAAGGACAAACCCTTTTTTCTGTGGTGTAAGGGCTTCTAGTGAAACAAGGTGAATGAATGCTGGGGGCATCTGTTTGGGCTGATAGCGAATGTATTTGGTTATGGATATAGTAAGTGTTTGTACTTTAAATTATACAAAGGCAGCGTGAGTTTCCCAAGTAGTATCTCACCATTGAAATCAGGCAGTACGAATTGTCATCTCAAGTGCAGTGTCCCTGGGAGGTGGGATTTAGCCAAAATGTTCACTTCTGCTGTACAGACAAGGAGGTGGAAAAGTGGGACACGGTCGTCTTCCTTTCTCTGGCAGAAAGGGAGGGAAATGTCTGCCTGTGTCTGGGCAGTACTTATACACGGARTCTAGAGCAGAAGCCGTCAGGTTGTAGACTCTGAGGGATTTAAAACCATCTTTGTGCCATGCAAAGACTTTTTGCCCAGGTGCCTGATGGTAGGAGTGGAGTCATTGTGGAGGGGAGTAATGCTTTGCTTTCCCCAGCAGTTTTTGTTTTTCTTTATTTCTTTAGCTCTTTCTGCTTCTTGCCTCGCTACTGACAGGGAGACTGGTTTGCCRTGCGAAACACCTCGGGGCTGACAGGATGGAGAAAACCTACAGGCTCCTTTGACAGCTGTGATCAATAAGAAGTGAAAAATCTCACTTTGGGAAGCCCTTTTCCAACTATAAATGGCAACAAAAGTCATGAAGGTGAAACCCTGATTTTAGACCAAATTGTGAAAGCAGAGGACCAGGAATCTGAGCCCAGGGAAAAGGTTTGCAAACCAAGTGTTTCTCTCTGCCTGTCTGTGTTCACCTCAGTCAAGGAAAGAACCACAGACAGCCCTCAAAAATGCCTTCCTCAGACAGCTCATAAGCTGCTTAGCACATCCCTGTGCTCTCAGGGCAGAAACAGGGCTTGCTGCAAGAGCTTTCGTTGTCATATTGCAATCTTCTCCAAAGGTCCCACTCACCTTCTGAGAAATGGTGAATTTCTCCAACTCCTGTGAGTCACTGGGGGATGAGGAAACTTCATTAAGAACATCTAGGCAGAAGGAGGGATCAGAATTAGCTTTTTAAACTAACAGATCTACTTTCAAGTAAATAATTTCTATGGAAGAAAAGAAGTTGTTTCTTTCCAAATAGATTTAATTGCCAGCAAGCCACRCTGAAAATGGGAATAACAACTTTTAATTATGATTAGGGATAGACAGAAATTCCCAGAGCACCTGGTTAATCAAAAATAGAGGCTGAGGAGTGCAGTATTTTTCATGCTGTATTATGGTGACAATGGCAAATCATTTGGAAAGCGTAATAGGAAAAATTAAGTCTAACTGATATGTTCTTGTTTTGTGATGTTGAGTAACTATTAGTATGGGCTCYTACTGTCATCTTTGTTTTGCAGGAAGCAGTGCAAGTGCATAAATATGGCTATATACCGTATTGCTGTTTTACTCACAACTTAGCCGCTTATTTGGTTGAAATGGAGTTTTTATTCCCTTTACGTTATGGATGCGGCTAGGGAATTTGGTGGTAATAAAAATACAGAGCTCTTGCAATGAGCTTTGCGCTGATAGATTTCAGTGTTTCATGAAGTATGATTAACCTCACATTGCAGGTATGTAACAGAGGAACAAGTTTGCCCCCACGGTCACTTGGCTGGCAGGAGAACTGGGATGAGGGTCCCTACCCTGGAGTCTCATCACGGGCTCCCTCTATYCGACCGTGCGGCCTCTGCTTTGGTTTGGTAATAGAACTGTCAGTGGTATCATTCCTCCTAAGGATGTGGGGAAGGTTTTAGGTTCCCCAGATATTAATCAGRTATCTTTTTGTCAGCACTAAATTTATTTTAAAGAAGAAGTACAAAAATAGCACATCCTTTTGTATTAGCTATCATAYGTCCTCTGGAAGCATCTTTGCCAAATGCATAAAAGAATGCAATTAATGGCTACCCGAGAGATTTATTCTATTATCTTGACTATCTTATTTCTTAAAGTAGTTTGACATTTTATTTGTCTGACTTATCTGTTGTTGTAGGGAGATGTTGTTTTATTACCCTTCATGAGAAGGCTGAAATGTGAAACAGGAAATACAGGAGCTCCTTTCATTCCTTTTTTACTATGAAACGTGAACTCACAGGCTGGAGTGTCAGCTCTGCAGTAAAGCAGAGATCTGGGCTTGTGGTTGGGACAAAATGGTACTCAGGAGATGTAGATTTGATTACAAACAGTATCCCAGACCCTCTGTGGTAAGCTGCTTATACCTCAATCCTACAAAGCAGTTTTAACCCCTGCACACYCTACCTCTCAAATGCGAAATTCAGGTTGAGCTTTGTCTTCCTCGGACACTGCCAGCATCCCGGCCCCTGCAGTCGGCGTGAACGGGCACTGCAGGGAAGGAGCGCGCTGGAGCGAAGTCGGGTTCCTGCTCCCGGAGCAGACCTAGCTGTAAACAGTGGGACGGATGTAATTTCGAATATCCACTGGCGTTGCTGCTAGATGTGCGCTGTCAGTAATGTGAACTATCATGGTGACTATAATACAAGGGTTACCGAGGACTCTCTTTACCTGGAGGAGTAAGAGCCATTTCTGCATGGTCGTCTTTTAAACTGAACTTGTTTCTTCTTCAGCCAGTCCAGACATGCTTGACATCAGGTGAAATCTCTTAAATTTAATGGCTTTGGGGTGTTTTTGTAATGGTATTCTGGTGCCCAGTTCTCTCTGCAGTCCTTCGTGATTTCCTGGTCCCACATTCATGCATGCACGCACACTCTCCATTTGGGAACACGAGTTAAATACTTGATTTGATTACGATCTTTGGGAAGCACTGTAAGTATGAAGGTTTTTTTGAGTGGCTAGGAGAAAGGTCAGAGAGTCAGATCAGAAGCAAAGAAAACCAGCTGAGAGTGGATTTGCAGTTTTCTGTGTGTGAGTGCACTATTTTACTTTGCATTGCCAWTTTGAGTCAAAGGTGATGAAAAGCATCTGATTAAGAGAAGCCTGGATGAAGAGATGGGCTGTTATAGTGTTTTTGGAGTCCTGTAGATCTTGGGTTTGGCACCCAAAAAACCCATCCCTTTATGAAGGAGCTTTCTTCATATTAGAGAAAACTGTAAATGAAAAAAAGGTAAATGAAACAAGCAAGTAGAGCAGGCATATATTATTAAGCATGTTTTGTGTGAGCAAATGAATATCCACAGTTCTAAAAGGAGTCTAAAACTGAGCTCTGCAAAAATAAATTGCTTTATCTTAATAATATACAACATCCAAGAAAGCCTCTGCTTTTTGAGAAAAAAATATAGGAAGCTTTAGACCTTCTGGAAGCAAAGATAATTGCGCTTTTGCTTCTTTTAATTACATTATCTTAAGTAGGTCACTCACRTGCTTAAAACTGTGGAAAATTTAGGAAAGCTTAGGAACCTGGCATAAGCGCAGAACCAAGGGACCTTGGTTCCAGTCTCCTTTTACAGATCAGTCCCTATGTTGCTCCAGCATTTTAGCATGGACTGCCCACAGTTAKGGAGAGCGTTTACTTGTATTTGGCTAACACCAGACCGGTGTTAGCACTTCTTTTCTGGGTCAACTGATTTCATTACAAACATGTTGGTTGCAGTCAAGCTGTCTTGTAGCAGCAGTGATAAAAAGATAAAATCAGGCTTCTGAAAGTAATGGTGACAAGATTGGCTCGGAGTGGATAAAGAGACYGAAAACAGAAACAACTTCATATGGTCAGAGATGGAACTGAATATTTGCTTTCTAGAGCCATGTGTTTTATGGCTCTAGAAGAATGAGGCAAAAATTACCAGCTCAGTTAGTTCCCACTTCCTTAAATGGGTGGCCCGTCTTCCAGGTGCTTAGGATGCTGCATGTCCCTTGGGTACTGCAAAGGTCTGACCTTTGGTGTCATCTCAGGAGCAGCAGAGCTCCAAGCACATTTGTAAACTGCTCTTCCCCTCTTCAGCTGCCTAAGTGGTAGACCAGGGCTCCTCTGAAAACTTGAGTAAAGGGCTCTTTTGAAAATATTTGGCTGCAAAGATACAATGTGGAGAGTACTAAAAGGAGGACTTCTGTCTGAGCTGACTTTGCCCTACTTCACTAATGTAGATACAAGCTGGTCTTTAAACTCCTTGGAGACCCCCAAGAAATATAGTTGTGAAGGTTATGCTGATGGGCATAATACATCTGGAAAATACTAGCATTTCTGAGGTGATGGGTTTTCAGGCATGGCCTATGTTACCAAAGGCAATTAAGCGGGGTTGCAGTACACAGAACATCTGTTTCAGAAAAAAATCTCTAGCCTCTGCTTTTTACGCATCTTCTKCTGCTTCCATACTTGGTGAGCTTTTGGGAAGCTGGGTGAATTGTGCAACCTGATCAGTGTTATCACTGTTATATTTTTTTTTTCTGCTTAACTCTGCAGTTAATGGACAGGTGATGAAAACATTTTCCTTTAAGCAAGGGGGCCATGAGAGACTGCTTTGGACCATCACGTTTGCTAGCTGGAGGCTGCCAGTGTAACCTGAGGAGGTTGCGATGGTGGGGAGTCTTTCCTGGAGTTCAGGAAAAGATAAGGGAAGAAAAAGAGCTCTATGCTGTGAACAGAGAAGTTTGCATAAAACACGCTCTGTGGTGGAAACAAGTCACACAAGGTGGTTAGCGGTGTAACTAATTCTTCCTCTCTTCACTATGAAGCCCAGCCCGCACCCCTCTTTAAAAGCAAATGGCAGTTATTGGCTGCTTCAACTTCTCAATGGTGTTCAAAGTAATAGGGTTTTATAAGCACGAGATRTGATGTTTTCCTTCTGTTACAATAGCAGGTGAGTTCCCCCCCCTCAGTTTGGCCCGGACTTCACCAGGCACAGAGAGGAGGGAGCAAGGTAATAAAGAGGCAGAACCTCTGTTTTTTCTTCTTGGCTGCTGGATGTAGACTCACAGTGAGGGAGAGGAGCCACACTAAAGTCCTGATCCACAGTCCTTTCAATTCAAAGACCCTCTGCTACTCCAAGAGATTTGAAACAAGCTCCAAGCCTCTGTCCTTCAGTCCAGCTCGTACTATTGTTGGCCGGCCAACTCAAAAAAAAAAAAAAAAAAGAGATATTAAAATAATATTATCCTGGAGCATGCCCCTTCAGCAATACATACCCTGTCTTCTGCTTGCCTGGTGTTTAGCAGCACTGGCTCACAGCTATGTTTGTTAGCTCCTTGCCTGGTGTAATGGAAGTTCTTCCTCTGGTTTCAACCCACAAACTCTTACGGCTGGTTACCAGAGGGGGAAGCGCTGTATTCTCTTTATAGCCCTGCCTATTCCTATCCCTRTTTCTCCTCCATGCAGTGGAGACTTTTCCTTCTCTGGTTTCTTCTGTAAGATCACAGGTTGTAGTGGAAGTAGGTAGTAAAGACTTGAAATGAAGTTGAAACAAAATGAGCAAACCTGTAGGGAAAGTGAATTTGATGGGAAAGTTTTCTCAGTGTGATCAGCCAAATCCTAAGATCTGTCCACTCCTGGACTTTTACTAGGATAAGCTATTTTAGGTTAATTATATAGATATARTCCCCTATGAGGACATTTGTTCTGGAGTAAGAGTGTCTATGTAGAAATTGAACTCTTAAAACCACTTGAAAGTATTTATTCTGCAGTAKCTACTTTGATTAATTTCTAAGCATACCAGGACCTACAGTAATTACGRTTGGCATTGCTTCTGTACCTCACTGCTTGCTTAAAGTAGCTCAGAGAGTGTCCCCAGGTTCAGAATTGTGGCCTTTCATTTTATTTAAACTAGCAGAAGCAAACAATCTTCTGGACTCTCCATCTAAAAATGCATACCACAGGTTGAAACACTGCACTGCGTATCTGTGTGCTGACTCCACAAAACTCCCACCCTTTGCCTCCATCTCTTTAATAACACTAGAGTTTAAATGTGGAAACATCTCTTAAGTCAGACAAGGATATTTGGCTCAGAAAACGAGAGGAGGAGGTCAGTGTGTCACATGAAGCAAGACGCGAGGGGATGAGATGTGTCTAATGGAAAAGACTGGAAAAAGGCAAGGGAAGAGAACTGCGGGAGAGAARAACAGAAGGGAGTGAAAACAGAGGAGAAAATGCAGGGAGAGGCTGCAAGATCCTGATGAAATTGAAATGGGTAGTTGTTAATACCCAGGAATTGCTCGGTGACTTTGGATAGGCCGGGCTCCCCGCCCTGCAGAGCTGGAGCTCTGCTGGCTTCCCTGCCGTGCTGTCCCAGCTGGCCTCCGCAGAGAGCTTGGCCTTCATCCCTCGGAGGCTGCCGTCTGTCACAGCCACCCACTGGCCTGTGAATTATTTGTGCCTGTCTAAAGGCACTACCTGCCGAATGCGTGAGCTCTGCTGTTGCTCAGCTGGGGGCCAAATGGTAGAGTCTCAGCCCAAAAAAAGCCCAAAAGCAGCYCCCACATCTCTCTCCAAGGTCTCTGAAGGAAGGGAGCAGCCCTTAGCTACGCTGCAACCGAGGCTGTGGGCAGAGTAGCAATATTTAAATCTGAAAAAAAGAAATGCTCTTCACCTCTGTGGTATCATTCATCTAAGAACCTTACAGTTTTATCATTGTCTGGATGAAGCTTCACAKAAATTTGGTGAGATAGCTCAACTACTTCCAATAGGAATGGGAAAAGATACCAAAGGCAAAYACCTACTGAATAAACAAGAGCCAGGGATAACCTTCAGCTTGCCTGAGCACGTGGCTCCTGCCCCTTCCCCTGGCAGTGTGCACAGTCGCTTCTCCATCAAAAAAGTCTTTCCATGGAGCTCATGAACAGCCTTGTGTTCTTTGGTGTGTTGGACCACCGCTTCCTTATGTTCTTGACGTTCTGCTTGCTTTCGGTTTGTTGCCTGCAGTTCTGGTGAACCAGCATCTTTTAGTTGGCCGAGAGCGGACCTGGCTTGCCTGTGGTCAGTTCTCAGAGGATCTGCTTTGACTCTGGGTGGAAAATGGAGCACGTAGTCTCTCACTGAAGGTCTTGGCTTCAGGTCAGCTCCACGAGCTTGATATTGCTCCCTTTTCTGGGGTCAAGAGAAATTAGTTAATCCTTATTTGGCCCTGATTGCTTCAAAAGGTCTCCCTAGTCCAGGACTGTTTGGCTGGATAGGAGGTGGCTAAAACTAACTGCCTGCAAAGAAATGCGAGTTCACCCTCACCTTTCATTTATGCTAAGGGGGAAATATGATACATATATTAGACTATAGCACTGACCAAAATAACTCTAACACTTTGCACCCAGTGAGCAGCTGATGAAGGTGGTGGTCTGTTTAGATGTCGCTGTCTCCCTGCAGTCACTGTTTAAACCCAAATGACAGAAACACGAATAAATTTGTGAAATCAAGAAGTAGTTACAGTTCACAAACAACACAGGGTCACATTCGAAACTGGTGGAAATTACCACAGCTTCATTAAAGTTTCATTTATTTATATTTGCATTATTTTAGCTGCCTGATTTCACAGCTCTAATTTAGAGGGTGTCAATGCAAGTAACTGAATCAGCTTAAGTAAGGTGGCAGTGGACTCTGCTGTGAGGAGAGCAGAGTTGCACTGGSGGGGAGAGTTAGCCCTCTTAAATCAGATGTGCTGTCAGTAAAAATAATTATGTGGAACTACAGCCTTAATAGAGTGATGCAATTTTATACCAGCTCCTGATATGTCTAGTAAATTGTAGCTAAACTTTAATTTACCCACCACCCCCTGCTCTTCATGCTGAGTATCATAATCATGAAAGTTCCTCTCATCTGAAAATGAGAGGACTTATCAGTGTGAGGGCACTAAAGGTGGGCCAAGAGCAAGTCATATACTCCGTATCATGAATTCACAAGCTAGTTATCTCCTGCCAGTGGAATTATAAAAGGAAGTTAGCATTCTGGAAGTCCTTTCCACAGTGCAAGTGCAGATTGCATTTCTATTAATTTAATAACTTAAGCCTAACTTTTAAGCCTAACCTTTAATAATTTAAGCCTAACTTTTCTGAAAGTAGGGAGACRCTGTTTATAATGGTTTTGGAAGATGCAAGGTCTGTTTATGGGCTCAATCTCAACGTGTCTTTCTGTTGTTATAGAGCTGTTTCAAATTTAGTTTGAGGTTAAATATATGCAATTCCTTCATATCAACTGAATAGTGCTTCTAGTGTCCCTGAGCTATAGGAGKTTTTTTTGGTTAATTTTGTCAAACTTTATCTATTGCTTTATAGTTTAATAGAAACTTGCTGAAGGGAGCTTCAGGTAACAGTATTTTTAAAAATTTTGATAGTGTGCAAGTGAAAGATACTTCATCTGAGATGAAGGGTTGTCCTGGTTTTTGGTGTTTAGTCAGCCCTTAGTTAGGATTTCTGGACATGTATGTGGCAAAGATTTAGATCTTCTTTGCCATTTTGAATTTCTTTAAGTTTCTTTTGACTTCAGCAGGTACTAAATCTAATAAGGGCAGGCATGTCACTATAAAATTGAAGCAGAGACAGGAAATAAGCATTTGTCATATGGGTGAATTTCMACAAGCTTGATTTCATATTGCTTTTTGAAAAGCAGCCTGGTATGATAAATGACAGCAAATGAAATTCTGCTTGATAGTTGCTGACCTCTTTTTTTTTCTTTTTTTTTTGGGTAGTATTCCTGGAGAAGATTCAATATTCAAGCCTAAATACAGAAAATAAACTGCAAGCATGTTATGAAGCTTTCCATGTGTATAAAGAGTGTTCTCCAAAGCACTTTGAGTAACAAGGTCTTGCTAAGTACGAGCAATTTTGCCATTGTATAGTTCTGTTATAAATGTGGAGGGATAGAAAAATGGAGAATCTCATGACCGATGTTAGCCGTGTCCCTCGATGTACATCTGGAAAGTCCTTGGACTTAAATTGAAATGTCCTCACAGACATTAACATATGTTCGTTGGTCACTGATTCTCTGCCCCCTCTCTTGGCAAACACATAGATAATAATGTTTATCTCCTGACCACAAAGGGTAATCTCTATGATTTTGGAAGTATTTATTGCCAAGGTCAAAATGAAGTGGCCTGCCAGAAAAGCTGAAGAAGGGGAATAGCTCTTCTTTGAAAGAGAGAAAAGGATGGCCAAATTATTTAGCAGGGAGTGTTTAATGTTAGCTATCTTCATACCACGCCTTCATTCCGAAACAAAGAAGAGGTCATGGAAGGGGAAGACGTTCACTGCTAGGAAGTCTTTCCAGCCATGGGAGAACTCTTGTGCTGTCTGGGTTACAGAGGATACAGCATGTATCGGAGGGTGCAGATTGTCTTATCTCGCCTAGTGCACGTGGACAGTGAARTCGGCAAAGGTAATGCGTAATGTATGGAGAGCAGCCCACGGAGCTGCTACTGCCAGCTGAACCACCTCCTTTAAAATCTTTTTGGGGCACATTGTTAGATGCCCGTTAGCAGAAATACATTTATTAGTATAAGGACACAGAAAAATCTTTGAATGTACTCATCAAGATCAGTCATTCTGAACAGGGAGAAGTCCAAGTATTCTCTCTGTCTCCTTGTTCTATGGGAAGTCTGTGATAGAGCTAATTGTGACAAAACCAAGTTTTTAATCAATTCGATGCCACAGATGGAAAAAAGTCAAGACGCTTTACAGCCTTATTTGTAGTCAAGCAAGCATTGTGCAAAAAATTTGTATAAGATGGCATGCTTTCTTCATAATRTATTTGCATTTATGCATGCGTGTATATATGTGTCTTTATTCCTATAAAAAAGCAGACTGTGAAAACATGATGTTCATTTCTTAGAAACCTTGAGTACGGTGGTCTTTCATACCCCTTATGGTTCCTGGGTGTATTATTTCTTTTTTTCCCATACTCTTGTGTGCCTCTAAGGAAGAGGAGCAAGGGCCAACWTTGGCAGCAACCACTTACCTTTTGAGAACCTCTGTTCTTTGCTGTGTGTCAGATGGTGTTGTGGGATAGTTTCTAAACCAGATTAATTGAGTTCAAAGAAAGTTCGCAAGCTTTGCAGAAGCTGTCAATTTGCATTATTTTTTTTTCCTTTTTGACACAATCTAGTGTCAAAAAGAATTCAAACTCCAATATGGCAGCATGGTGGGAAGGTGTTGTGCCTTCTTTCCAATTTAGAAGAGTTGCTTTCCAAGTGGGAAGATCTCCAGTATCTCCTAGTGCTGTGAAGAACGCAGCAAGTACAAAGATGCTTTGCMTCCAGGAGGCCTGGTGAAGCCTGAATTTGAACATGGCTGAGCAAGCTGGGACCCTCCCCCACATGAAATGCCTCTTAAGGTGGGACTACGAACAGCAAGTAATCTGCTGTTATGTCTAATTTACTAACAAGGAAACTATGTTTGCTAATGGTGAATGACTTATGTTTCCTTGCAAATGCTGGTCTCCTGTCCAGTATTAGGTTCCTCTTGGGAAAGCCCTGAATATCAAAGGAAATACAGCTCCAGATGGCACATGCTGGCTGATTAGCTCTTTCCCTTGGACACAGCTGCAGGGTTGCTCTGCCTGTGTATAGTATTAATTCCTACCTCTTGCTTGGAGTGCGGTTTAGATCCCTCCCAGGGTGCATCTCCTGCTCACCCCTGTCCACCTACAGTTGYTGGTGTGATGAGGCATTTGGGCATAGTTAGGCTCACTGAAGGAGTAAATACAGCTTCCTACAGGTTTTGTCAGTCTCTCATGTACCCTCCACAAGCTAACTGCTCGCTTGACTTACTGTTGCTCAGTCTCTAGACAATTTTGAAATCCCTGTGGCTTCAGATCTGGGTTTCGGTGAAGCTGTATATGCAATTTCTTAACCTTGAACTGTTGTTTAATCTTGTACTTCCCTAACAGAGCACAAAAACAGGCACTTAACTTTATGAACATGCTTGTAGGCTTGAGTGCCTATCAAATCAGATTGAGTGCTGTGGCAGTTTCAGGAAGAATTGAAGGCAGATTTTTACTTACTCCCCCCCCCCCCGCCCCAATCAGTATCTTGGAAGTRTAAGACTTCTTACTAGACTTAAGGAAAAGTCATCCTTTTCTAAGAGTTTACATTTCTGAGAGAATAATTTTGGGGTGGGGGGGGAAGTTCTGCGGTGGGGGGTGATTGCTTTTAATTTTCCTTTTTAACTTACATCTTCCACTGTAGGCTTTAGACTATAATGACAGAATCTGTCAGGCATAGTGAAGTACCGGCAGGTCCCAGCTCTTGCATTTGCCTCATGTCCTGTTGTGCTCGGTATTCTGGATGGTACAGAAGCTGCCATGCAAATCCTTGGCTTGGCAACAGAAATGCCATCCAGTTGTCTCACTGACTGATCTTTATTATGCTTCATCTAGTTTTCTGATTTCATTTCAGATTTGCTAACACCTGGTCTGCAAATGATAAACAGCCATAGGTGTTTATAGGCATATAGCCATATATGTGTTTAAATGCATGTATGTGTACATACTAAATGCTTACACAATTCKATTGCATTATGAATTACCATCATCTGTGGGAGTGGCCTACCAGTGTTTTCTTTCATTGCATYGATTCTCAAGGTGCCCTAAATGAATGAATGAAAATGCATCGACTCAGAAGGCGCACACTCTAGAGATTGTTCAGAAGTGAACCGGTTGACTTGACAAGTTCAATTTTGAAAGCAATCTTTTTCAGGGCACTGAAAGATAACAAGTGAGAAATTCTGCCCAGGAAACAAGAGAGACTCAATTTACCAACTGTCAGACACGTGGCATTAACTTTGAACAAAATGAACACCAGATTCTCTGAGGCTTGAGGCTTCAGTGGTGCCCAAAAGTCAGATACACGTATTTGAATGATGCAGAGGGGTGGCCTTTGTGTGCCAAGGTTGTTTTTATCTCCTAAAGTAAAATAATGGCATCCATAAAGGTGACTTTGCTACAGGGAGGACTTACAACCTAGATGTTGAAACAAATATCTTACAAGATGTGGGGAGTAATGAATTTTAACTGATCACATTCCTCTCTTTCCCTGTGAAAACCTCCTTCTACATTTCACGGCATGTTTCAGTTCAAATGCAGATCCTATTCGAGGGTGTTTCCGATTTTAGTTTGAGGAAAAAAAAAAGTGATGAGTGTTGAGAAAAATATGTGTTGAGATATAATATTCTCTTGTAGTCTTCATGTAGTGCTTTGATGATTAGAATTAAAAAGCTACAAGTTTGGAAAGGTTCAGAACAGGCAGAAACAGCAGTCAAAGCTTACGAACATGATATCAGTTTTGTTTTTTCTGTTGTTTGGGTTTTTTKGGGGAGGGTTTTGGGTTTTTTGTTTGTTTGGGTGTTTTTGTTTTTGTTTTAAAGCCCTCAGCAGTCTGGCTGCTGTGTTGGATCTGCATCAAAAGCTTTTTGGGTAAGCTGACACATTTATACCTCCCAGCTTGGAAGCTGGGTCTGTACCGTTTGCATCAATTAGGGGATTTTGAAAAAACTGCCAGGCAGGTACTTTGCAGAGATACAGGAGATGCTGGCTGCGGGGGACAGCACACTGCAGGTAGGAAGAGCTGCAGAGCGGCCCTTATCTCCTCCTGCCCGCTGTGCCCGGCGGAYGGGTTGGTCTCGCCGTGACCCGGTGGTGCTGCTCCCAGCAAGCGCCGAGCCCTGGCCCGAGCTGGGTGTTAGGAGCTGAGTAAACAGTCACAATTTGCCTCAGAAAAATCATGCAAGTGTGCTAGTTCTGCCAGTGGCATTCCGTGATGTATTGACTTCTACGACGAAATGAGAGGTTACCTACAAAAAGCCAGACTGGCCACCACGTAGCTGCACTAAGGACAATGATTGTGCACCAGCGTGTGCTTCCTCTGGGGGCCTTGTGATTTCCTCGCGTGTAAGTAAGGAGTAATTATATTCAATGCAGGTAGTTCCATTTCGAATTCTGATAATGCTTTAAAAATGACATTTTACGAGATTAGATTTTAATTAAAAAGTCAAAACAAAGTAGACAAATACAAAGGGAGAGAAATGGGGAAAAAAAGCGGTGTTCAGTGGAAGTTCGGATTATGTTTTGATTTTGAGACATTCCTCTGTTTTCRGCAGGAAAAACCTCCTACTCACTATGGGGGAAGGTGTTTTTCAAGCCCTGTCTTGCAAGTCGGAAATTTAAATGCAGCATCATTGTGGGTGCAGGTGACACTGAAAAAGTGAAAGAGGACTTAAAATGTGGGTATAAAAGACCCTTCATTAAGTAGATTTAGGTAAAATGTAAGACTCCAGTCCTGTATGCTGCCACTTTGATCTCCCTTCTGATGGAGATTACACCCTAGCAAATTCAATGCCAGGATCAGATCATAATCTATGGGTTTTAATTGGCTTTACTGTTTAGCATGTTGTGCATCTTCTTGAGCATGGCAGCTCGTTCCAGTTTGGATGTGGACATAGGAGGTRCAAAGTGAGTTTGTTGTTAACAGGCTAACAGTACAGGATGAGAGGAAGAGGGAAAGAGCTATTAATTTGTGATACATGGGAGTGTGCTTGAAAGAGGATTATGTGAGGTGSTTTAAAAAGTGGTTGTGCATTCTTCTACTGTTTTCCTGTGGGGGTTGGTAAATGCTTACAAGGTATGGGATAGCCACTGCAAATCAGTAGTAGATTCACTGCAACAATTTAAAAAAAAAAAAAAAAAGGTTAAAATATTTGGTGTTTCTACCCATTTCTCTGAGAATGGGTTTGGGTAGAAGGTTTGTGATAAAAGGCTGTATTGGCTTCTGGTGTTATGGATTCTCACTAGTAGCTCTTATTGTGCCATGTTGAAGAACCATTCCTGTTGTGTAGGGACTAAAATCTGGGGATGCAGCTGCAGGGAATGACCTATGTCGGCAGGCAGAGTGGAGRTGAGGGAGGTGGCTAAGTAAATAATGCTGCTTCTGCAAACCATATCTTCTCTCCCAGCATAGACACTAAAGACAATTTGGGTATTTGGAATGCTAATAAGATAAAAAGCGATTTCTTTCTTCTGTTAAACCTATGTGATCTCTAGAACGAAGCACATCTCACTGTGTTCTTTAGCCTATATAAGAATCTGTCAACTTTTTAGCCTTTGATCCTGTAGATTACAAAGACAGCTGTAGCTCCCAATTCTGCTAGACACTATTGTACCAGGGCCTGTACAGACATGGTTATGGAAGAGCTYTGCTTCAAAGATTTCATTTTGTGAGCAGATTAAGGCACTCACAAAGTGAGTAAATGCAACTGATTGCTAATGCTATGATTTCCTGGATGCCTGCGTGATTTTGAACAAGGATCTTATGTTCSTGGATCAACAGGATGGAATTCATCTGAGCCATCTGTATAGCCTCTGCCAAAGCAAGCAAGCGCTTTGTTCAAGAGGGATAGGCAGGGCAGGCGAGGTGGAGGTGTCGCGCTATACATAAGGGAAAGGTTTGATTGTRCAGTCCTTACAGTTAGTGATGACGTGGTTGAGAGCCTCTGGTGAGGATTAGGAGGATGGAAAACAAAGGAGATGTTGTAGTGGGTGTCTACTACCAATCGCCCAGCCAGGATGTAAGCACTGATGAGTTATTCTATAGGCAATTAGGAGAAAYTTCTGGATCGGTAGCCCTTGTCCTTATGGGAGATTTCAGCTTCCCAGGCATCAACTGGGAAYATCATACTGCTRTGACAAGCAGGTCTTGGAAATTCTTGAAGTTTGTAGGAGACAACTTCTTGTCACAGGTGTTCAGCAAGTCTAGGAAAGATGCCCTTCTCGACTTCCTATTTGTGAATCTCCTCCTCGTGGAGCTCAAGAGGAAAAAAATTGTATGATYTCTGGAAGGTGAGGTCAGGCTTCACAGGAAGATTACAGAGCAGTGGTTCGTGTATGCAGGGAGAAGACTTGAAAGGCCAAAGCTCAATTAGAGTTGAAACTGGCCAGTGTTGYTTCAGATAACCAGAAGGGCTTTTTTAAGTATGTTAATAGCAAGAGGWGGTCTAAAGAAAAGATTGGAGCAATACTTGTTGAAGATGGTCATCTGCCTAATAGGGATGAAGAAGGAGTGGAGGCGTTCAATGCATTTTTTGCCTCGGTCTTTAATAATACGGATAGACCTTGGGCTGCCTGGTCCYCTGAGTCGGAGGACCACGAGTGTRGGAAYAGGGACTYTCCATTTGTGGAYRCTGAAATTGTAAGGGACCAGCTSTATCAGCTGAACGTTCACAAGTCCGTGGGGCCTGATGGGATTTATCCCAGAGTACTGAAGGAGCTGGTGGATGTTACGGCAGAACCCCTCTCGATCATCTACCAAAGGTCTTGGGAGTCTGGGGAGGTCCCTGCAGACTGGAAGCTAGTCAACGTTATTCCAATCTACAAGAAGGRCATGAGGGAAGACCCAGGGAACTACAGACCTGTTAGTCTAACCTCAGTTCCTAGAAAAATCATGGAGAAGATTATACTGCATACTATTGAAAGGCATTTAAAGAATAATGCAGTCATCAGGCACAGACAATATGGGTTCACAAAGGGAGAGTCCTGTTTAACTCCTTTGATATCCTTCTATGMTAAGGTCACTCRCCTAGTGGATGAAGGGAAGGTGGTAGATGTAGTTTTTCTGGATTTTAGTAAGGCTTTTGATACTGTCCCTCACAGCATCCTTCTGGACAARTTGTCCAACTGTGGGATGAGYGGGTTCACGGTGCACTGGGTGAAGAACTGGCTGAACGGCAGGGCTCAAAGGGATGTAGTGAATGGGGCTACATCAGGCTGGCGACCAGTCACCAGCGGTGTTCCTCAGGGTTCAATTCTAGGGCCAGTTCCCTTCAATGTATTTATCAATGATCTGGGTGTAGGAGTTGAATGCACCATTAGGAAGTTTGCTGATGATACCCAACTGGGAGGTGCTGTTGACTCTCTTGAGGGACAAGAGGCCTTGCAGAGGGATCTAGATAGATTGGAGTGTTGGGCTATGATTAATGGGATGAAATKTAACAAGTCAAAATGCCGGATTCTGCACCTAGGATGGAGTAATGCTGGGCACAAGTATAAATTGGGAGAGGAGTGGCTGGAGAGCAGCCCTGCAGAAAGGGATCTGGGGGTGCTGGCTGACGGCAGGCTCARTAGGAGCCAGCAGTGAGCCCTGGCAGATCAGGAAGGCAAACGGCATCCTGGGGCTCATCAAACMCAGCATAACCAGCCGGTCAAAAGAGGTGATTATCCCGCTGTATTCAGCGTTGGTGCGGCCTCACCTCGAGTACAGTGTGCAGTTCTGRGCCCCACAATTTGAGAAGGATGTGAAGGTCCTTGAATGCATCCAGAGGAGGGCAACAAAGCTGGTGAAAGGGCTGGAAGGTATGTCCTATAAAGAGTGGCTAAGGACTTTGCATTTGTCTAGTTTGGAGAACAGCAGGCTGAGGRGCGACCTCATTGCTCTCTGCAGCTTCCTGAGGAGGGGACGTGGAGAGGGAGGTGCTGAGCTCTTCTCCCTGGGATCCAGTGACAGAATGTGTGGGAATGGTTCAAAGCTGCACCAGGGGAGGTTTAGACTGGACATTAGGAAGCATTTCTTTACCGAGAGGGTGGTCAAACACTGGAACAGGCTTCCTGGAGAGGTGGTCGATGCCCGACACCTGTCAGTGTTTAAGAGGCATTTGGGCAATGCCCTTAGTAATATGCTTTAACTTTTGGTCAGCCCTGAATTGGTCAGGCAGTTAGACTAGATRATCATTGTAGGTCCCTTCCAATGGAAATAATCTATTCTATTCTACACCCCTCGGATGTTATCTCTCTCCTCTTACAGACRGTATCGAGAACAGATCAGATGAATTGTCTGACTCAGTGCTGACGAGAGGAAGTGGAACGGCAGGGAAAAGCTTAGACAGGACATCAGAAGTTAGATGACAGGAGACTCACCCTRTCTGTTTTTTTAAAAACACTATTAAGACAGTCAAAAATGGGAAAAGAAAACAAAAGCAATGAGGCAACGTGCACAGTCACCGAACRAGCARTGGTTTGAGAGAATACAGTCTAGTGCTTTAATCTTTGAAACATGCTGTTTGTCTGGAGGGTCACCCAAATGCCCTACAGCAGCTGGGCAATCCGCTTCAAACCATACGCACACGTGAAGGCTATGCCAGRGGAAACAGTAGGTGAGTTGTCCAGACCTGTGCCCTGACTGAGTGTAACGCAGAGACATGAGAGATCAAGCTTTCCTGGAGGAAGATACCTTTTGAGCCATTTTAATGCTGTATGTTCAGCAAATGTTTCTGAGAAAACCCTGTACTGTCCCCTTTCCTCCTCCGTCAATATTTATCTATTTCTAGAGAGTTGTAATTCATTGTTTGCTCTGCTGTATGTCTTGGCATTGGCTAAAAATCCAGTTATTTTAGTGCAGTGACAAAGGTAGAGGAAGATCTGTGGAAAGATCTGCCAGAATTGGACTGAAATGTGAAAACACCTCCATACCTTGTAAAACCAAGCTTATTGATATGTGGAGGAGTCTAACAGAGATGGTGTCAGCTGGGAGCTGGAGAGTCATTACACCTTAATCACTCTTTGCTTGCTTTGGGGAAAAGAAACCGCTCCTCAACTGGTCATCACTTTTGTTTAAAAATTTATTTTAAAGAAAAAAAAACAGAAACAAAAAGAGATCCAAAATTAAGGGGGAAATAAGATTTTTTTTCAGGATTAATCAGGTGTTTGTTGGTTTGGGCGTTTGTTTGTTTGGGGTTTTTGTTTGTTTTTTTTTAATTAGCAATATTCTAGAAGTAAAAAGAAATCCCAGAAAAAGAGGTGAATAAGCACAAAGTCATTATTGAGGGCGGAGATACATGCGGCTCAGGATCAGCTTTTCCTTACGGACCAAATAATCTTCTCTTTTTTATTAAATGAATGTGGTTAGTGTGTGACAACTGTGGCATTGTTTYGTGAAATATAGCCCTTAGACTTCTTTTTGAAGGGAGARAAAAAATCCTGCTTGATTTATGGAGAAAAGGCCTTAAGCTGTAGGTGACATTAGCAATGAAAATGTCAGGCTCTGCAGTGTGTAATACATGACTGTGCTGTGATTTCACTGTATTTAATGTTATGGGACAATAACCAGGACTTCTGCACTCCTGATTACTCATTTTGAATGCAGCTTTTCTAAAGAGAGTGACAGTTTCATATTCCTAGGGAACAAAGTGCAGCTATCTTAACTGCTGCAAACTTTGGCCTTCCTCCACAGAAGTCAGCAGGATTTACTCATCTCTTATGGAAGAACGATAAAACCTTAAGAATATGTGTAAAGATGGAATTTTCAGAGAAAACATTTTGTTTGTATCAGCTTAGTTACCAAGCTATCTGCTGGAAAGCTCTTCTCTGTTCATGATTACAAGGGATGTCTTTCATCTTCATCTAAAATCTGTTTACATCCTGCACAAATATTTTGTCCTTCCACTTCTGCTCTTTAAAAAAAAATTAAAAATTAAAAAATATATATTTCAAGATTGAAAGCTTTTAACACAGGGGCAACAGCAAGAATACTTTACACTGAGGAAGGATGACTATGGCACTCATAAGTGCCTTGCATGATTGACTTTTTTGCATTGCATGTTTTCACTTTTCAGCCCCTTCTTACATTATGGCTGAGAGAAATGCTGCTGAATATCTTTGTTCTTATTCACCTGAACAAACCAGAATTTGTTTTCCCTGGGAAGAAGTCTCCCTGTTCTTCAGCAAGGATTGAGGTGGCTGGTGCGGATCAAGTCATTACAGGACCTCGCATTAGGTTAATAGAAGATCATGGAAGTGGCTTAACACTTCAGCAGTTTTATTACTGGAATTGCAGAGCTGAATGTTCAACAGCGGGACCTGATCCTCTCAGTCTCACATTCTGCCTCTGCATCCACTCGGAGGTGGCAGAGCATCGGCAGGAACAGGGGAAGCTGCAAATGGATGTGCTGGAATGTCATCATAGCCAAGAGATGGTGCTTACGTACGAACGGGCAAGTGGCAAAAATAACACCAGTAAGTAATGCTGGAGTGACTTTTTGGAGTCGCTTTGGACTCTCACCTGCTGACTTCATGGAGGTTAAACCCACGTAATGGATGGCAAGTTACATCCAGCTGACTCTGCTCTACTAACTGCCCTTGCTGCTTTTAGTTTTAGCTTTCCCCAGTGTCTTACATGGCTATATAACTACAGTAGGAAGTCTGGTCCAGTCGGTTTAATACTTTTGCATAAGGCAGTGCACAGAGTTACCATGAAATCTGTTTTTATTCCTGTGTTTTATTTCGGTATTAAAACACGGAAACACTGGTTCAATTCTGCTTGTTCGTTAAACCCTGTTATGATACAGTAGCTGAGTTCTAATGAGCAACTTGGCCGATACATTTGCAGGCACCTTTTATGGGAGGAAGAATGTGAGTTGGAAATAAAATTTCAGTCTCAGGCTGCCATGGGCCAGTCATTGTAAAGGCAGTTTAAAAATAATGAAAAAATTCTCACTGGATAAAAGTTTTGAATGAGCTGTGTGAATTATAAGTGTTAATGCTGGGTTTCCAAAGTCACTTAGGATGAGTTTTATGAAGATATTGCAGTATGTAAAGTTGCAGGTAGACATTTTGTGGAATTAACAAACTTAAATGTCATTGAAGGCCTCGAAGATAGGAYTTAAAAAAAACCCCAAAACCTAGCTACTTTGGCACTTGGCCTGCATCTTTTTAATGAGACCCAATTTTCTAAGGGAAGGGAAGTAGCACTTTCAAAAGCTGAACTCTGTAAACTGTTTGAAACTGTACATGAAGAATAGAGAGACATATTACTGCTGTACTTGATTCTGAAAATCGTACCTTTAAGGCACTTCTGAAAAAGGAAAAGGGAAAATTGTATCTGTTTAGAATAGTAGCAGCAAGTTTAAGACCAATGGGAAAACTCCCTTGGATGTAATGAGGAGTAGCGATATGATCTGTGAAACTGGGATGTGGATGAGACTTCCTTACTCCTTTGCCTAAAACAAATGTTTGGATTTCTTCTTGTTTCATTGGTTGAGCTGAAAAAATGGAGACTTTTCTCTTTTTGCATTTCATCTCAAACTATGTAGCACAGCCTCTGAATAGAAAGTAGAATAATATAAATGAAGGAGAGCTAAAAATAAAATCAAAGTCATTTCCAGCTGGCTCTATATAAGCACTAAAAACAGAAATAAAGGAGATTTCATAGTTTCACTGTAGCATCCAGCAATGAAAATCAATCAATTTGAACCAGGTTCATAGTATTAAAACAAACTATGAACTCATAGTAGGAAGTAAAACAAGAGGTGCAACATTCACAGTAAGGAAAGCAGATGGAAAGAGTGAGCAGATTAATGGGAATATTTTAAATACATTTTGTGTGTGTGTCCATGATCTTTTATTACAAGAGAAAATCCAGTCAATTAAATTTATATTGTTCACTGATGTCCAATTACATATACTACAGAGTGGAAGCGTGTGGTGGATTGACCCCGGCCAGCAATTAAACACCCGCCAGCCGATGCTCACTGCCCGCTGCCCCCTCAGCAGGATGGGGGAGAGAACTGGGAGAGCAAAAGTGAGAAAAAAATCAATTTAATAAGTGAAGCCAAGCTCTGTGCGCACGCAAAATGAAATAAGGAATTTATTCATTACCTCCCATCGGCAGGCAGGCCTCAGCAAGCATAATGCTTGCTTGGGAAGACGAACGCTGTAACAGCAAATGACCTCCCTTCGTCCTCCTTTCCCTGAGCTTTTATTGCTGAGCAGGACAGTATGGGGTATGGGATATCCCTTTGGTCACTTGGGGTCCGTTGTCCCRGCTGTGTCCCCTCCCGATTTCTTGCCCAACACTCAGACCATTGCCATTCAAGCCTGCTTGTGCCTGGTTTTACTCCAGAGTGTCTAGTTGCTGCTGGAGTTACTGTGCCGTTCGTGCTGGTCAGAAGAAGGTACTGCCAGTGACTGCAGCTGCTGGAGGTTTCTGCTGTACCTTCTCGTTCTCAAGACATCCAAGGGTTTCACGGGGCCATTTTGCCAGATTTCAGTTTCACCATTTTCTCGGATCAACTGAATTCCGTAACAAATCCATCAAGGCATGTATCTGTCTGGTTACAACTGGAGTTGCTTTGTCTTTTTTACTGCTGGAGAGGCTTGATTTTTGTTGCTAATTTATTTTTACCAGCTGAAGTTTTGGAGTTTTGTTAGAAATTAGTTCCCAGTGTGTACATTGCTAGTATGGGATGGCATATTCATCCCTTCGGCTATGAACAGAGGCCATCTGGCCGGACTTGAAGTTAGTTTAATCTGTTTCGATTGCAACGAAGGACTCTAAATCCTCAGCATCATTGTTGCCTTCATTTAGACATGCATGTGAATSTCATGTTTTGGAATAGCTTAATTTTGGGAGTTACAAAGATGCCCTGTCTTTCAGATGGTGGTTGTCACTTAAGATAAAACAGAACCGGGCACTCATTGCCGCTGGGTACTTTTGTTTCCARTGCATAGGTTGTGGCTGTGTTCAAAGCGCAGGAGTTAGGGCTTTTGATCAGTATTGGAAATACGCAGGAGGCAGCTCTGTGAGTTACACGTCGACATTGCATTTAAATGAGGCATTTGCTAATTTTTCCACTACTGCTGAAAAAGCCCAACCCTTAATGGGAGTTTTGCTTCTAAGTGTTTGGAATTTTTTGTGCCCTGTAATTACACCCTGCTGTTAGATATGTCTATTTTAAGTTGAGTGGACATCTATGCCTATCTTTAGCTTATTTCTTCCTGCAAATTCTTGTTTTAGAATGATAAAAACGCATAATAAACAGAGATTATTCATAACTGGTACAGAATATCTCTCAGAATACCAGAAATATGGAGCTCTTGAGAGCTGAGAACTGTCTTTATACCATGTCCTTATTAATGTCTTACCCCTGCCCACTCTTTTAATGGAGAAGATCTGTTTTTAAAGCTTTAAAGATGTGTTTAAAGTTGCTATTTTGGTATACATTTTCCTATTTTCCTTTGCCTGAAGCAGCTGATGTCCCCCTGAATCCTGAACCAGGATATTTGTCAGTGATACTGAAGAAGCCTTATAGCTCTGCTTGTGTAAACACAATTCCAGTTGCTTCTGAATGCCCTAGCAGTGTGTCAGTTAGGTAAATAAACTAACTACATTAATTGCTCCTACATCCCTTGAGTGCTTCCACTTTGTGGGTTTTACAGTAATGTTAATGTATTGTAATCCATTATTATCTGCAAAATTAAAATTTTCTTTCTTTGCCTGCATCTGCCACTGTTAATTCAGAAGGTCTAATAAATGCATTAAAAGAGGGAAGTAATAAGCAAAAGAAAGTCCCTCTGGGAATGTATAATTTCACTTTTACTCATGACTCTTCATGCTGGGTTGGAAGAAAATAAACAGTGTAAACATGCAAAGTTAGCACACCGCTAAAGTGAGACTACAAAGCAAAGTTGTAAAACCCTTCTGTAGCTGTTGCACTTGCATTTATTATAGAAATGGGAAGAATGAGACTAAGTAAGTGTAGCTGATATGCTGAAAGCAGGTCTCAGACTCGCATCGAAGGGCTGGGGCTCACGTGGAAGCTGTGAGCAGCGTCATGTRTTGGAATGGGAAACTACCCAGTGGGGCACACCGGGTCAGTCATTTTTATCAGGGAAAATGATAATCCATCAGAAAGCTGAGATTCATCAAGGGAAGAAGGCAAATCCCGGAGGGACCTGGGTGTGCACACAGCGTATCAGTAAGARAAAAGGTGGCTGAATGGGCAGATGAAGCTTTATCAGATCCAACAGTCTCGATTTGAGCACAGTTGCCTTACCACCATTTGGGAGCTGGCTGATACTAAACATGCACTTCTCCTACTAATTTTGAGTGCCAGAGGGCATTAGGAGACGTCAGACACGGATATTTAGTTTAGTCRGTGTCTGACTTCAAAGGAGTAGGTGGGCATGACCAGCCCATGACATGTTCAACAACTGGGATAAGTCAGAGAGAGATTCACAGAGGTCCAGAATAAAGGAAGAAATCAGGGTGGGAGCAAGATGGTGAAAAAGAAGGAAAGAAAGTTGAGRGGGAGTGGATGTTTTGGGAAGCCTTTATATTTAAAAGGTTTTTTGCAAGGCTGAGCTCAGGCAGAAATARGAGAAGCTGAACTGCCTGGAGCAGAAGAAACATGTGAAAGCAGCATGGCCACCCAAGAGGAGCCAGGAAGAGAGCTACGTACAGGGAATGTACGGGGAAGCGTGTGGCAGAAGAAGCAAATGTGCTTAATTCCATTTGCCAGCGGTGTACTGTATCCTGCTGGGGCTTCAGYGGGTCTGCYGTGGAGTTTGAGAGGARCTGCAGGTTCAACACCTTACTGCGAATGACATACCTGACAATTGGGACCTACTCAACAGCCTGTCTCGCAGCACCCCGGCCTCGCAGGGGTGGTTCTGTCTTCTCTGCCGAGGAGGCAGCTGCAGGAACGCTTGCAGGCAGAAGTGCCGGGGCGCACGCAAGCTGCGTAGGGCAGGGAAACAGCAACCCRGGGGACAGGGAGTGGGCTTTCCGCGTGGGTAGGATGTGACAAATGTCCTGTTGTTTCARTGAGATAATCTTCTGCCATTAGTCTAATCACTGTAATTAGTCACGCTGTGCTCGCTGGTGATGTCCCCTGGGACGTATTTCAAAAATTTCCTCCTGTTATGTGCCTGGAGGGTGCTGGATTTGGGAGTAAGGAACAACAGCGCCGTTATTGTTATCCACCATAACAGGAGAGATCTGAGCAAAGGAGGCAGTTGCAGAGCATGACTTTCAGCAGTCACAATGAAAAGATATGCATGGGGGMGTGTGGGTGAAAGTTAGGAAAGGAATAAGCTCGTTGTGCCGGATGGGATATACGTATTTATACAGGGGCAAGTTAGCCCCTCTTGGGTTATCTGTCTCGGGGTTTCTGCCTTTAGCATACATTCTAGAGGAAGAGTGTCAGTCTRCCGCTGCCAGGGTACTTACAAATCCAGGAACAGGCATGTAAAGTTCAGTGATATGGTTTTTACGCAGACGTAAAGCAATTGCAGTGAAATAAAGGAGGTTCTTTAATTTCATGAGGCTTAAAAATGGGTATGGCCCACAAGGCCGTACAAATCCCTCTTGGCTTTCTAACGTGCAGCAGCATTGGGCTTTGCAGAATAAATGGAGCTRATCATTTCTAGGAGCTGGTCTGATCCACTGCTTGAGAAGCTGAGAGCTGGGGCTTGTTCCCTTGAGTCAGTTCTAACTCCTTTCTTCTGTCTTAAAATGTTAATAAACAGAGCCGTTGAACTTCATGGGTGTTTGAATTGCTGCAATGAAAGATTGTCCTCTATAAAGTACACATGTTATTCCTAGAYTCCTGTGGGGTAGAGTACCCTCCTTTTGTGTGTATTGGACTTAAGGGCTGAATAGTAATTGTTGAAGCCTTGAGTATTTGCAATGAATTGTGGAAGAAGAATGGAAGAATAGATAAACTTTCCATTAATGTAGGTAAAGAAACAGATAYGCATTTAGTGAACATAAATGTGTATTTGCCAGCCTTTCGAGAACATAAAAAATGCTATTAACGTAGAACAAAGAGACTTTAATGTTAAGTAAAGCTTCTCTGTAGGAATAAGATAAATATCAGTCAATAAGTAACTGCAAAGCCCCTCAGAAAAGCAATGCTATAGAAATACACACACGCTTTGCCACTTGTCAGACATTCATTGAAAAGCATCAAATGCTRTGAACGTGCTATCAGCAACATGTTTCCTGAGTTCTCATGAGGAGATGCTGATCTACATCTAGTTATATTATTGTCTCGCTTCCAGAAACCTCAGATTTCTGCTTCTTTGACGAGTGTACCAGCAATGCTTTTGGTTTCAAAGCTACATCATTCTGTCGTTTCTCTGCCCCTCCCGCTGCCTTGTACATGATGCAAAATGTTTCTTGCAAGTTCAACAGCTAAGCTGGTTTATGTGCAGACTGAAGATTTTAGTAGGCAGAGGAAGTGCTTCTAAAGAGGAGCTCTGATTTTTAAAAGTAGCTGCAAAAATGACAGCAAGATGGTCCATTTTTATTGTCTCCCAGTGATTTCTTAGTTTAGCCAGGAAAAAAAATATATATTCTCATATTTTAGTACATTATGAAAGTTTTATACTAACATAATTCTAATGAAATCAGTAACAATGCAGTGCTGTAAAATAAGTATAACATAACGGAAACAAGCATAGTGGTCCKACTTACCAATTCAGAGCTAAACTTTTAGTGTGAGCATTAAGTTTGGTATTTTTGGTCCATCARTGACACTATTTTGTATTTAAACCTTTTAACATTAGAGTGCTATAAAACCACTGTGACTTCTTTTCATATCCTTGGCATAATAGAGATCTAATGCTGGTGTCTAACTGATGAATTAGACACTTTACATCATCATTACATATATATCATCACTGGTGAKGTATCTGTAAGAGTAATTCTGGCAATAAGCATTAAGTGATATCATCACTCTTCCAGATAGTCTCAGAGAAGCCAAAGGATGATGTCATGTCTAAGCAGTCCTTTAATCCTAGATGTATCTTTTAATGTCCTGATTTGCATGYGTTTCTGCAATAGTGTGAAGAATCACAGTCTACACTGAAGCTATATGGGTTTTCTTTTCTTGGGCTGTCAATTTTTCAACTTCAGCAGTAGAAATAAATACTTTTCAAGAAAATCTATGTATTTTTTTAGATCGATCTCTATATATCTGCATACATATATAGATCATACACATGTATGCTTGGTTTAGCTTTTATAATTTGGCTGKTTTTTTCATACCCATGTCCCAGTGCTGGAAAAGGTTAGATGAGATCCTGTGAGAAAGGTTTCTTGGATTGAGTGAGTTTTGCTGTGATTTGTTTGTTTGTTTATTAGAACTCTTCTATACTAATAGCAGCCTTAACACACAGTTGCATTTCTATTACCAGAAATGCTTTTGCTGGAAGATTTGTTTGACTTTTTTTTTAAATTATACACACTAATCATACCAACACTTAAAACTGGAAAACTTCGCAACGATACATAACTTATTATTGATGTGAAAGAGAGAAGAGAATGAGCAGAGGCCTGCATAGAAAGCAATAACATTGCCAATGGAGTGGTCTAGGAAAATGGCCTTTAAAGCAGCATTTTGGATAAATAGTTGTGGAACAAGATTGCATTTGTCAAGATAGTTTTATCTCTGCAGAGGAGAGGATGCTATGGATGGCCTATTAGCGACACTATGTGGAAACCATCTGCCAGGCTGAGGTATAGCTTAGATACAAGATACAAGAATCAAGAGCGAGCTCCAAGATGAAGATGATATTCAAGTTATGGGCTGGTGCAACAAGAAGATGCTGTTATTGTTCACARGTCACGAGGAAAGAAGATAATGGGCAGGAGAGTCTTGGGAAGAAAATTAAGATATCTGCTTTAGCCATTTTGAGTTCGTGATAATTGCTAAACACACACACACATAAAAATATAAGAAAACARGCTGAGATTCCCATTTGAACAGAAGGCGTGTCATTTTGTAAGTTGCCAGGATAGCTGAATTTGTGTTTACAAATGAGATGAAATGTGGAAGGGAAAGAGAAGGAACAAAAAGGACAGAGGCCAGTGGAACTGCAGGAGAAAACTGAAGGGTATGGAACATGAGGAGAGTTCAGCAGAGGACACACTGAGGGAGCACTCGGAGAACCAGGAGRAGGATTCAGGGAATGGTATCTCTGAAGCCGTGAAAAGAAACAGCACAACAGCAGGAATGTGGCCAAAGCTACTGAAGGACCTAACTAAGAAATCRTAAAGGTTATGTTAGAAGTCATTCCCATTGACTGTAAGAGCATAAACAAGATGTTTCTAGGCTGGATTTGTTTGAAAGGAATGCTGGGTAATTATTGTAGTGATCTCGGAGGGTCTTTTGTGTTTTGGCATGGATTTTTCCAGATGGGAGGGACTAAAGCATATTTGAAGTTTATTTATATTATGAAGGGAAGAGCTAGAAGGRGAGAAGGTTGTTGCAGGGGAGGTCCAAGAACAAGAAGAGACCACCCTCATAAACAGAGTTGGTTAGAGGAGGAGACCTTTTTCATGCAATCATCAATGAATGATCCCTTGAACAAGAAAATTCATGTCCCGAACTGTAAATGAGACAGTCACATTGGACTAGTCATGTAACCCTATGGTCTACAACGTACATTTAATGAGAACTTRGCCCCGTAAGTTTGACTACTTTTTGTGATCTGTTTGAGTGAATGTATGTCTAACCCTGGSTGCATTTAAAAGACATTTATTCTGGCATTTGGAAGGCATGGTGGACATGTATGTGAGATCCTGAGGGCTAAAGCAGGGTGAGAGCGGTGTCTTCCTGATGTCACGCATCAAATATTGCATGGGACAGGCTGAGCTGCTGCAAATGCCACATGAAGCTCTTAACCACCCAGTAATTATTCCGTGCCTTTCTGGTATCTTAGGCATGCGTTCGTGCCTTAGCCGAGAATGCTTGTCCTGTGCCCCAGGAGACACATGCTCCTGGTTCTTCTCAGCCAGTTTTGCACTCCCTTGTGCAGTATCACTGGTACAAGTTAGAGTACTTATTTTCTGCTGTTGTCCTTTTTAAAGTATGTTTTGTGGAGATTTAACCAAAATTTTCATCACCTCTTAATATAGTCAGCTTGATGTGTTCAGATGGGCCAACTGAGGCATTGCATTAATACTGATACAGATGGGGACTTGTTGAAATGATGGTATAATGTGAATGGTTTCAGCTAATTAGCACCTGTGTTTCTGTTCCATTTTATTTTCTCCAAGTGAATGCAGTAATGGACTGTCCCTGAAGTTGTTGGAAGACAAGTAGGTAGCAAGTGTTTCCTGTCCATAAGCACCACTGTGAAAATGCAGTGACTCTGTTCTGCTCYTGCTGAGCATGCTCAGCGCCTGTTAGCATTAATGGGACATACACGGGTGCTCCAAGTGCGATGTACCCCATAGCCTCTGGGTAATAGAAACCCTTATCTTGCATTTCCATATTGCTGCGTGGAACAAAAGCCATTGTAAAAACAAATCCACCCCATCCCTCCATGGGTATTTTGTCTTGCGTSTCTCTTCATGAGAGCTAATTTGCAATGAGACAACCCAAGGCTGACAGAAGAGAGCTTTGTTACTTTCTGCTGGCTTAAAGAGAGACAAGGGGAGAATTCTTGACACGCTGCTGTCACTATCCAGACCTTTTCTAAGCTTTATCTTTGCCGGCTGCAGAGTTTGTGAGGTGAAAGTCACCTCTCCTGAAAGTGCTGTATGGTTTCTGTAGGATGAAATCACTGTCTGCAGGTTCGACTGTGGCTCCTGATTTACAAAAGTGTCGCTSTATCCAGGTGGCTTCAGACAACTCTGAATTCTAAAAGCTGTGATAAATACCGGTATCAGCAAACAAGCCAACCTGAGCACTTACCYGCCCTACACTGCTGTTTGCTGCCCTACCAGTTGCGTCAATGTGACTGTAARTGGGGCTGCACCATGAAACATCGAAATTATGGAGAGTCAGAAACATGGCAGAAAGGGGAAGGGATCTTTTGATCTCTAAGTGACCCAGTTTATTAYATGGCCCCACGACATTTATATGTGCATAATTAAGGTGCTAAGTTGCAGCACAGGGAAGTTAATGAAGGAGCAGGGACTTAAGACAGCCTCATAGTGCCCTTAGACAAATAGCAGAACAACTGACGGATGAATTTCCTATAGTGCTATTTAATTCCTTCAGGGGGTTTCTGCCAGCATCCTAAGCCTTGTGAACCTCCTAATTCAGGAGTCAGTTTATTGCAAGTACTGAGACATGCATTTAAAAMTCTAATCCCTGCACCTCTCTTGTACTATGGCTTGAAGCCCAAACTATTTTTGTAACACTATAAGTATCAGTAAATGTTATCGGTAAAAAAAAAAAAAAAAAAAAAAACCCCAAAAAACCAAAAAAACATCCAAACAAAAAAAAAACCAACCAAAAAACCACCCCACAGAATCCCCTACGACAAAAATTCTGTACTTTGTGGGTGAGGCTGCAGAAGTTGCCAATGTCCGTATAAATTCTTGGAGGAAATTGCTTTGCAGAAAGTYTCTTTTCCTTTATAGAGGGAAATCAATCCCCAGGAATTATGCATTTGGTGTGGTTGTGACTCCTCCCCTTTATTCTGTATGCTGACAATCTCTTGGGACTGAAACGTACCACTTGTTCACCCTTTTAGTATCCAGATGTGCATCACACTGCTGGTTTTCAGAATGAGGGGAGAGACGGGGCGCAAAGGAAATGTTTTCCTTGTAGGTGTCCCTATGGGAAAGAGCCATTATGAATGTCTTTGGTCTTCCCTGGTACTTTCTACAGGYATCTTGGTTACACAGTACTTCTCAAAACATTTCTAGGTCAAATCAATCTTTTCTGTAACAGCTTTGACCTCACTTTTATTTATATATATGACTAGCTGTTCTCAAGGTAAGTGATACAAAAGGGGTAAGGAAAGGAGAGAAGGAGCAAAGGGAGGGAGCAACTACTTTTCTGTCTCTTCCAGCACTGAGAAAGAAGGAGAGAAGAAAGGGAGAGGAGGAGGAGGACATGGCTGTAGTTGCTTTCCCCCTCCCATTACTCCCATCGTGTGGCAAATAACCTGAAGGACTGTTTGTACTTCCCACACTAACTAAGCTGCTGCTGGAGATGATTGTAGCTGACAGGAATATCATGTCCGCAGCTAGCAATATTTCTTTCYTTCCCGTTGCAGGGAGTGGAATGGTCCATAGCTGTGTAGGGTCCTGCAGATGCTGTCTGGGGGGGGGCAGGCAAGTGATAACTACCCTTGCCAGCCATTATGTTCTTGCAGCTGTACAGGCATGGGATTATCTCGATGCTTTTCAAATGTTCCTCTTATCATACTCTCATCAGACACGTACGTCATGCTTCCAGTTTAAGAAATGTGGTTGTAGTGCATGATCTCTAATCCATATTACAGAACCATGTTCCTCCTCCATCTGGTATCCTTGGAGAATGTACCTTGGAAGAAAGGTCTAGAGTTTTCCTCCTACAGAAGTTTCATATGAGTTTGGTAAGGGTATTAATATTCTTAAGATTAGAGCCATCCATTCATGACGGTCGTCTTAGCAAGTGAGGAGAATGAGCATCACTAGAAGTCCACAAAAGCGCAGGCAGCTCCAAAAAATGTCAGTTACTCTTTGTGGATGGTGAAATTAGCCTCCAGAGAGCTATGTGCTGCCCAAGATCATTTCTGGTATCCAAGCTATCCTACCCTGTTGCCAAAGTGTAAGAAAAGGAAATAGAATTATCCTGACTTTACAGATTAGATCGGAAGCAGAGTTACCCGAAGTTAGAGAAGTGGCTTGTGTCAGAACCAGGGTTTGAATCATAATCATCTGAATCTCAGACTGGTGCTTTAGCCTCCGAAGTAGACTGTTCTGCAGAAGAAAAGCCTGCAGTCAGTCACAGTTGCAGCTTTGGGGAAGTGACTGGCCAGAAAAATGAGTGTTAGCCAAATGTTTTTAATTTTTGTGTTTGTGTGAGAGAAGCTGTATGTGCTCTAATTTGGTAAAAATTCAACTTCATCTCTTAATTAGAAGTTGTTGTTATCTAAAAACTTTGCAGCACTCCCACGTTTCTCCTGACAGCTTGGGCTGTGTGGCACAGACAAGCTAGGATGGCTTTAAATGTCAAAATATGCTTTCGTTCTTGTGTATATATATATATATCAAGGCATTATCAAGTAAAATAAAACCCTGCAGTGTGACAGTTACGCTTCTTTAATTGTCATCACTCTTTAAATGAATTTATGGCTGTCAAGAGAAATTTACTCTTCTAGAAACACTGGAAACCTTGTATCATCTAGGCTGAAAAGGCAGCCAGGCCCTGCTCTGCATACCTCTTGCTGGAACGTTGCTGGAGGTGGCTGAGCTGATTTGAATACATTTGGTTTTGAATGCTTTCTCTCGCTTTGCTAATTACATACCAGGCTGTGTTTCATGCAGAACTCTGACCATTTTCCTCAGCTTTATCAGCGAGTTTTATTGTTTGTGGGAATAAAGAAGTGGGAAGCTTGTCTCCTGAGAAAGCTGGTTCTTCACGTGTTCCTGCTGGGTGGCCCCTGCTGCTGTGATGTTTGTGGAGCAAGAAGCCTGTGCACCTCGCGAGTTAGAGGAGGTTTGCGTTCCCTGTGCAGAGGTGGGTGTGAGATAGCAGTAGGCTGGAGCTGGGAATCTGTTAGCTCAATTGTRCTTAATCTGGACAACCTGGACCAGCTTAGCAGAAGTTAAAGGTGCACTGGCTTCTCCTGGAGGCCACTCCCAGGTCCTTTTCCGCCGGGCAGCTTTCCAGCCACTCTTCCCCAAGCCTGGAGCGTTGCCTGGGGTTGTTGTGACCCAAGTGCAGGACCYGGCACTTGGCCTTGTTGAACCTCATGCAATTGGCCTCGGCCCATCGATCCAGCCTGTCCAGATCCCTCTGCAGAGCCTTCCTACCCTCAGGCAGATCAACACTCCCGCCCAGCTTGGTGTCATCTGCAAACTTACCGAGGGAGCACTCGATCCCCTCGTCCAGATCATTGATAAGATATTAAACAGAACTGGCCCCAAAACTGAGCCCTGGGGAACACYGCTYGTGACCGGCCRCCAACTGTATTTAACTCCATTCACCACAACTCTYTGGGCYCGGCCRTCCAGCCASTTTTTTACCCAGCRAAGAGTAYRCCCRTCCAAGCCATGAGCCGCCAGCTTCTCCAGGAGAATGCTGTGGGCAACGGTGTCAAAGGCTTTACTAAAGTCCAGGTGAACAACATCCACAGCCTTCCCCTCATTTGCTAAGTGGGTCAGATGACACAGTTTGTTTCAAAATGGCTCTCTTTTACCACTAAAAAATAACTTCTTTTAGTCAAAACAAGAGTCCAAGCCCCAGCCATGCTCAGGAACGCTTCTGCAAAAGGAAACGACATTCAAGCCTTGCTGTTTCCCCTCGCAGATTTTCAGGCCCTTTCTGTTTTGCGTGATACGTGTAGGTGTATCTAAGGCCTATGGTTAGGAAAGCTAACTGTGCTTTAAGAAAACAAGGTTCCTGGAAACTTCAAATTAAAGATACCAGTCAGGCTGGCTGCAGGGGGACCAGGCTTCCCCGAGGGAGGGGAGCCAGCCGGCTGACCATGAGCCGGCATGTGCCCAGGTGGCCAAGAAGGCCAACGGCATCCTGGCCTGTGTCAGGAATAGTGTGGCCAGCAGGAG
>JASVER010000134.1:717449-794354 GCA_030449065.1 Oceanodroma leucorhoa | reverse complement strand
AAGGAGGCTGTAGAGAGGCGGGTGTTGGTCTCTTCTCCCAAGTAACAAGCGATAGGACGAGAGGAAATGGCCTCAAGTTGCGCCAGGGGAGGTTTAGACTGGATATTGGGAAAAATTTCTTCACCAAAAGGGTTGTCAAGCATTGGAACAGGCTGCCCAGGGAAGTGGTGGAGTCACCATCCCTGGAGGCATTTAAAAGACGTGTAGATGTGGTGCTTCAGGAGATGGTTTAGTGGTGGACTTGGCAGTGTTAGGTTAACGCTTGCACTTGATGATCTTAAAGGTCTTTTCCAAATTACATGATTCTATGATCTTTTCGCAATTCCCTTGATTTGGGATTTCTGTGGTTCAGCTCATGGAGAAAGAAGGATTTTTGCCAAAGAGGCTTTCAAATCAGGAGTTTGGTCTACGAGGTAAGTCTCCAAAGTAAAGGCACTTCATGAAAGGTGATGGCCTTTGGTGTCTCTCTCACTCTGCATTAGGCAGGAAGGCATTGACTGCCGCACGCTACCCTGAGGTGTAAGCTATAGCTGTTTACAGCTGTAGGACACAGCAAAGGATGTCATTGCAATTATTCTCACACAGAGCTGGAAATGCAGTATTTGATACACAAATTCAAACTGGGGATTGGGTCCAAATGGCCGTAACTTCTACTTTCCACATCAATGTAGATGTACAGGTGAACAAAACTTAAATATATATTCAGACTTGTCTGAAAATTTCTTATGTGGCATATTGTTTATTTTTGGTGTCTTAAAGTTCTTTTTATTTTCCTCCTGTCCTTTTACAGAGGTTTGCATAGAACATATTGCAAGGCATAAGTAGCAGCAGAAGCAGAGGTGAATATTTTCCCTTCCTTTTGACAATGTATGCCTTTCTAGCTCTGTCTTGACTTTGATATTTCCTTTTCCTCATTGTTGCTTCTTTGGGATAATGCATAGTTATCAGAACCCTCTCTACTGTGGTATGCCAGGATGATGGAAAGGCATATCCTTGAAAACATTTGCAAAAGCAGCCCAGCATCTGAAAATTGATGCTCCCCATATAGTAAGAGCTGCAGGTTACATGAAATCTTGTCTTACCAATGCACGCCTGTGTTAACTAGGTATCTGTAAATATTTCAGATTCATTTATGGGGAAAGCTTGGATTTTCATGAATTGTGGTTAAAAAAAAAAAAAAAGTAGTATGGATCAGCTGTTGCCAATTCTGAGAACGTAGTGGGATGACCATAGTCATATGGCTGCTAATGTCTCTGACTATAGAATGAAGAGCATATTTCCAGGCTCAATACTGTGTTGTGAAGGATCTTTGCAAGTTAGGAGTCTTAAAACTGGTTGTATTATTAGGCTTTGTAGTATTGCAATATGTGTGTTAGGCAGGCTAAAGAGATGTATGCACATCAGCTATGGATGTATGCACATCAGCTATGGATATATTATTACACAGTTGCTACTAGGAGCCACTGAAGAATGTGAGAAGGGGAACAAGGGAATAAATAGAGGCAAATTGAAACAAAGATGACTAATCTGATGCGTTAAACATGAATGTCACCAATAATTTCTAGCTAGGCAGAAATCAACAACTACTGTTCCAGTTAGAATCATAGAATCATAGAATCATTAAGGTTGGAAAAGACCTCTAAGATCATCGAGTCCAACCATCAACCCAGTACAAATGCCCACTAAACCATGTCCTGAAGCACCTCATCCACACGTTTTTTGAATACCTCCAGGGATGGTGACTCCACCACCTCTCTGGGCAGCCTGTTCCAATGCCTGACTACCCTTTCAGTGAAGAAATTTTTCCTAATATCCAATCTAAACTTCCCCTGGCGCAACTTGAGGCCATTTCCTCTCGTCCTATCGCTTGTTACTTGGGAGAAGAGACCAGCACCCATCTCTCTACAGCCTCCTTTCAGATAGTTGTAGAGAGCGATAAGGTCTCCCCTCAGCCTCCTCTTCTCTAGGCTAAACAACCCCAGCTCCCTCAGCCGCTCCTCATCAGACCTGTKCTCYAGACCCTTCACCAGCCTCGTTGCCCGTCTCTGGACACGCTCCAGCACCTCAATGTCCTTCTTGTAGTGAGGGGCCCAAAACTGAACACAGTATTCGAGGTGCGGCCTCACCAGTGCCGAGTACAGGGGCACGATCACCTCCCTRCTCCTGCTGGCCACACTATTCCTGACACAGGCCAGGATGCCGTTGGCCTTCTTGGCCACCTGGGCACACTGCCGGCTCATGTTCAGCCGGCCGTCGACCAGCACCCCAAGGTCCTTTTCCGCCGGGCAGCTTTCCAGCCACTCTTTAACTTTAAAAGTTAGCTTTCCTCCTTCCCTTTAAAATATTTAATTTTAAGTTTTGTTTACTATGCAGGAGCATCCTTTTGTGTGCTGCATAGATCTAAAGTCATATATTATCATTTAAGGGTCCCCAGCAGGGATACTGGAGGTGCCAACCTTGATACTAAATTTTTTACTGTGATTAACAAAGCTCAGACTCTGGAAGCCTTAAAGCTGCGTGGCCTGCTTGTCAGCTGGATCTCTGGGTTGAGAGATGCTGTTCAAATGGCAGTTGCAGGTAGGAAATTACAGACAGACAGCAACATGGGCTGCAGCATCACCTCCAGTTCCACTTAAATGCCTGGTCTTTTTTGCAGCAGATGTATCACATTAGTCAGGGATTATTGTATTTTCTGCCTTTTGGTTTCCCCAGATTCATTTATCTGGTTAGCTACTCTGTTGCCTTGAGAGAAAATCTGTGAATTAAATGCCACAGATAGAATTGCCTTCTTCTTGTGCTGCCCTTCTGGATGCAGATGGGTGCCCTCTGTACACTCACTGCAGCAGCAGCCAGACAAACTGCTAGGTCACAACATTTTCTTCTGCCTAAAATGAAAAAGGAGAGACTTGTTCTGATTAAAATGCAGCCAGAGCCTCTAACACTGTAGTATTAATAGCGATGCTGGCCTTGACAAAAATAGCTGTTAAATGGGGAGTAAAAAGCTTTCCATGTTTGCCAAAGTTGTAATGAAAATGGTGGAGCTGTCATAAATACGATGTTCTTAGCTAAAATGATTATGGCTTAACAATTTTCCAATGCATTGCATTGGGTTATTTCTAGCACATTCAGATCTGTGTTGTAAAGGTTTAATAGAAAATCTTGACAGTGAATCTTTATCTGTGCCAGAGGAAAAGGTAGGCAGCGTTTATGAAGCCCACTCACATTCTTTACTCACCACCTTGATTTGCTCCCATGCTCATTTGTTGTCATCTTTATATGTGTCTAACTCTCTCAAGAAACACTTGATCCACTGTATGGCTGTGGATTGCTGAGTTCGGTCGCTGGTGTGATGCAAACTACCTGAGCCTAACAACCCTCATAGCTTTCAAATACATAGGCTGACTCCTCAGCAGGGATAAATCCACAGCATTCCACAGAAGTGGCTGCAGATGTGCCAATCTGCAGCCCTTGAAGACTGAGCACAATGATGCATCCTTGATGCATCCTTGATGCAAATTACTACTTTTAGGAAAAACTAATGTTTGCAAGGAATCAAAGCATGCATGGGTTAATGCTGAACTGTGAAGCAGGGCCAGAAGTTACATTTGACAGATCTTTGTTAGATGCCAGGGAACTCAGGGAAAATTTAAATACCAGCCTCTGTGATAATGATAGAACAATAGTAGTTGAGAAAATGCACAGAAGTATTTTATTCCAAATGGCAAAATGAGTAATGCTGTTCATTTATGATCCACACAGTGGGAAAGTGCGTTCGCCTCCGTGTAGCTCTGATTTCAGTCTGTAGCAGAAACTTGGCTCAGTAGCAGAAACTTTAACACTGGATGGCTCCAGCTTTCATTAATTGTCAATTCTGTTTCTTATTTCTCCAGAACAGGGGCTGAACATTCCTCGGCATGTTTTCACTGATGCCTAATGGGCTTTGTAAGTGAAGGGAGAAACATGCATGTTTGGAAGTTCTTCTGCTGGTCTGCAGGAATATTACTGCTTTTCATTTTTGTGTATTCTGAAGTAAAAGGAGAAGAATAATTAATTTCTCCTGAGTCCAAGAACTGCACAGAACCTAAGGTGCATTATGATCTTTGTAACCGTAGAGAGCATGTTGCTGAGTGTGCAGGACACCCCAAAGATAGCGGACTGCTAATACTCGRTAGAGGTTGCTTGTTCATACTAAAGAGAGCAATTTGGTCTAGAGGAGCATTCCCATTTGCAGTTCGTCAGYGTACCAGGAAATACCTTGCTTTTTATCTTTGGGTGTCTCAGTTGAGGAAAAATTGCAGCATAGCCTTGGCTAGCCTCATCAGACAGCAACAGAGAGCCCCCTGTTTCTTACCTCTTGTTTTGCAGGGTTGTGTATGAGATGGGGCTATTCAGTTGCTTAAGTATATGCTGAAGTGCCTTTCTGAATCCATAGCCTTCTGTGTAGATTACTTTTATGAAGAAATAATAATAATAATAGTCATAATAAAGTATTTTCTGTGCTCCTGTGAAAATTATGTATTTTTTTCAGAGAAGGTGTATGACTGCACAAGCTAAAGAAATTGGATGTGTATTTTATTGCCTGTTAGTCAGTGGCTTTTCCAAAGCTTTTAAGTAAGCTAGGTACATAATGCCTTTGGAATCCCTGTGTTAGTAATAGTGTTTACTACTAACACCTTAGTAATTGTGTTTTGGTAGCTTTGGTGGTCTAAAGACATATGTGAGGGAAGACTTACAGGCAGGGGTATTATGTTTTAGTGAATCAGCTGATACACCTAGAGAGAACAGACAATCTCTGAGAACCAGTAAACTTCAGGAAAATGAAAAATCAGTGGAGAGTAATTGTGATATGAGCACTTTCAGAAATTGTCTCCTAAGAACACTTTGATGCAGGTGGTAAACACTTGTAAGACAAGAGCACGTACGTACATACACGTCAGAATAAATAGCATTTAAGCTGCTGTTTTGCTGATAGCTACAGTGCATGTCTAGGTAGGGTTGTCGTGCCCTGTAACCCTGTGGTGTGCAGTGACATTAACCTTTAGGTACTCCTTCCAATATCTGCCTCTCCCACCAGCTGCCTTTTTCCAGGAACCTGGTGTCTTCAGGCAGCAGCTTGCCCGTCTGATCYCCTGAACTGACTGCTATTGGATCTGTCTTGAATCCCACCTCCAGCTGACTAGACTTTTGCAGAGTCCTGCTGGATGCTGGATGTGTCTCTCAGATTTCTTTCTTGGGTAGTAAGTGTTACAGTGTGTGCTGCTGAGAAACTGGTGGGATCCAACTTATCCCCTTGGAGAGAGAGATACCCTTTCCAGATTTGATCCATCAGATAAAAGATGTCCCGCTGTGATTAATCAGGGTTCAGCTGTCTCCTTTGATTACAGATTCAGTTATTGATCCCTATGTCTACGCTGTACATAAACCATTTAGCTTTCCCAGATAAGAGCATYTTGCACCAGCTACCATTCTGGTCCCTTTGGTCAGAACTGAGGGCGTTAGCTGTCCTGTTTTAGAAGCATAGCTGATAAGCCACAAAAAACTGGCAGCGCTGAGCTAACCCAGTAACAGCTGTCCTCAGTCTTCTAGCCCACTCTGAAAAATACTGGGTGCTGCTGTACTTACTGTGCACGCTGGATGTGGTTAGGACTCCCAGATGTGTGGCAGCCCTGGGTAAATATGAAATATTCTACTGGATTTACCTGGGGAACAGYTGAAGTATGGAAATGCTACACTGAATCAATGGCTGATTCTCACAAATACAAAAAAAAAAATTACCGCTTTCTTAGTCTTCYTCTCTGAAAAGCCTGGAAGTGCTGAAAAATGTTTTAGCATAGCCACTGCTACTTATAAAAGGAGACTTTATGGTAAGGAAGGCACCTGTTAMAAGTCATACAAGCTAAATAGCATTTTTTACAGGCACTGTTCAAAATTGAATTACCTGAGGAAGAAGAGTAATTTTTTTTGGTTTGTTTTCTGTTGAATGCTSCATGTGTGATTCCATTTAGAAAAGTTAAAATGCTGAACATTTATGTTACTGTCTTGTTATGATTATATTTGGTCCTCCATTTCCTACCAGTTTGTGTTCTAAGGAACTGGACTAGGAGCAGTTACATGAATGTAGTAACACAGGTGATTATTTTTTTTTTCAGTAGGTGCTATGACATTCCTTATTTGTATATATATTTTTACAGACGTTGCTGACATTTTAGCTCTTGATATAGGAGAGTGAAATAAWGAGAGGGGATAAGGGAAGAAATGAAGATGGGAAAAACCAAGCTGTGATCTAAGAAAGAATTTAGGGAGAGTATCTACAAGAATTTCTGAAAGAAACCCCTGATTTCATGCATTTTGCATTATCTGACGCATAACATATAACAACAAAAGAAGCCAAAATTAAAGGTAAACACATGGGAGGTGGGCTTCAGTACTGAATTTAAAATGTTGGCATTTTCTGTTGCTGATTTCACATTTTATTGTTGCAGGGAATTTGGTGTTTCTGTTGCAAGTAGAATTAAGCTTTCCTGCTAACATATGCAACAGCAACACATGAACGCCCTCAGATTTCATTGACGGACAATTCTTTTGTATGCAAAAATGAGTGCCCTTAATATTACAGGCACATTGAGTTTCAGTAGTTGCACCTCTTCTTGGCAATACATTCARATAATTTATATATTAAATAGCTGTGTTGCAAGGTCTTGACTTAATGAAGGMAGGCAGTTCTGAGTCAGAGCAACATTAGCACAGTATCCTTTTTCAACAGTAGCTCAGAGCAAATGCTTTAGGAAATGGTAAAAGAAATAAGACATACAGTGATAATTTTTGAGTGTCCTGACTGTACTTAGAAGCCATCGTGCAATATGGCTCCATCAGTGCAAACCCTAAGCAGAGGCTGAGAGATACTACTTCCAGTTTTCCCCTTTGGAACAGGTGTAAGTGCACATGTCACAACTTGAGCTTTTCCTTGYTTGCAGTCTGGATTTGCATCACTGCAGGTGGATCAGTTCTTGGCCTCTGCCTTCTGAGTGGGGTTGATTCTGCAAACACCTCACCCCTGTTAAGTGGGTAAGACTTCTTWCGGCGCTGGGCATAACGTTGCGATGACATGAACGCAAATGAAGCCTGCAGTTAGCAACTGTCCTGCACTGTGACTGCAAACCTGGCTCTTGGCAGCTGTACGGGTGTCTGTCTCTCTCGTGCATGTGCCTTTTGGATGGATAGTGATGGTAACTATTTATGATTACTAGCACTTGAGGCTGCTGAAGAAGAGGAAAGAAATGCATGTTTGTGGGTGTCTTTTCGTGTTTGGTTTCTGTCTGCATGCAAGCGCAAAAGGTTTATCAGGCAGTTAGCTTGGAATCTACGCTAGAAACACAGCTCCTTTTTAGGAATCTCTTCCTCTCCCCTCCTTCCCGTGCAGTCTCCCCAGAGCAGTGCTAGAAAGTGGCAGCAATTATATCAGCTGTCAGGTCATTCCCCTCAGTTTCTGTTTAAGCAGGATCCACAGCCTGGCTGTACTTCTTGAAGAGTAACAGAAAGACCTGGAGATGCCTCTGAGTTTCTGCATTATAACTGCTATTTATAATAATTCAATATTCTCCCTGAAAATTGAAACTATAAAATTGATGAATTGGTTTCAGATTCTTTTTTTCTGTTGGTGTTCAGTTGCATGGACTGTTTAACACCAATGACTGATAGTTTCATTATAGTTCTTCTCCTGTACGCATATAGGATCTTTATGAAAAAGTGATTTGGGATTTCTTCATTATGCCTGAAAATTTCTTAAAAGATGCCTTGCATGGTGCTAATTCTCAAAAGTGAGATGAGTAGTGTGGATTTTCTGGGAGAACAAAAACTTTAAAACTTGTTGGAATTTGACACCCTAAATTGCTACTTTTTTCATTTGTTTCCTCTCCTTCCTCCTTTCTTCTATATTAAAGCCTCTTTGGTAATTGTCATGGTGACTGCTACATTCCTTTTGGTGATTTCTTCTTTTGATACCTGAAAACGGTTTATGTGCTTTGTGTAGGTTTTTTTTTCTTTTCTTTTTGACCATTGATCCCAAGCCACTTCCATATGGCATAAAATCGAGGACAGAGGGCAAAAGATTGGCTTTTGAAAGCAGGTGTATACATAAATATTTTAAACTCTTCATTTAGAAACAAATCAGCAAATGTTGAGGCCCTCACAGATGGCCTCATATTGCTACTCCCAGTTTTAGACACTCCTGACCATCCCTCAGCATCACTGTATGAACCAGTGAGTTCAGCTGGGAGAATGGTGAATAATTTCCTATCTGGTGTTGGCAGTCTCCAAGGGAACCTGGTTAAAAATTCATGGAGGTTATCTTGGCTCTTCACCTTCTGGTTTCAAAAAGTTTGAAGCTTGCTGAATAAGGTATTAAAAGCAGAAGGTACTATCAGACAGCCTCAGGTTTGTATTAGTGTAGGGTTTTTTTTCCCCTTTGAATTCTATTTGGTAGTATGCAAGGAGAACCTTAAATATTCTGCTGGAAAGGAATGGGTTTTATACCAGCCTTTTTACACTTTCTCTTATTTGTGAGAGCCAATAATTTGAGGCCCTGTCTGTTCTTGAACTAGTAAGAATTTAGTGGGTAGGAAACAYGTACTTCCTAATTCTTAGGTGAAAAGTGATAGAAACTGTGAAGCTACTTGCATAGGGTTTTTGTTAGCTAGACTTACCCTCTCTTGGCTTTTTGTAGCTGATGGGGTTTCTGGTGTCTCACTGCAAATGAAAGAGACTTCTGGAGAGTCAGCTTGTTGCAGAAATAGCAGAAGGCTGTTCACTGAGAATAATCTCTCTGAGACATGAATTCACAGCAACAGCATTTCTTCTGCTTTATTTCCCACAGCACTAGGCTAAAGTGGCTCAGCCTTCCGGACATTACAAGCTTGTATTGCTCCTTTATTTGTTTAACACCTTTTCTGAGCTTTAGATCATTGGTGTCAGATCTGGCCCACTTAAGGTATGTTTCATGTTCTTCTACACTCTCTAGTTGGAGCTTTCTCATTCCCCAAGGGGTCTCCTTCACTGCTGGTTTCCTTGCGCTCCCCCTACGCTTTCTTAATAGACTCTGTGAGAAAGAAACAGCAAAAGTTAGATTCCCAGTACAAGGCTTGCTTAAAAGGGCCAGATCCTTCAGAGCTGCAGAATTGGGCTGCATGATGCTAGAAGTACTCAGTTGTGAGTGATSTGAGAAATATTCCTGTAATTATTCTGTTACTTTTTCACAAATGGGGTATCTCCTGAATGCCAGTTGCCTCAGCTTTGGGTATATCTGGTCAAGAATTTACCTTTAAGTTACACGTAGCGTTAAGGTTACTCTAGGTATAYGTGTGTACTGTAGGTTCCATTGCAGCTACTCTTTGAAGGGACTTTATAGGGGTTGCTGCCCCTAAAACTCACTATGAAGCTTGGTAGGTTATGGCGTCTGCTGCTTAAYGGTGATCGTAACTGTCTTCCTATGAATTTGGCAGTCTCACCCTTTGCACAYTATTTTTTTCATCATCCTGAAAACTCTAGATGGCAGGGACCTTTTTTTAATATAAGATGTGATACTGTTGAGCTGTTCTTCTYACCTAAGCCTCCACATGCTTCCACAGGTTAAGAACTAATAATTGACTGTTGTTGATAGTTCTGTCAGTTTTGTATCGTGCCTCTTCTGTTTTAACCACATATTTCTGAGAAATGCCTACAGTTATTTTTCGTTGTCTAAAGCAATATATGAGCAAGTTAAGTCTGTGAGTCTGCTGGTTCCTAGGTATTTGGACCCCTTATGTATGTCCAGCTAYGCACTTGCTTGTGGACTGTTCTCTGCAAAGTGCTAGTATATTGTGTCAATTAAAGTTGGTTATGCAAAAATCCAATTAGTTCTTTTTTGTTGTTATTTATTCCTCCACAGTAAGACTAGATTGCATTTTAATTTCTGAAGTACACTTGTAGAATCCTGTAGGTTCAAGACAGCACAGTTGTAAAAGTTTCTAGTGGTCAGTATTCTCTGTATAATCTTGAAAAGTTAGTTCAGGTGTCCAGCTCTGATTTGTTGCTAATTATTTATTAAAGACAATTCCATATTTGGGGTGTTGGTTGATTAGAAGCTCAACAAGAGCCAGCAATGTGCGCTCGCAGCCCCGAAGGCCAGCCGTACCCTGGGCTGCATCCAAAGCAGCGTGGCCAGCAGGTCGAGGGAGGGGATTCTGCCCCTCTGCTCTGCTCTGGTGAGACCCCCCCTGCAGTGCTGCGTCCAGCTCTGGGGTCCTCAGCACAGGAAAGACATGGACCTGTTGGAGGGGGTCCAGAGGAGGCCACAAAAATGATCAGGGGGATGGAACGCCTCTGCTATGGGGAAAGGCTGAGAGTTGGGGTTGTTCAGCCTGGAGAAGAGAAGGCTTCGGGGAGACCTTATTGCAGCCTTTCAGTACTTAAAGGGGGCTTATAAGAAAGATGGGGACAGAGTTTTTAGCAGGGCCTGTTGTGACAGGACAAGGGGTAATGGTTTTAAATTGAAAAAGGGTAGATTCAGACTAGATATAAGGAAGAAATTTTTTATGATGAGGGTGGTGAAACACTGGAAGAGGTTGCCCAGAGAGGTGGTAGATGCCCCAATCCTGGAAACATTCAAGGTCAGGCTGGACGGGGCTCTGAGCAACCTGATCTAGTTGAAGATGTCCCTGCCCATGGCAGAGGGGTTGGAACTAGAAGATCTTTAAGGTCCCTTCCAACCCAAACCATTCTCTGATTCTATAATTTTATATTTCTGGACGTGCTATATAAAAAGCCGTTGTTTTCTGTTTTTTGAATTTTTGGGGGGTTGCCTTGGCCTTGTGGTTTTCCTTAAAACATGTAGTGATTTCGTTTGACAGGCAGTGTTTTTTATTTGTGTCTGCAGTCTGTCAGTTAGCTGAAGATGTTATTACATATTTGTTAAATGCAGGCTGAGSTTGGTGGTGTACAAGACAAACCTTATAGGCAGCCATTGCTCTGAGCTAATCTTATCTCCTGGAGCAAAGCATTTCTGAGGAATTTCTAATTTTGACAACTGGGATCAAATGTCTGACTTCTGAGGGCTGACAATAATGCCAGGGGCTGAGCTGCTTTGTCCTGTTGATAGCAACTGCGCAGTTTAAAAACCACACTAAATGCCAGGGAACCACGCATCTTAGCTGGTTAGGTTCAGGATGTGTGTGTGTGTTTAGGGTAAGGCATTAGCTTTAGAAGTCTTTATGGGGCAGAAATGCTGCGGCTGCTCAGGGGTAAAAATAGTTCTGGGTTTTCAATGGCTGCATTCCATGGCTGGAGCCTGAAATCATGAATCAGGGCTCAGCGCTCGGTCTGTGCGAGACCAACTGCGAGAGCTCTGCAGACAGACACAGGAGGGGAGCAGCCAGCTGAGATGAGTCCGAGCCCAGCACCGCTGATACTCTGGGAGGGACCTGTGTTGCTTGTACACTCTCAGCAAGGTATCGTACATTAATATTTTGATTTCCAGTAGGAGTGTGTCTAATTAAAAATCTAGTGAACCGTGCAAAATTTCCCCCTAAACCAAAGATGTCTTTTAAAACATGTCTGGTCTGTGCGAATTCAGCTTCACAGAGACTTGTAACTTCACACCTTACAAGCTTCCAGAGACGTGGGATGATATATTGTGACTGGAAGGGCGTGCTGCTCATTCCCACCTGAACACTGTTTTGTGCGAGTGTTTGTCCTTGACTTTTGCATGGGAGGTTTTTTTCCAGAAATTTTCTAGCCTGGAAATTCCTGGGAATTTAGATAYCTAAATAGTTAGTAGTCTTTCAAAGCCTTCCTGCAATAGTGCTTTTTAAAAATGGTACCTAAAACATGAATGCTTAACTCGAAGTTCTCTCTAAAGCTTCAAACTCAGTGTTGCGGCGTGAGATCTATGCAAGTTTAAATCCTGTTTTGACAGAGTTCAGATGATTATTCTCCGTGGTTTAAAACGTGACACAATTTCATGAAAGACTGTTGTACTTACAGTCAGGACTCTTTGTTGAAAGTGTGGCTAGGATGCTACCGAAGTTTTTGTGACCAACATTACCTTTGAAAGCAGTAAACAAAAACCTTTTTGTGTGGCGTGTTGTGGGTATTTTTTGTCCCTGAGACACTTCAGATATGTATCCTCCAGGCCACTTCTAGTAGGACCTTGAGAAATTGATGTTCCTGCAGTTTTTGGCGTGCCCCATGAGTTGAATAACTGTACGATCCTCCTTCCAGAGCSAGTTGCTAGATTTCGTGTTGCTAGAAGTACCCACGCCAGCTGCGTGTGCAGATTGTCTGTTCCATTAGTGCCCAGGGCAAAACTACGCAAATCCACACACGGTAACCTCGCAGCCGGGCACAGCCTTCAAGTGCGTTCATCTGTTTTCTTTCCAGGCCCTGGTAGGCAGCTGCGCACCCTCGTCTGACGCTCTCAGCGAACCTACTCGTGCTGATGGGCTCCGCGTGCCCCTGCCAGCCCGCCGCGGCCGCGGGCACCTGCCTTTTGCTTTGCTGGCGCTTTGCACCTAACGGGGCACCCACAGCTGTGCTGTCCCCACGTACTGCCGGGTGGGCTTGTGTCAGACGAGCGCGACAGCGTAGCACGGCGCTGCGTACCAGTGATCTTGCTTTAGCAAACCGACTGCCAAAGCTATTTGTGCCTCTTTTTCTTTTTTTTTTTTTTTTTTTGTCTTCTAGTGTGCTGGCAGAGCTTACTTCCCTGAACGTGGCTGATATTCAGGGCAGAGGATACTGTTTTCTCATGCAGCTCCCACATTGTGAAGCTGATCTGTAACAGATAACTGAAGTCGATTTGGGAAATCTCACGTGGAAAAACAAATTTGTAAAGTGAGAAGCRTATTACTCTAAGATGAGGAATAAAACTGTAGAAGTCAAAGCAGTTCCATGGCGTAAGCTAAGTTAGTGAGGTGTTAAGTACAGTTGTAGGATGATTAGCAAACATCCGGAATTTTTAAATCTATATTGTTTTATTTTACTTGAGATGTCTTAGTGTGTAAGGCACTGGGCTTGGGTGCAGGACCTGGATTCTATTTCAGCCTCACTGATGGAATCGAGTCACCTAATTTTCTTGCTTTTTAATTCGTAATCTGTATAATGAGGATGATCTTACAACAGAGGTTTTATGGGAATAAAATCTATTTATCACGAACGTAAATGCTAATGCCGTCTTTACCCCTTCAGACCTGCCAAATTAACTGCTAATGCCCCACTCCTGGGAGGCCCATCCCACTTCTGAAACAGGAGTTTTGTGTTCTTCTCGCTAATGCCATTTTACAGAGGGTGAATATGGACTGCGGATAGTTTAAAGGATATTCCAAGAGTTGTATAAAGTCCGAGGACAAGAATAGATGCTGTAATTCTGCCTACCCGTGTCCTATGTGCTGGCCTCACTGTATGTTCCCCTTTTGGGAGGTTCAGTAAGAGTTAGAAATATGTTGCAGGACATCAGGTTAGTCATCAGCAGTGCACAAAAATAGTTGAATGGGTATTTTAAAGAAGTGACATGGCAAAACTGTTGGTGTAACTGTACCAATAGCAGAGCTGCCTAAAATAACAAGAGCATGAGAAAGTCCTTTCTAACTGCAGCACTTTATCTAATACCATTTTYGCCTACTGTGGATAAAGCAATGAGAGGTATCTCAAATATTCAGTCAGTGGTCCCAGATATTATGCGCCCTTTGTGTTAGGAATTACAACACTTCAAACTATCTGCCAGAGTTGTCAGCTAAGGTGAATAACTGAAGGTTTGGATGTTTGCCCAAGCTGTCCGGATTTAATTATCCTGTGAAACCTCATTAGAGATGAGCTGCACCTGTGATACTAAGAGGGAACTATTTTGAAGGGAGTTCAGACCCTGATTCATAGCTCAATTTAAAAAATACTCTTTTAGAATCTGAAAGTTTTTGCATCCCCATGTACTTTGTTACAAGTAGTGTTCCATCCTGGTCTGATTTTCTGAGGGGGGCAGGAAATAGAGAAGATGCATTTGGTAGCCAAAATGCTGTTGACAATTTGGAGATACAGCCTGAAAAAAATGGATAAGTGCAATATATTTCACTTGAGAAATAATCAACTGCATAAGTACAAATGGCCCTACAAGAGAAGATCTGGGGGTTATTGTGGTTCACAAGGTGAATTCAAGTCAGGAATGCTGTGCTGCTTCAAAAGGCAAAGCCATCTTGCAATGCAAAACCAGAACATATCGCCCACGAGACCTGTGAAATGATCCACCTCTTTGGCACTTAGTACAGTCTCAGCTGGGATATAGTTCAGACTTTGGGAGCTGCAGTTGAAAGATGTGGATCAACTGGACAATTTGATACGAGTGCAGTGAGAATGATCAAGGTCAAAATAAAATCTAAAGGGAAGATTGCATGAATTGAAGTTCTTTGGTAAAGAAGAGGTTGCTAAGGATATTTAACATTTTGTAAATGTGTAAATGGCTGCTGGAAAGAGGAAGGGAAGAGCTCTTCTTTGTAGGCTTAGGGTGAGAAGTAGCAGGCTTCAATCACAGAATAGAAGATTCAGGTTTGTTAGTAGATGAAGTAAATGTCTGTCTGGGGTACAYAGATATGACCTGTTCTGCTGTCATCCATGTGGTCTTTTCAAGTCTCTCCCAATTCTATGGTTCTATAATTCTGCATGATTATATGCTTTGAGTTGGAAACTCATCCTTAATCCTCTGCAGCAGACAATGTGCTCAGTGTCTCCCGGAGAACCTGTTCCTGCAACTAGGGCTGATGCTATTATAGATCAYAGTAGCTGGGCAGGGGGAAGGGGTTGGGCGGATATGTAATCTTTTGGCAGTCACAGACAACACGGAGACATGAGTCAGGAATGATTGGTTATTCTCAGGTTCTCATGTACAAAAACTGTAGTACAGCCACTTGAATTGTCAGGTGGTAAATGCAAAACAGGGAAGGACTTTTTCACACCACGTTTAATTAACCCGAGGAACTTATTGCTGTTAGATGCGTTGGGTGCCAAAAGTAATTAGACAATATTATGTCAGCAGATCTGTCAAAAGGATTTAAACATAAATGTACCAGTTCTAGCTCGGGAATTTCCTGAGACACATGTTGCTGGAGGCTGGGATTGTATACCATGGCGGCTATCGCTATGTTTGTACCCTGTTCTTATACTCTTGGCTCTTGCAGGTGGTGTCTGTCAGAGTTTGAAGGGAGAGCTGGGTCCAAAATTTATTGAAGGAGGGTTTTCTCTTTCTCCAGTCTGCAGTGCACAGCCTGTGGAGGCATCCACATGCCTGATAATCAGCGCMTTTAAAATAGCCTTTTGCCTGTCAGGATCTGAGAAGAGCCCTGACCGGGACGACTTCTGTTCCCATCTGAGAAATCCTCTGTCAGCACTCCCACTCCAATCCGAGAAGTGCAGTGGAACAGCTGGGTTGGAGTGGGAAGAGGGAGGAAAAATTCAGTCCCAGGCATCGGGCATTCTCATGTCTTCGCTGGGAATTTCAGGGCATGTGCTTCCTAGATTATCTCCAGCTAGAACTGTGCTGTTAAGTATCAAGTCTTTGCTGATAACTTAGGAAGCCCCATCATGAGAGACATTTCTGAGTACGAAGCTTGGCATGGCTTATGGGAAGAACTGCAAATAGCCAAGAGGTATGTGAGCAAGGTCAGACAAAAACTGCATAAATGCTATATGTCAATTTTTCCTCTCACAAAATTGCCCTGTCTTTAGCAGGATGATATTATGAGTGATCCTAAAATAATTTTTGTAGCTGACATGCTGCCATTCTGTTGGGATTTTGTGTTGTGAGGACATGACTATGTGGGAATTGATATGCCAGGAGGTGGCATGCAAGCAGCAGACTCTTGGTGCTTTTCTGCCTATAAACTTTCCTCTGCCAACACTAAAACCACTGTGTTGACAAGAGTAAGCTATGAATTTTACCTGTGGGGCAAACAATTCAAAGTGTTGACAGAAGAGGATTGAGTACAATGGCAGAGGCTGTCTGGTAAAAGAACATAAGGCCAGGAAAGGCCATAACGAGAGCTAAGCGCCTCTGGTCATGTTCAGCTTGTTGCAGAATAGGGTCTGATGGGTCAACATGCTGGAGCACGTTGTTAGAGGGAATATTCCAGGCAGGCAGTGTGCAGATTGATAACAAAATGGAAATCAGGCAGAATTATGTCCACGTGAGAAGTCCTTAGACCAACAAAATGCAAGCCACTTTGTACCCAATACGGTGTACACCGATCGAGAAGAGTGTCTTCTAGTTCTAGAGCACAGTGGCTTGATCAGTGAGCAAAAAGACTGGTGTTTAGATTTGGAAAGGTATTGTGGTACCTAGCTCTTTTATTAGGAAGCTAAAAATACCTTTACAAGTCTGGAACAAAGCTATAGGCAAGAGTCCTTTGAGAGTTGGCTGCACTTGTACTTGGCCTAGGGTAATGGTTGGAAATCATTATTTCAAGTYGAAAAATTGTATACTTGCGAAATCCTCCTCAAAACTTTGTTAATGTTTTTCTAGGTATTGTCTCAAGATTCTCTGGCCTGTTTTTCTAATGTCAAACCTTTTAAGACAAAGCAAAAGAATCCCATAATCTATAGACCCTGAAAAAAGATTCCTCAAATTAAAATTGAAAAAAGAAAACATCCCTTTAACATTTCTTCAGCAGATTTCACTGCAGGTGATTCCCAAATCATYTTATAAGTCTTCTGAATTGAAAAGCAGCAACACTTTCAAAAGGGGCTGTACTTTCTAGGCATGACAAAAAATTACCACGCCAGGCCAAAGCATTGACCCACTAATCTGGACATTGGCCAACACTTCCCTCATTTAGTGGTTGGTTTCTCTCATCTTTTAGAAATAAATTTTAAATCCTRTTTAACGTAAGTGCGAATGTTCTTATGAGCCGCATAGAAGTCTAATCCTAGTGCACGTCCTGCGGAGCTCTTGGAAAGGAAGGCCCTTCCTCGGCTGCGATCAGGCGATGTAACTATGGCCAGAACTGATGGTGCACAAGAGGAAYTTTTATCCTTTGCAGAACTTAGAGCAGCCTGCGAGCTAATTTAAATTAATGCTTTCTGAATTAGTTCCTGTAATGGGATCTCATCATAGACTACTTGACTCGACACAACTGGACAGCACACCCTCCTGTGGCCAGCCTGGCTTTCCTTGCGTATCCCTGCCCTTAGCAACCCCTGTATCCGTTTTGGACCATCTATACCAGAATGATGCYGTCTGGGACAGAATGTGCCTGATTGCTGGAAAATCCCCAGCTTGTTTTGATAGCARCTTTGCAGTTGCTTTGTGTATTCTGAACAGCCAAAGCAGTCAGATGAGGAACTGAATAACTGACCTTTTATGTTGCTGTTGTGTGCCCACCTTAAAAAAAAATCAACCTGAAGGTTAATAAAATAAAAAAATAAATAATAAAAAATAAAGCATTTTTATGCAGCACTTTTAACTCCCTTGATAGTCCTTGTGGAAGTGACAAATATGCCCTCAGGGTTTGCAATATGTATTGGGTGTTGCATATACCTTATAATGAATATTCTAGTGGCTATTCTACTGTAGTTATTTCTGAAGTCCCAACCAGAATGGGAGATTTTTCTGCAGGATGTCGTACTTGGTGCACACTAATTCCTTCTGAACTTTTGATCTGCTTTGCTGAAATGGAATTTCCCTGAAGAAGAATTTGCCTTCCTGATATTGAACGAATAATATGAATGTGTATGTGTTTTTATTTGAAAGGGTTGGTAGCCACAGAGCACAACACAGTTGTAAYAATACCCAAGTTATTATTGTGAAATACATGTCAGATTGTTTGTTTTCTTTGTTCCTGGAGCTGTATTTAATGATGTTTTAAATACAGCAAATTTCCACCCAAAATGAAGAACAGCTGCTCTCAGTGAAACATAAGGAAATTATTCCTTATATTCTCTGTTTCATTACTAGGATTTCTGCAAAGTTTATTTGCAGTTGTTTGTCCCCCAAAGCTATTTCACTGATGCCTATGCCAAAGCAAAAATCATTGGTCAGATGAGAGGAAAAATACATATTTGTACAGTGACATATCTGCAGCGATATCATCTGCTTTACGGAGAAATGCCTTTTAGTTCATCTTGTACATCTGTATCCTTAGCAGCAGGTGCCACTGCCAGACAATTCATCAAAGTTAATGTGATTGCCGAGAAATGCTAAAGCCTTTCTTTTTTATTGCTGTGGGAGGTGGTGTAAAGGACTGTGTACTCTGTGGGAGGRGGAAGAGGCTATGCTGACAAACAAGCTGGAAAGGTGGACTTTTCAACTCCACTTTGTTGAGGATTAAGTGTAAAAAACCAGGAGTGTCCTCTCCACGGCTTGTGATGGGGGATGAACGTGGGACACCTTGTCTCGGCAGGAGATGGGAGCACAAGTTYAGCGCAGAGGGGGTCTTCTGGTCGGTGGGGTGGAATACACTTGCAGGAAGGATAGGGATGGGAAGCGAATAGGGAGTTTTTCCAGTTGAAATGCTGCCGACTTAGTCGTGCCGTCAGCAGAGGCTGGAGATTTGCATTCTTCCCTTGGCAGGAGGCTTTAAAAGCAGCGCACGCTGCTTCACAGATTGTGCTGGGCAACTGCACCAGCCTACCCCACCACGGTTTTGGCTCTGCTCTACCCATAGCTGCTGATGCCTACTAACCGGTGAGCGGCAAGATTTGCTGAGATTTTAYGTCTGTCTGAACTTTTGCCCCCACGTTGCCAAAACTGGTCTGGAGACTGGTGGAAATCGTGAGTTTGCSTATGTGTAGCTGGATGGGAAGTAGCCAGGTTTGGGAGGAGGGAGCCTGGAGCTGTAGTAAACAAACCCCAGGAGCACGTGTGCTAGCGCTAAAATGGCAAATGGCTAAGAAAGGATGTCCTATGGCACAAAGGGGTGGAAACACTAGCAGAGAGCTAATCTACAGGAAAAAAAAGTGGTGCAAGGCAGACAATGATAGAATTAACAGCAACAAATTGCTAGCAATAGATATTATCATCATCAGGCACGGAAATGAGGATGGAGCGTGCAAGTATGAATGGAGGCATGCACATACACCCTTTGGTTAGAAGTATACTATGCTGAAAACCCAGATAGATCCCAGTGCTAAGACAGATGCCAGTTTAGGAGCTGGGAGGCTATGTCCTCCCCTCTCAACATGCAGCCACACACGTAAGAAGCATCTGTGTTATGGAAAGGACAGCGAGGCGCCTTTTCCTTACACCAACGCTTTTACGCACAGAAAACAGCAGCAGTGAAACATCTGAGAAGTTGAGCGTGAGCTAAACRTACTTGGTGGCAGAATAGTGATGCTGGGTAGTTCGGAGAATGCCAAGCAGGGAACAATTGAAGCTGGATAGTAGGACAAAAATGACCATGAAATGGTGAGGTCTCACAAGTGTTTCATGGGACAAAAAGCTCAGGCGTGTATACAGTAATACAATTAAGAGCTCAGGACCTCCAGTATGATCGTATTAGTAAACCACGCGATGATTAGATTGGCCTTCACAGAAAATATGTAAACAGTATCACCTTGCGATTCCGCTACTCTCCGTGCAAGGCCATAGATGAATTAGGAATCAACTTAGTCTCAGGGCACCAGATTTAATTCCTATAACCCAGTTTAATTGCTGTTCATAGCCAAACTTTTTCTAAATTCTACAGTGATGCCAGTGCAATGTTCTTTGCCTTGTCCTTTGTATAACCTATTTGGTYCTATTTGAAATTGGGAAGTCTGGGTAATATCTATGGAAATTGTTTGGTTTATTGATTTTTTTCATGCCCTAAAGTGAAAGGGCTATCAGCACAATAACTTGGGTTTATGAAACAAAGATTTGAATTCTAATTTGTTCAATATYTTAGAAAAGCTGTATTTTCATTTTYGTGGCCAAGTTCTGACTKTGTTTGAAGCACAGGATCCCCCCTAGAATAAACTTTGACATCCTCATTTCTTTATGCTTTTAAGTAGTTTGAGGTGGTTTGATGCTTACCTAAGTGATAATAGTCTTTGTTGTTTTTTCAGGAGAAAGTTTTGTTTCCTGAAGTGGCCTGTAGCTGGGATTTTGGACCCAGGAGTCCAATCTCAAAATGTTGTTTTCCAAAAAGGACGTAAGTGAGAGAGTGCCTTCTTTTGGCAGAGGAGCAAGAAGTGACTAATCGCCAGTTGCTGAAAGTGGAGCATTGTTTATGAAGGCTGCTTAGAGCTTCAAACATGTTGGTCTTGTGTTGAGTAGCATTTGTTTGTGCTTGTATATACCCTTCTTCCCCCAAGTTCTATTAATGACAAGATTGAACTCGCAAAGGATCAACGTCTTAATGTCTTTTCACTGAGTATCAAACGTTAGGGGTGTCTCATTAAGGCAAGTAACAGCATTCTTCATGGTAAGTTCATCCACAAGGTGGGACAGGTTTTGGCCATCCACTGGTAGAATCTGACCTTTACAGAAGTTAATCTTTTCAAGTTGTTGTATGTGTTACATATTCGTCTTGAGATTCTCTTTGGGTTTCAGGTTTTTTTCTACATTAGATTGCAAGTGAATACTGACAGAGTTTGGGGAGCTTTCTTTTCCTTCTAAATGGAATCTTACGGCCAAATAAAGTAGCGTAAACAATTTGAAATGCAGGAAGCAATTTGGAGATGTAAATTCAGTTCCTGGTATAATTTAAATAAACAACTCAACCCACAGAAAGTCCCGTAGTCTAGTTCACATGAGCAGATGTTTGGCAGGATTCAGCGTGGTGGTTCTGCAGTCTCTGCTTATCACAGAACCAGGGCTGCATGCATCACTGCCACATGCTTCTCTCCTCCCTTCATCCCAGGGAAGCTAAAGAAAACAAAGTGGGAGGAGGAAATGTACCATTCCAACACAAGCTGGGTACAGTGTTTGTTAGCAGAGGCTGGGCTGGGAGATGCTTTATCTCTTTCACACAACCTATTGCAGATACGAATTTCAATGTCTGGTCTTACTGTTATTGTAGATYTATTTTTTTTTTAACGTGTATGAATTATACAGCTATTTTCTTCAACAGACTCAGACTAAAATGTTGGCACTGCAGCATCTCTCCTTTGTGTGGCATATACAAGTGGCTCATTAACTGTCCAACTGTAATTTCTATTTTACATAGAATGTAAATGAAGAACAGGAGAGACATGTTGGCACCAGAATCTTCCTATAAAATCAAAAATTTACTTTAAGATGYCTAAAAGTACCATTAGATTTGGAAGCATTTCCCTTTTCCCCTAAGTGGAGAAAATCTTCTTTCATTAAAGTTTCAACCATGGTAGTAATACGGTGAGTGTTAGTATAAACAGTTTGGCAACCGTTAGAGAGTAGTCTGTCCTGTTAACCTCCTTGTTCAGTCCTTACTACCTGAGCTGTGAAAAACAGGAATTCACATGAAGTGTTGCAGTAGCTTTTGATGGAGAAGTTTCCCACTTAGGATAACCGACAGAGAGTTTGTGGCCTGAGCAACTCTGAGAACGGTGAGGGCCTGTGAATACAGGCTGGACAAGCAGAAGAGTTTTAATTTATGAAGGACACTTAAATGGGCTCATCTGGTGCTGCAGTTAGAGGCTGAGTATCACAGAAATTGTGGGAGGGAAATCAGCATAACAAAATTCAGTGGGAGATCTTAYGGAAGGGGAAAGTAGTATTTATTCAAAAAATCTTTAAAGAAGTTGATTTTACCTGCTGACGCTCATTTAGTCATAGATTTCATTCATCTGCATAGTTGTACCCACATGCCCACAAGCACCAGGAGGTGTACGTCCAAGTGGTCTGGCAAGGATCACTCGTGTGTGATGTAGAGGACAAAGGATGCCAGATGTCAAGTCTCTGGGGTTCTTCCTGATGTAACAAGYGTGTTTTTGGACAGATCTTTTGTGCCCTTTAGGATCAGCAGCCGTTGCAGGGTGGTGCTTTGCTGCAGAGCCTTGCTTACTCCATCTTCCATAAATCTTAGGCCAGGTTGCCACCCATTGCCTGTTTTCCTCGTAGGAGGATAGGAGTGGTGGATGTGGCACTGCCACCACCTTAGCGTGGTCTTCGTTAGCAATACAGGCCCTTCCTTTAACCCTCTGTCCTTCTCTTTCTTCTGGTGCTTGCACCTACACATTTCTGTTCAGATCGCATTTATGCCAGTCTTCGTATTTCTGTAACAAATCTCTCCAGGTGGAATTTTTAAGTGCACTCAYTGTTGTCCAAACTCTTTTTGCACTGAAGTTAGTGGTAAAATTCTTGTGGACGTCAGAGGGAGTGAGTGAGTTGTGTCAGTGCTCAGTACTTTGGAAAATTAACTTCTTAGAAATCCAGTTGTATACCACCTCTCCCCAAATTGGGGAAGCATCCCCAGCGTCAAGGTTGGACTAGGTATAATAATGTTATGACCCTGCTGTAGTTCTGGAAAYGTAGTGTTGCATGAGCACCGAGAAGCAGTTAGGGTTTTGCCTGAAACTGAAAATACGTTTTTGTGTGACAGTGTTTCCACGTGGCACCTGTTTTCAGATTTTTGTCACTTGAGAACAACTTTGTTTCTTCACGCTTAGCATGAAGATTTAGACCCCCAAAAAAGTGAACTTTGCTCTGGTGTTACTGTGCTGTCAGGGCTCATCACCAGACTGCTTACTCATCCAAGTTGTTCCGCATGGTCGCTACCTCTTGGTCACCTTTAGCTTTTGTACCCCTTGGCTAACCGCAGGAGACGACCTCACTTATCCGAAGATCCAGTGAATAACTGGAAGAGAGAGTACTTTGATGCAGGACAGCAATGCCGAGAAGAGCTACTCGCATAGCTCGAGAAGAAGATTGTGGTGCCACGAATCAGTTCAGTGAGACTCGCTCATGCATATGGAAAAGAGGTACCGACCKTGGGCTTCTAGGAACTTTTCTGTACCACCCCCCTCTTCCTCCCCAATTTAGTGTCTCTCGTGGTGCATTAGAGTTATTAAGACTAAGTTCAGCTGCACAGTATAGTTAGTCTCCTGTGGAGAGTCCCTGGTGATCGTGGTGCATTAGTACTTCAGCTTTTGCACAGCGTATGCGAGTGTCATGCGTTGGTGGCTTTTGTCACAAGAGTGCTTGGTTATTGAAGMTGTCGAATGAGCCTACCTGCAGTGATTTGAATGCTTGATTAAAACTTGATTTGATTCCTCTATCTGAGCTGAATATTCAGCAGAGGGTCCAAAACACCCCAGTGGACTGAGATGAGGGGAAATGGGAAGGGAGAAGCAGGGAATGAGGGTAGGGGCAGAAAGCAGCTGCTAAAACGTTTTGCAACCACTTAGAACTACAATTTAAATTCAGTATCATTTCCAAGCTAAAAACAATCTTTTGCAAAATTCCGAACTTACRCTATGTGTTGTGGGTGGCTATGAAGAATACTGCCTTTTAAAGAGTTGGCAGTGGGGTTTGGCAGAGGGGAGGATGTAGAAAGCAAGTTGTTTTTGCATGCAAACCCAGTGTTGATGAGGTCTCTGTAACACAACTACTGTGGAGAGGATTAARTAAGTATTTGAGATACCAACTTTGAGGTGGGGTGCTGCCCTAGACTACCTGATTTGGGGGAACATGCATGATTCCCTTTTCTCCACAAGCTGAAGAAGAAGCCAGAGSCTGTGGAAAAAAGAGTGGGAAAGGAACTAAAAATGTTATGAGTGTTAGAAGGAAACTTCCTGCTCTTTAGCACAGTATCCTTGAATATATAACCCAGTCTGGGAAAAAATTCAGTTGGTACTCAGGTGTCAACTGTCTGGGAAGCAGCAAGTTTCCGAAGTACTGAGGAACAGTTTGTGCCTTAGCCTGTGGCGGGATGGGTGTGAGGACTCTGCAAGCTCCAGTGAGTTGTTCTAACATCGGCATGGAAAATCCCAAAGCCCACAGAGCAGGTATCAGTGAGCTCCTGTGTGAAATTTCACTCATGGTTTATTATGTGCTTGCAGCTGTCTGGCTTTTTCACCCTACTGCACTCTCTCCAGATGTTTTCCTGGGACTCACAGTGCGGCACCAAAGAAAAACACCACTAGAAGATCACACTGCTGCATTTGAATAAACCACTTTTGGGGGTGGTGGACAGCAATGAAATCTTATGGCATGGTTAGAGTAGTGAGCCTGGAGCATAATGACCAAGCCACTGCGCTGTCAGCTCTTCGGGGGTCCTGGGAGCAATGCTGGTAATTGGTTGTGCTTCGTCAGGTCTCTTACAGAGTCCGACCTAAGTTGGTCTGCCCTCTTTGCATGAACTGGAAAATCTCAGTCAGCAGTACCAAGGAGCTCCAGCTTCCTTGGGAACTTCGCGCTAAGTCTTATTTACAACGTGGGACGGATGCTTGGAGCAGCAGGGTAGGGAGAGCACGTTATCAGGCCGCCCGGCGCCTTGTATCCTGAAGTTGCCAGCACCTGGGAGCGTGTCACTGAGTGCTGATGGCAGGGACAAGCCAAAAGGCTATTTTCTTAACTCCTGCTGTTCCCCTCCTGCATCCCCCTCCGTGTCCATCCTGTGGTGAAGTTAGCAGATGGGCTGCCCCCGAGGTGACACTTGCTTACCTGCAGGGAGGAGAAGCCCTTGTATCGAGTCCCTGGTGCAAGTGCTGCTGCTGGCAGGCAGGCAGCTCTGTCGCTTGGCAGCAGGCCTCGGAGAGAAGATTACTTTGTCCTTGTTCTTAGTCCTGTTTGCCAGGTTCCCTTCTGATTGCCGGGCTGGCAATGCATGGGGGAGATAACCCTGGTTCAGYGAGCAGCAATTCAGTCTGTCATCAAACAGAAAATACTTGGGCAGAATTAATAGAGCCGTGTGCTAAGCTAATTTGGTATCAGGCTTGTGGGTGTGGTTCGTTGGTACAAGTGGTTTTTTGTTTGTCTTTCTGCAGAGAGGACTGAAATCTTCCATCAGAATCTCCCTCTGCCCCTTACAGGCCTCTTCACAACTTTCGCAGTCCCCCTCCAYGCTCTTTACCTCCAAACTAAGCTGCTGCCTCTCGTCTCTCTCCTTCCCAGCAGCAGCGGGTTTGTTCCCTTCTCCCCAGCACTCCCATCACCAGCTCTGCRGACCAGGAGACTTCTTTGTGCTCTCATTCTCCGTGGCTCGCTGAGTTTCCCAGGCACTTCAGGTGCTCCTGCCAGTCCAGTCCCATCCCTCCCAACCCCTGACCCCCCCCAAAAGAAATATATACATCATTCCTTCCGAGTGATGTTCCTTTGTGAAGTTTGGCTGCTTTCTCTGTTGAAAAACAGGATCTATCTTTCCTGTTTTGATTTTTGTCTTCACATTTTTCCCACCTTCCGAGCTGTTGCTAATGGCTTTGACTGTKTCTGAGCGTGACTCCTAATCCGAGAGGGCATAATTGGTTGAGATCCAGGTCACRAATAACACTTGTGTTCACAGGATCTTGTCTAAATAACCTTCAGTGCAGATTCCTGCCATATTACTTAGTATGCAAGAAAGTGTATTACTGTGCCCTGCGCAGGTATTAAGAATTCATTATACCTGGGAACCAAGATGTCTGTGGGCTTCACTYGGTAATATAGCTACAAAGGACCCTTAACCCACTTTACCAGCCAGGGATCCCCACGCATACTTGCAAGCATTGCATACTGCCAAATTTTTTTTATTTTCCTATGACAGAGCAGACCTCATGTCTTTGTGAATTCTTGAATTACTTTCTTGTCTATCTTCTGTAGCAAATCTAACAGGTGATGCACACACGTGGGGGTATAGCCACCTAAAGCATTTGTACTCTCTGGCCAGAGTATCTAGCTGTGAAATCACTGGATTCATTATTTGGTGCAAGGGCCGTGAGAAGAATTTACCCTCCTACTAGTGTGTTTGGGATTTACTAAGCAGTAAGTGCAGCACACCTTTTTGTTTATTGGCCATCTTCAGTGAGCTTCTGAAACCAATGTTTTCTCCAGTGTTTCAATTTAAGATACGAGTTAGCTGGTTTGATGTTGTAAAGAGGTCACTCCTTCCTCACCCTCTGCCTTAGGTATAAAGCAGCAAACGAAGGGATAAAACTGGACGCGGAGGAATGTGAAGCGATGATGCATGGGGCATGACAGACAGCAGCAGGGCTCAACAAGGAGAGAGGTTTGTAGCATCACAGCTGCTGGCTGCATCTCTCTGATGCCCAAACCTGGGTGGAAATCTCTCTGTGCACTCTAAAGTCTTGCTGTTGCTGAACTTCAGGAAGGCATGATGTTCACAAACTCTTCATTTATATGCACATACCAGGCATAAGAGGGGATGAAATTCCTAATTGAGTGTGGCTGTGTCAAAGCAGATCTTGCTTYTGTACTTCTTCATGCTTTGGCAGCCTAATAGTGGGGTTTGTTTTGTTGCTGTTGTGTTTTTCTGTAGCCATTTGTTGCTGAGTTGTGATTTCCATGTGTCTGTTGCAGCAGAACGCTCAGATGCACAAGGGCCAGGATTTTCACTCAAAAATGTCACATAGGAGACTAACCCAAGCACAGAGCAAGGGTCCTAGGCAGTGGCAATTCTCCTTGTTATAATCTGCTCTGGCCAATCATTTTCTGTTTTGGCACAAAAACAAATACAGAAAAGCYGCCAGATTCCTTTTATAAGGCATTGGCTCTATTTGGCATGTTTTAATATGCAGCGATAATGGTGACCGCTCAGAGCTGTGCTGGCTGGCCTCTGCAGCGTGCTATTCTGTTCCACTGCGGCAGACACTGAGGTAGTTTTAATGCTGCCCATTTGGTTAGCGTCTGCCTAAAACATCCCAGGCCATTGGGGTTCTTAGCGTAAAGAAATCAGGCATTTTCACCTTTGTGAAAAATAGTTTGCTTTCTCCTTTAGTAACTTGCTGCTGTCTGCTTTCCCGTGCAGCTACTGCTTACTTGTTGTCACTGTTCAGCTCATCCAGGGTGACGTTGTCCTATTGTTTTGACAATGACCTTAATCTGTTTGTGCAGTTCAAAGTAAAGGCTGTGTGGCCAGAGATGGAAATGCATGGGCTTAGGCAGCTTATAATGAAATACAGAGTCTTTTACTTCAGCTGCTTTGAAGCCACTGCAAATCGGTTGTTGGATTTGATGTGTCTTCGGGGATGTGAAATGAATTTAGTGGCTTCTAGCCGATTGTAGTGAATCAGGTGTTCACCTCATGAAATGCTCCAATATAATCAAGCTTCGTGGGTGGCAGGCTTAGCAGGTGTGCCAGTGGCTATATCAAACTGGATGTAGCTTACTCTACCRACAGGGATTTTGATAAACCAAGTTGGAGGCAATTTAACAGACAGATCAGTGAGTAGGAGCTTCCTACCATGGTTGCCTGTACTGTATGGGTTGTAGACACAGAGGATAGCAGGACTTTGAGTAAATGGCATTGCAGAGCTGAGTTAGGTGGTAGGATCAATAATTTCCTGTTAGCTGGTGTCTCTTAGTGCTGCTGGGGTAGGGGAACTGCCTCGGTACGATGTTAACATTGTGAAAAATCAGTGTCTGGGCTATCAATCTGGTGCCTTTCAATAGCAATAGATTCAAAGCAGCGGCACCAAAGAGCCGATAGCAAGTTACTTAAGAGAAAGCAAACTATTTCTGATGAATTTGAAAACACTTGATTTGTCCTTGCTAAGGAACAGGAACATGTYGTCTGGCTAAAGCGCCTTCCCAGAAAAACTTGTCCCCTCTGGGAGCACTGGCGGGGGGACATGGCTGCAGACCCTCCCCTCTTGCCACGTACCATCAGAAATGTCTGCTGCGAGGATGAGACTGGAGCAAGGCGCATTGCTTATGTTACATTGATTTTTAGATCAATAGTGGCTTTACAACATAGCCAGTTGCACTATACTTTGGAACATGCTTTTGYGGAGATCCTAGGACTCTGTTTGGCTTCTTAAATGCAAGTAGCTGTGCACCAGGTATTAACACCAGAAAACTCTTGTCACAGGCAGCAGATGCACAGTATTTCGCCCTTGCCTGGCAAATTTGCTTCCTTACTTAATGCCAGAAGTCAGAAACAGCACCACATTCCTTTCCTTTTGCCTTTTTGTGCTTGAATTCTCTGGACTCTATGACCTAATATGTAGCTCAGCATCTATTTCCAGAAGTCATACATTTCCCTTGATTTACATTGTTTAATCAGTGAGGATGCGGTCGATGCATATACCGTGAACAAGACGATCTTTATTGCAATCACTTTTCTGACTGCAAGCCTCAGCTTTCAAGGCAATTAAAAGATAAGCTCACAGGTATGTAAAACTGCCTCCTGCTTGCTACAGTGATAGTGTTTGCTTAGGCTATCTTCTGTTATTCTCTGCTGCCATCAAAGCATTTCCTGCTAGTCACCAGAAACTTAGCTATATAAATTCCCCTCCTCCTTCCATTGATGGGAGTCTAAGCCAAATCAAAAGGGATATTCAAGTTCTGTCTATGGATTCATGACAGTTGAGCGACCTGTGGTGGCAGCGGTTCCTGTGTTACAGGAAAAATACTAAAAATAAGGAGTTGTTTATCTACTATGGAGCTTTTCAGTATCAGTGCAGCAGTAGAGGGAAGAGCCTAGTCATATGGGAGATATCATCAGYATGCATTGGATTTAATATAAATGCAACTTTAGCAAGCCGAAAAGGTAAGCTGTTGTTGAACTGTCTTCAGTCTGTGTTCTTCGTGGATCTAGACTTATGACAAAGCGATGAACAATAAATGCGTGTTGACCTAATGAATAAGAAATGCTGCTGAGATGCAGGGGACTGAATTCACTCCTGTCTTTCTCACTGCTCTGCTAAGTAATCTTTCCTTATTTGTGCTTCAGTGCCTTTATTTGCCAATATAACAAATGGCAATAATGATGATAATCTCCGTTTTAAAGCTTGTTGGGCTATACCAGTGAAGAGCATATATAGGATCTGGACACAAACTTTTTTTTTATTTTCTTCACCACAGGCCAGGAGTGAGAGAAGGGAAGATGTAGTTGCTACCTGAAAGATGAGCATCAGGGTCTTTAAATGCCTTCTGAAGTATTTTAGAGCTACCCTGTCCATGGTGGTTTTTCGAGCCCTTGAGGTCAGATAATATACCAATTTATACTGTGCTACTGTGATATTTCCCCAGAAGATTTCAGTGCTTTGTAAGCAACTGTCATTGTGATTTTAGGCCCCCAGTCAGTCGCATCTGATGGCCTTTTCTTGTGTTTTGAATCACTTTATTCTCATGAAGTGGAAGAGGAGAGTTTGTGATGAAACGTTCTCTCTCTTCCATTTCTTATGGTCACTGTGTCTGGTCTTTTACAGATGCTTCAGGAGTGGAAATGACTGAAAAATCCTGTGATATTTGTATGCTCTTCTCTACAACTCTCTCTGATCTATGGTGGTATTACTTCTCTGCTCTTTATCGGTCATACTTTTGCAGAGCTATCAGTGCACAATACTTCTAACTTTGTCAGTTTGTACTTTATATACATCTCAGGTCAACTAAAGTACATCCATTTGTAATGTGATTGATAGTCCTTTGGGCCTGGCCTCTCATCCTACATTCTGGGTGTTCAGCTTTCCCACCATGTATCTTCTTTTTTAACATAACTGTGTAAATGGCCKGTGCCTGTGTGGCCGTACTTAAAACTCTCTATGTCCCTTCTGTGACAAGCCACTTACAATTTGTAACCACGTTTCCATGAATTTTTGTAAGAAGCCTCCATATACTTTTCCCCTGCTGCTTAGGTCTGCCAAATTATCGCTTGTTGTCTGTCGGGTGCCTTACTCTCAGTAAAAATATATTCCTCATTTAATGTTTGGAATGCAATCTGAGACACAGTAGGTCCATCTTCCGTCTCTCAGGCAGCCTGTTGTCTTTCCATACTCTTCTTCCAAAACACTGCGATTCTTGTAGTGTTTCACCTCCTGCCTTGCGCTCAATATACAGACTGTTTGAGTTCTATCACTGCGTTACACAGCCCTAACTTTCCTGTAGGTCATGGAATYGGAGAATAATTCATGTTGGAAGTGACATCTAGAGGTCATCTGGTCTGATCCCTTGTGCCAAGCAGGGCCAGCTTTGAAGTTATATTGGGTTGGTCACTTGGGGCYTTTTTAAATCTTAAGTTTTGTCTTCATCTCCAAAGATGGAGATCCCCCATGTCTCAGAGCCCTGTTCCAATGTTGGACAACCTCACAGTGATTCCTCCTTTCCCCCTCCCCCCGATACCTAGTGAGAATTTCCCTGATTACAAATCGTGGCCATTGCCTCTCCTCCTGTTACTGTGCAGCTCTGGAGGGACCCTGGCTTCCTCTTCTCCATACCTTCCCTTCATGTAGTTGAAGCCAGCAATACCATCCCTTAAACCCTCTGTTGAGACTGCTTGAGCCCAGTTCTCAGTCTTTCATTTATCGCGTGCTTCAGCTTCTTAATCATCCTGGTGCCCCTCCGTTAGCCTTGCTCTAGCGTTTTGTACTGGGGAGCCCTAAACTGGCCCCACTACTGCAGACACAGTCTTGCAAGTGGTGACTGGAGCGAGCTGATCGCGTCCATCGATCTTCTGGCTTCCKTTCTTTTAATACAGCCCAGTACACAGCTGATCTTCACCCTTGAGGGCAACTGCTGATTTATTTTTAATATGTTGGCCACCAGAACCCCAGGTCCTTCTCCACAAAGCCATTTTCCAACCATTTGGCTGGAAAATAATTTACTGTGGTAAATTATACAGAATATAATAGGATGGTATTATATGTTTATTGTCTTAACTGTATTTTGGGKTTTTGAACTTTGTTTTCAAGAGATTAGTATTATTCTCCCATATTCCTTTTTTCAGTATTTTCTTTACATCTTCATTTTTTAACCCAAGGCTTAGTAGATACTTGTAATATTCAGAACAGTTGTTATCCTCTTATAAATTATTTTAGAGTCTTTATTTTCCAGGCACTCTAATCATTCTGCAAAGCTTAGTGTCAGGAAATACCTAACTAATGCTTCTCAGTATTTGGAGCCCAACGTGAGGCAACTTACCAGGGCCTGTTTTTCAGAATATGTAAAAATGTCCTCAAGATACAGCATTGAATCTTACTGTCAGGTTTTATTGGAGGGTTTTTTTCCCCTTTTGTTATCACTGCAGAACAAATGGAACTAGGGGAGTGAGCTATATTGTGGTATAACTTGAGGTTCATTTCTGTGCTTATTTCCTAAATTCTAATCTGCTATTTCTGTGCAAGTCCCTTGAAATCTGTTAGCAAGAAGGAAAGAACCCAGCTGGAGTTTTGGGACTCCCACAGTGAATTTAAAGGATTTGGGGAGTAGGATTTTCTTTCTTGCAAATTGAGGCTGTTTGATTTGAAATTCCGTGAAGAGCATCAGCAAGAGAATACCATGGTGCTGCTTTAGAACCAGCTTTTGGATGAGAAGGCTTTAAGCAAACGTKTTCTGAAGGGTTTGGTCTGAACTCTTCTTCTGAAATGACTTTTCAGTGCTCCAGTTCTCGGTTCAGTCTTTTTTCTAGGGGCTCTCCCTGTGTTTCTTGTAGAGATGTAAAGCTTGGAAAGCTTCGGGTATCACCATGCTGGGAGGAAGATTTGACAATGCAGCARCTGTCTACTGCAAAAACAGTATTTTGCAGGCCTTCTTAGAGGATGTTATTATTCTGCTTTACCCCTGGTGTATTTACTGAACAGGAATGTATTTTGCAAGTGTCAAAATGAAGGCATGCTGCTGTTCTTAGGTTGAAGTGCCAGCTCTCCCTCTCCTGCCATYCCCTACATCCTGACATTTTCCATGTCAAAACCCAAATGTCTTCCTAGTGTYGTGCTAATGATTATGGGTCCCATTTGACCAGAATGTGAAGGTCAAGTTGATTTCCCCTCTRGAAGCAAGGTACCCTGCAGGTTTCTAGATCAAACAGAATTATTTCCCTATCCCATCCAAAAAGCACTTAAATGTAAATATGGCAAAGGATGACAAAATTAAAATCTGTCATCCATACAGATGCCAAATTAGTGCAAAATCAAAAAGATAACCCAGTAGTCACTGTATCTATTCCACACGAGTAACAATAATCACTAGGCTGAAACAGCTTTTTATGGATGACCTGAGCTGCTTTTTTTTTTTAATTTTTAAACAGCATTCCCTACACTATGGATCAACTGCGAGAACAGAAATCACAGTCTGCAAAGATACAGTTTGTTCCTGGTCCTGAAGCAGTGGCAGGCTGAGGTGATCTGTCATCAGGAGAGTCGCTCATGTCGTGATACATTACACGAGCAGGGTTTTTATGGCTGTATCCATGTTGCTGAACATGGGACCCACCTTTACTGTTAGAACCCTCTTTTCTGGGTTAAYTTAACCTGACTTGTGTGTGCACTAAAACCCTAACCAAGTTTAGCAGAGCTGCAGTGATGACAAATTATGGAAATTAAATTTGCTAGCCTAGAGACAGCTGTAAAAAAAAGACGGCATGTTAACAGTCCTGTTCCACTAAGGGCTGTGTCCATAATGGATAGCCCCAAACTACTTCACTCCATCACCCACCTACATAGGCAGAGTTATTAAAAGCCTTGTTTAGTCGTGCAATCAGAGTACTAAGAACAATCTGCTCTACTGAATATGTATTTCGGTTAATCAGACATGATTTAACAGCTTTGGTCTTCTGATTGATAAGGTTTTTTTACAGGTTCATCAAAGATTTCTTAAACATAATAAATGCTGTCCTATTAAACTTTACTTCAGAGGTACAACACCAAGAGAGGYGCCTCTTTTCCTGACCAGGTAGTAGATGGCAGAAATGTCATTATYGAAGTTCGCTGCTGGGAGGGAGAGCGCTGGAGCTCTGTCTCTATTCACCTGCAAAGAGCAGAGAAAGTAAGGTGAAGCTAATAGGCAAAGACCGATTAAAATTTATTCCTGCCTGAAAGCAAAAGTGCGTCCCTAGCAAGGCATCGTCCTCAAGTCCCGTGGTGTTTCAGTGAAGGGAGCACAGAGGAGCACGCTGCCAACAAGAGGAGCCTGAACCACAGGGTGTAGTTGTTTATTCTTTGTCCTAGACCGGTGCCATGTCCGTCCTCTGCAGCTCATGAGTGCAATGACCATTTCTTCATGAAGCGGATKTCGACATTTTTAGCTAGTGTTTTATTACATGGTCCCTTTTCGTGCACACTGGGAGAGGCAGGAGTGTTCCTCCTCTTCTCCCAGCAGCACTTGTTAACAAACACGCCTAAAATGCTTTCATCCCTTAGAGTGTTTCATGGAAAACAGGTTGCTTTGTCGGGCCTGTGTCTTCAACAGCTATTCCTGTGAGTGAGCTCTGCCATGCAAGCACATAATCATCTCTTTCAAGAAGTCAGCGATCACTCCAGGATATGTATTCCCGATCTGTATTTATTAATTGTTGGTCTCTTCTGATACAATGGCTTAGTTGTTAACATGGAATTTAAACATTAAAATATCATCAGACACAATGTCCTCACGTAACTGAGAGGTAATAGTAAAGGAATAGTAATTCACAGCCAGAATATCAAGGAATTGTAACCTGGCTTTCTTCTCTACCAGTTCCTAATGGCTTTCTCAAGTTCCTAGTGGATGGTTAAGGGGGGGGATGCTTGGAAATCCACTAGATCCAGGTTATTTTGGGCAAAATGGGGAAAATAATTCAAAAAATGCCTAGCGCTTTGTTCATGCTGTGACAGCTGTGGCCCTGYACTGCATCCAGTGCTGGGGGCCTGGTGCCTGTGGGGAGGGTTGCTGGGCTGCTGYGGCTGTGGGATTGTGACGGCGCGGTAGCCGTGGCACTCCCGGTGATGCTGTCACGGTGACGCTGTGCTGCGTATCGTCAGCCAGCRCATCGCGGGGGGCGAAAACTCGGCCAAGCAGTCCGCTCCTGGCTCCCGCGGCAGGAGGGTGGCTGCGTTCCTACAGCCCTAGTACTCGGTGGGAAGGTAAGAAAAACTTCACAGCAGCTTCCTGAAAAGCAACTGGTCAAAATAATGAGGGTGGTGATCCCTAGAAGTTAGTGGATTTGAAAAATTTTTCAGACATACTTTCCAACTACCCGTGATGTTTACAAGGAGAACTGCAGCACTTGGGTTTCTGCTGTGCTTGGTTAAAACCAAGCAAACTTGGGCATTAAAGCAAAGCTTGAAGAGGGTAAAATTATTAGGGTGAATGTAAACCCAGGATATCTTCAAATTATAAACCTTCAGAATTAGTTTTCTGAAAGGCTAGTTAGGAACACGGTGGAATTCTTAGTAATACTGACAGGTGCCAGCAGAGGGCATTTGGAAACTTGGCTTTTCTGCTCATTTATCTTCCTACGGATTAGAGCCCCTATGCAATTTCTGTGCGAGGCTGATGTCCTGCAGTGCTGATGGCTTCTGTGTTGGTATAGGCCTGTGGTGAAGGAAAAAGTTAGGGTTGGTTGTTTTTTTAGTTAACGTACAGAATATCATCAATAAAATATGTATTTCTGAGTAATTTCCAAGTTAGCAGAAGTATTGAGCCAGAAAGCCAGAAGGCTCTGGCTTCTATCAGGAGGGAGTATTTGGGTGTGAGGTGGATAAAAGGTAAATGTGCAAAGGCATTAAAGCGTGAGAGCATTTAATAATGCTTTTCTGTTCTGGGGTTTGGATCAAGTGATTCCTATCCATCAGCTTTGATTCAGGCTCTGGCAGCATCTTTCTTGAAGGGACTTTCACTGGACTTTTTAAAAGACAGTCTCAAGGCATCTAGTAAATGAGGACAGGATTGAACCTTGAGACTGGGTTGGCCCTTTCTGTTTCAGTTCCACAGACTGAGGTCTGAAGAGATGAAAACAGATCTAGCTTAGGTCTTAATCCCATATACACATAGGAAAATTTCACTGCATTTTGCATAAAGCCTTTAGTAAAGGCATGTAGCAGAAGTGGCAGTAGGGCTCAGATCTCTGAACTCTACATGTTCTGCTTCGTTCCCCAGTCAGAAATTAGCCTTCGTTAGTTTTCTTTGAAAGCCAGAGTGTACTGCTAAAATGTAGGGTGTGCTTGTGAAACCAACTGAAGTGCATTTTGCACCTTTGCGATGTGATATATGGCTCCAGCACTGTGAGGCTATTAAGGCTTTCAGCTTTTTTAGCTCTTTGGAAAAATGTTAATGAAAATTAAGGAAAGATATTTTTTAAGCTATGTAAAGATGCATTAAGTGGACCTGTTTGTGGTTCCTTTGTTTGCTACCATGCATGCTAAAATATTACAGATGTGAATTTTAATATAAGAGGTGGCTTTATTGCATATGCCTAAGCAACTACATTTGGAAATTAGTTCCTCTAAATCTCATTTCTGGTAAGATATGATTTATGCTGCCAAATATGATTTATTAAGTATGTCTTGATAAAGTGAATGGAACAAGATCTTTCTGGGAGCCAAAAAGATATTGATTTAGAATATAAGTGTCAGTAGCAAAGAGTAAAAAAAGAGGAGCTGAAGGGTACATTTATTGATATATATGGTTCATATATACTTTACTTGCTATAACATCTGCTAACAAAATCCACCTGACACGTCCTTATATTTTGTTGTATCCCTGTGGCATAGCTTTTCTTTGGCCTTTTGTAAATGCTAGCTTGTTAGTGAGTGTTAGTTTGTACTGCACTACCTCCCTACATTGCATTGTGCTTCCACATGCACACGTTATAAAAGAATTCATTGRCTTCATCTCACATAACTTGCAGAACCCCTAAACTTGTATTAACATTGGGGTGGTTGGTTTCAAAGGTGTTTGCTTGCAACTTTTCAGCATAGATATCTATCAGCTATAAAAAGCGAACTCTTCCTTTATGGAGACTTGTCATTGGCTGAAAACCAACTTGTTCCCTTCTTGCAAACATGCTTGGGTAAGTCGAGAGAGGGGCTGTTGGGAGGGGGAAGGGAGAGCAGGGCTTGGGGTGGACTCTCTGCTGTGAAAGGAGCACAGAAGAGGGGAGCGATTTACTCAGACCTTGGACAAGTGGGCCCAATGCCGTAGTTTTCCATCAGCGTGATGGGAATGCAGCGGGTACCACTATGGTAAAGCTGTATGTTTAGGAAATGCAAAGCCGTTCAGTACTGCATGCCCAAATCCAACGAAATTCTTGGCTCCGACTATGTGGCTAGCAGCTCTTTTTGGTATGTAAGATATGATTTCTTTAAGCAAAGCTAAAATACTCCCTATGTGATGACGTGTGTCTCCTTTTCACTATCAGCACCTGTCCATACTGTTTTTCCCCATTTCTATGTTGTCTTCCCTTGCTTATACTGAGTGCTATCTGTTAGTGAACTACTTTAGGACAATGCCAAGATTACTAGAAATGTGGCAGACCTCCATTTCCATCTGCAGACCTGTCTCGGAGGAATCAAGTCAATACACATGTTGTAATACTTGTTCTGGTTGAAGTGAGTGTTCATTCCGCCAGTGTAACGATTGAGCACAGAGTAAGTAAYATTGGAATGACTAGGCACATGTAATTGCTCTTCTAGTAAAAGCAAAAACCACTTTAGTACAGACTAGTAGTTGTTATAATGGTAATTAACRCTAAAGTTGACCTCTTGCTCAGAAAAGCTCTTTCCTGGTACCCACTGACACCATTAAAAGAGCATCTTRGCATACGTTATGTATTGATGAGTTCGTGTTCATGTTCCTTGTGCTCATAGTCAGATTTCAGGTTTGTGTTGGGTACCTCGTCCTTATCATTATCATTATGCTATTGTTACTACTATCGTAGAGCACGTCTATCGCCAGTAGTGTTGCACTGATACCTAGACACCTCAACAAGATGGTGAGAGATGGTATTAAAAAAAGTGCTGGAGAGCAAAACTGAAGCATGGGGATTGAATGACCTACCCAGCACTGGAGGTCTGTGTCAGAGGTGGAATGGAAACTTCGTTGCTGGCTTCAGTCTGAAAGCCTACTTAATTTTTAGGGAGAAAATCTTAGTCCTTGTTGTTTCATCTGCAAAGTAGACTGACTCCYATCTTTCCCTTCCTTGTTCTAGCAGCAGGCCAGATCTGATCTCTCGTTCAGCACATCAGGAGGCACTTCAAGTTTTTCAAACTCTACAGGCTCAGTGTAGAAGGGCAGCTGTCAGTAAAGTAGCAGCAGATGTCAGATATTTAGCTATTTCACATCTACAGGGAGACAGCTTTAAATTATTCTCTAAACGAAAARGTTTCTCAAAAGTTTGCCTCTGCGCTCTACAGACTCATAGGTAGACCTCCCACTGACTTCAGTGGGCGCTGGATTGGCCCACACAGGGAGAAGGGAAAGAACATTTGAATTTTGGAGTAAACACTAGCTGAGCTGATAAAGCCCAATAGCTTTCTCATTGCCATGGCTGCGTGGGTCCCTACCCTAGGGAGCCATTCTGCCTCCTCGTCTCCTCCCGTCTGCTTTAGGGAGACTTCCATGCARTATTGCACGGTGCTGGGCAGTCTTCATTCAGACCATGCATCTTCCAAAACAGTTCGAAAAACATAARAGAGGGCTACGATGAACAACCTGATACAGAACAAATGATGGCATTCAGCAGCAATGGGAGGCTATAACAAAACATGTATTCGGCAGCAGTGTGCTGCTACCCCTTTGCCTGGAAGGAAAAATAAATCTAAAAGCCAGATTCTCAAATGAAGCTGGCTTGGGTACGTGGATTGGCAGGTAGCAAATAGCAGTGTGAAGTGACTTCTGGCCCTTACTGGCTGCTCGCCTTGAGAGAGAAAGGAGCCAGCCGTGCTCCCAGATGGAGGAGCAAGAGGGAGCCTAACATGGCGACATGTGAGGTTCCTCCGTAGATGCTGTGGCCCGGCTGGTGGCTGGTTCTCCAGYGAGGCTGCTGACAGCTCGAGGGAAGGGCATCTCACCTGCGCCAYGGCCGCAGAAACTACGTGAGTCGAGCCTTGGCACGCAGAGCTCSACTGAATCAGGAAAACAGAGCCCCTGCTCAGAGAAAGGGGGAATGTAAGCAAATCCCAGGGCGCAGTTCAGAAATGCTGCTGCAGATATTTTCCACAGCAGCAACAGGAATGAAAAAGGCAGCATATACATGGGGGAGAAATACTTCAGCAGCGGTGCTTGCCTGAGTGGAAGGCTCTGCAATTTTAAGACGGTTGGCTGGGTTCTCAATTGGTGTAAACCCATCCAATGCTTTTGATTTCCTTGTAGTTAAGTTGTTTTGCAGCGGCTGAGAATCTTGCTTATACATCTGAATCATGACTGAGGAGCGTGAGCCTCTGAGGGATTCGTATCGAAACCTGATGGTTAATTAGCATGCGGTGTTAAAAGCAGATCTAGTTTAAGTGAACAGCACTTCARTGCACCTATCTAGAGATCTGATCCTTGATTCTGAAGAAGAAAGATGAGCTGGCAGGTCACAGCTCAACCCTGACGAAGTCCAACCCCAAAATAAAAAGTTTTAAAATAAACATGAAATTATCCATTTCTCAGGGGTATCAGTGAAGTTCTTAAGATTCTGATTTTCTGTGAAAGTGTATACACTGACACATGATTATTTATATATATTCATCATAAGTGTACATACCAGCACCAACCTGAAACCTTCTAAAGGCCCTGGGAGTAATCCCACCAGGGAAAAGAAACTGCCAACTAATGTAGGTAATCGTATCAGAGAAGAATAGCAAACTATGAAGCAAATTCTTGAAACATGTTTGCAACTTGAAACATGTTTTACGTGTATAGAAGGGAAACGGGCACTCAGCTTCCACTCAAACCCGTCTTTCCTATTTAATACATTCCCTGATCCTTTTTCATAAAAAGTGATATACTGATAAAACCCAGTCATCTCATAGATGATCTGTAAATGGTAACATAAGACTTTTAGTCACCACTACATATACAGTAATTGGCTGCATTGAAAGTCTGCCTTGTAAATACAAGCTTGTAGTTTATTTGTTGTGTAATGAATTGTTTCTTCTCCTGCGATGCCAAAAGYTGTTGCCACGAACGCTACAAAGTGCTGATTTACTTGCTGTCAAGTCACTCTGGTTATTTACTACCCTGAAATCCTTGCCTCTTCATCCCTTCCCTTTGCATATAAAGGGAGAAAACTGAGAAAGTGGGAGCGTGGTTTTCTTACCCAAAAGAGGTGAGGGCTGTGCCAGTGAAACACTGATTTCCACCAGCGGCCATCAGAGAAATCTGCACAAACGGTGCGCGGCAGCAAAAGCCCTTTGCCAAAACTCCCCTTCAGCGATGAGGCGGAGGAGCAGCAACCTTCAGGGTTGCTTGGAGTGGGTACGGGGGGGGTTTTGGAGGCAGTGCATTTTTGGGTCCGGCTGGTGTCAGGGGTGCTGGGCCTGCTGCGGTACCGTAGAGGGACTGGCTGTGTTTGCAGCCCTGCCTGTGACCTCTGCCCGACACGGTGTGACAGAAAGCGCCTCTTCCAGCCCCAGTGAGAGCAGGTGCTGCTCCTGGCTTCTCTTGCTGCTTCCTGGGGGCCAACTGTACTCTGGAAAAGACCCGAGTCCTCCTGATGATGGACGTGAGGTACAGGTGCAGTCAAATTCTTTTCCCCCAGGATCTTTTCTTCCCTTTGCAGTCGCAGTTGTGAAGCCTGTAGGGCTGTCTCGTTGGTGCTATGCTTTCATGACAGCTCAGRCTGTTATGACAGTAGCACTGCCTGTTCCAGAGTTTCCCCCTTGAAAGATCCTTATTTAAAATCCTAGCCATCAAGCAGTCTAGTTAGCTAATTGTCAGAGCTTGTCATATCATGTAATTAATTTTTGGACAGCATTCAGATGGCTCTTCAGGAGCGCGTAAGGGTATGTGTGGAACTGCATCCCTTCTGCCCTGTTACCGCAAGAATTGACTCACACTTTTTGCTGGTTCAAACAGAGCTGCAGATGTCATCGCAGTAGGGTTGGTGGAGGATTTAAGATTAGGAGTTTCTGTAACCTGCTCCCACAGAAAAATCCTAGCTAACCTTGCTGCTAGTGCAGGGATTTGTTCACAACTGGCTGGGGATGACCAAGGGGATTCTTTTAGTCTCATCAACCTGCTATTAGGAGCTTGTTTTTACAGCCTGTCCTGGAAGCACTGAGATGAGACAAGCAGCCCTCAGAGTAAGGTCCCTGTCTTGGATAGGAAGGATAAGGCTTCAGCAGCATGGATTTGAGAGCGCCGTGCTGCTCACTACTTCTGATGCACAAACATAGTACTTCGGGTAAACAAACTCCTCCTCGTGCCTAAAGTGTTCCTGCACTGCAAAGGCCAGCCGGTCCCTGCCTCTGGCTGAGCGAGGTGGGAATGAGCCCCAGAGCTTCATTGATCTTGCGAAAAATAAAAAGTGCCTGTGTGTAGATGCACACATATATATATTCTTTTCTGGGAAAAATGCCAACATGCTGTTTCTAATTCTGAGGCATTGCCATCCTGGGTGCAGTCTATTGAATTTTGGGGTTGTTTTGTTTTTAAAGCCATGTTATAGAAATTAATGTCAACATGGAAAGTGTTTTTTTGTTTAGAGCATAATAACAAAAAATCATCTTTGAGGTCCCCTAAACGCTCAAACATTATTGCAGCAGAATGTTTTGCTTTTAAACTCTGTGTGCAGCACCTCTGCTGTCCTGATTCATCCCAAGGTTTTCAATAGCATTCTAGTGGAGGCAGAATAAAGCATGGCTCTCACTGGAGCCTCTCTTCTGTCAGAGCTCAGCATGGTCAAAAAATAAACTTAAATCATGGCAAAGTTGTTGAAGCCAGTTCCTTTGTGCTGCTCTCAAACTGGGAGGAAATAGTCCTATAACACAAACACACACACACACACACAAAATCTTCATCTGCTCTTATGGTACCTCAAGAAGCACAGACAAGCAGGGATCCAGGACCGAAATGTTTCTGTTAGAGCAATGCAGACTCCGTCAACAGAGTCCTTGTGTGGATGAATAAAACCAAACACGCCAGAATTAAACTAGTAAAGCCTTGCAGTGGCTTCTGAACCCAGCCATTTCTGTTTGTCATGCACATCTCCTACTAAATACCGGCTCCTGTGCCCATAGCTGCGTGCCTTTCCCTGCAGCCCCTTTCAGGACTCAGGAGGCCCCGGTGCGATGACTGCTGAGTTACATACTCTGCTCATCGCTTCTGGTGACAAGAGCTGCTTGTCTTGGAATTTCGTCGCCTTCATCTAAAGGAAGTGACCTCCTTTCTCTTGATTGCTCTCCAGCAACCTCTGATTGACCACATTTCAGGCATGCCCGGTGGCTCTTCGAGTTTCCTTTTTTGCTTTTGATTTGTTTTAAGAGAGCACCTAGAAGTGCAGTTCATCTTCCTAGGTGATAAGTAAAAAGGGAGATGAAAGCAGGCTGTGCCCTGAAAAGTGCAAAATGTGGATATGAGAGGCAGAGGAAAAAAATGCTTTTCTCTGTGCTAAAAACTAGGGTCASAGAGAGATTTACAGCTATGCCATATAATTACAGGTGGAGTCTGGCAGAGGGCCAGCGGAATTTCTGCAGAGGCTCCCACTGATACGAGGCTCCTGGTCTAYCAGTCAACGGCCTGTTCTTGTTCCCAGTAGGCAACGTGCTTCCCCTGTCCCTCACTGCTTAGTGGCTTTCAGTGGCTCCAGCCCCCCGTAGATCACTTCCCAGCCAGCTTTCCCTGCCATTTGTGCTTCACCACTTCTCAGGAGCTTGGGACAGTATGGCCTCACATACTATTTTAGCTGATTGTTTAGTAAGAACCACAACATTTTGCAAACTTGGATGCAAAATAGCATGTGGGCTCTGTGCATTGATCTAATAGGTGGGGCCAGATAATCTTGACATAATCTCTTTGAAAAGGTGGGTAAATCCCACCTGCTGTTTGGCAGGAGCAAAGGAGAACCTGCAAGTGGGTATTTCCCTGCTRGGGAAAGCAGCCGTAAGGGAACATTGCCAGGTTGAGCTCAAACCAGTTATCTTATTATCTTGAGAACCACTGGGACTCCAGGAAGAAAAGGGGATGCTTTAGAAGTCAAGTCTGTCTGTTTATGAGTTTCAATAAGCAGCAGAGACCAGACTGTCCTGAGGACCAGGCAAAGGGGAACCTCTTGTGTAATTCCTCTGATCTGCAGGTTTTGTTATGTGGGTTTTGTGATTTGTAGTTTAGGATTAAAAAGACCAAAGACCTTTTAAGTATGGATTTCACTCTGCTGATTGTGTCATCGTCCACAGATGTGCAGCCAGCCAGTGTGCAGCAGACCCTTCATCAACTAATTAACTCGAGTTGTCAAGCTGCAATCAGTGAGCTGCTCTCATACTAAAATAATAATGATAAATTCCTCTCATCTGAAGCTGTCAGCTTCCAGCTGCACGAGGCAGGATCTGTGAGTTTGCAGGATCTGTAACTTACTCCATGAAGGAAAATCAGATTTGCACCTCTTGTCTTGCCAAAGCCAACTTCGGCTTGGTTCCCTTTCTAGCAGAGTTTGCTACTGGAGGAGCAGCTAAGGCCAGGCCAGGATTACGCCAGGACTCGTAGGGGGGCTAACAGCTCCCACYGGACTGCCGGAGGCAGTTACGGCAGCGGTGCGCGTCCTGCTCCTTCCCCAAGGAGCGCAGGAGCGGCGGACGTGCGCCCTCGCCGTGCCGAGCCAGGGGAGTTCCGCACTGCTAGAGCTCGTGTTTCTCTAGTTTCTTGCTTATTGATAAGTCGATGTTTGTTGGTTTCTTTTGGGTTGCATTGTTAAAAATTTGCCTGAAAGGGTATGTTTCTGTTGAAATTCTTCCCGTGGCTGTTTTGTGAGGCAAGAAAGGTGCTGCACATTTCACTGTAGGACAGGGTCTAAGACCTGGCTGAAGGAACAAGTGTCCCGAAAGCCTTTGGGACGGCCTGTCCGACCCACAGAGCTGGCAGGCCAGCAGGGAGCCCTCGCAGGCTCTGGTGAGGGTGTCAGCCCTTCTCCCTTCCCAGTCCTTGGAGCTTTAMTGTCCTGTTACATCTGTCCTGTCGTACTTATCATACCTATCCCGTCTTAAACAGATCAATAAAGAAATCCCTTTCCACAGTGGTGGAGTCCTGGATTCAACCCTCCTGCCCCTCTGTCTCGCATAAAAAAATTTAATGCCATCTCATTTGCTCTCTACAACTACAACAACAATTTGCTCTTTACAACTACCTGAAAGGAGGTTGTAGGGAGGCGGGTGTYGGTCTCTTCTCCCAAGTAACAAGCGATAGGACGAGAGGAAATGGCCTCAAGTTGTGCCAGGGGAGGGTTAGACTGGCCATTAGGAAAAATTTCTTCACCGAAAGGGTAGTCARGCACTGGAACAGGCTGCCCAGGGAAGTGGTGGAGTCACCAACACTGGAGACATTCAAAAAACATGTGGATGTGGTACTTCAGGACATGGTTTAGTGGGCATGGGTGCTGGRTTGACGGTTGGACTYGATGATCTTAAAGGTCTTTTCCAACCTTAATGATTCTATGATCCTGAGCAAATGCAGCGGGGGCGGGCACTTCCTTTCCCTGAGCTGAGGAATCGCTTCTCCTCCTAGCCTTATGTGCATCTTCACCAGGCTTTGCATCTACCGGTTCAAACTGAGTCAGAACCGAGCAGAAGATGCTACTGTAGGGTCCTACACAAAGCGGGGTCTGACGGGCAGTGCCTAGAAGCAGAACAAAGTTATATCTATAAACTGACATACAGTAGCACAGGATGAAAAGCTRCTGATGTATTTGCAGAACTAAACCACGTTAGTCTTCTTAACAGACAAATTAATGCTGGGACTCATCTAAGTATGACCAATTTATAGCAGTTCTGCTCACGACAACATCTAGGCATCAATGAGGGCAGAATCTTGCTCTAAGATTTGCCTGAACTAAGAGCAGTCAGACTTTTAAGGYGTTGAGATTGGAAGAGCACCTTGCAATGATTTCTGTGTGTTTTGGATCAGGCTCCAAACACAGTATGCTGTTTGAGCCAGGCAGTGAGTATAATTATCTTCTGGGTATTTTCACTTTTTGCTCTTGCAAATACATTCAGCATCTTGATTCTTGGCATGTGGAAAGCAGCAGAGGTATGGTTTTGGCTTCGTAGTGTTTGACCCCTATAGGAATTGGTAGAGTTGTGTTACAGTTTGTTTAGCTTTTCTATTTCCMAGCAAAATGGAAGCAAACAAAAATGATTATTTGTTTGCTTTATTCAGACAGACTTTGACCAAGGAATTTGTGTAGTCTTCTAAGAAATAATAACTACCTTTTACTGTAATGAATCTCTTTGCACAGTGTAAACATAATAAATAGAAATTAAAAGTACAGTTTACCCTACAGCATATGTTTGGGTGACGCTTACAAAAGGCTATAAAGCATCTTAATTAAAGTCTTATAGGTTTATAATTATGCATTATTTGAGAGAAATATCATTAGCAATACCAGAGCTATGCAGAAACTCAATATGGTCTTCAGATACCTGGAAATATGTGTAAAATAAAAATGTTTCTAAGGAGGTCCTCTTTCCCCATCAAATAAGAAACCCTGTCTAAAGGCAGAAATGTAGAATGCAGAAATGCAGAATATAGAAATCAGGAGGGCTGTTTTTTCTTTCTACATTCCCTGCCATTTCTAAAAACCATCATGGAATAGACATACTTTTTTTTTTTTTTTTGTGGAAACGCTCCTAATCACTTTTCAGTTGGCTTCTTGGTGATCTGATGTGGAAATAATTTTTTAGTATATGAATCTGCCTTCATAAAGAACCCCATAAATACAACACAGTAAACAAACTGCTTGGAGGTCAGACTGCAGAAGAGGTTGACCTTGCATTTTTAGCAGTTTAATGTATGCTAGGACTTAGATTTAGCAGGATTAAATTTTGCAAAGTCCTGTGCCAAGTGTTTCTTAAAGAGTAGGAATAYCTGAAAGCCTAGTGCAAACCAACAGGAAACACTGAGCACAAACACTCAGGTGAAATTTAGGCACAAATTTGCTTTTGATTAAATCCAGAATMGTAGCCAGTGTGCAAAACGGGTGATGACTTTAAACAGATCCTTTGGAAGTACCTTTTCAATGAGAGCATCTAAATTCAGGCACTGATTATCTTTCATTCTTTAGCATTAAAGCTCCAAGTTAKGTCCTTACTTCTGTCCAAACAAAGCCCCACGATTAAAGTTAAGTAGCAGTAAGCGCCTTAATAAAAAGGGATGAGTTTCTCATTTTTTTTTTTTTTTTTTACGACAACTTGAATTTTCTGAATTAGGGCCTCTGTATTATCTTTGGTAACTGAGTTTAGGTATGTTTTGCGAAAAGGGTATCGCACCTGTGCTGCCTTAAAATACAGGTGCCTCTTCTTTCTGTGTAGATGTAGCCTTCCTTAGGGAAATGAGCTTATTTACAGATTTTGACAATGAAATATAAAAAGAGCCAGATTGTGGTGATGTGAACAAGTAAATACAGATATATGGTTTCCAGAGCAGGTGATACTTTTTCTTCCAAAAGAGCATTTTTGTTTCAAGCATTATCACTATATACTCACTAATCTGTCTTTTAGGAGTGTAAATCTTAGGCTGTTGTTTTAAATTGTTTACATGTATGTTTTATCTGTTCAAAAAATATATTTGAAAGTATGTCTGCTGGTAGCACTCCTGAAGTTATTTTTGACTGTTCACTGTTACGAATGCTCAGAATGGCAAAGCAGAAAGCCAAAGCTTGTGCTCCTACCCAGAATTTTTTTTTTTTGATAGCAGCTGCTCCTCTCTTTTTGCTCGAATGGTTATAGAGGTGTCCGGGATAAGAGATCCACTGCTGTTTACTTTTGCTGTGTGGGATGATACAAGCCCTGTGATTCCTTACAACATCAAGAAAAGGAATAATAGCTGATAACATAATATATAAAAATATATATGGCCAGTTGCATTTTCTTTGTACAGGTCCATTCCATTTTAATATCAATATTTAATAATCACAAACAAAACCTAGTGTTTTTGTTTATTATTCCCTTTTAAATACTCTTTTACTTTACTGCAGGCTCTTTAATGCTTCAGTTTTAATTTTAAGCGCTCTCCAGCACAGCTTGCATTGTAAGAAATGCATTGAGTTGGTGTGACAGAACTTCCATGTCGTAAAAAGTAATGTCCATTTGCTTATTTCAAGATGAAAAGGACACCTATTGCTCCCGTAGGGGTTTTATTTTCAGTCCTTTTCTTGGAAAAAGAAGTATATTTATCTTTAAGCTAGGATTTTGGAAGACGCCTTAGGGAGCTAGGAGCGAATTGAGGTCTTTTGGCTATGAAGAGAAAGACCCAGCAGCGCAGCCGCAGAGGTCACTTCTCCGGCCTGCCCGGGGGCCTCGGTGTGCTTGCTCACATCTCTTGACCGAGTTGCTGGTAGGAGAGCTCCTTACCCCATTTCAAGCCACCGGAGCTAACTGTGCCTGCTTCGGCCGAAGGCCCCCCCGCCAGCTCTGCAGGTGGACCTGCGACGCAGTGCCCTCAGGTGTGTGCTCGGTGAGGAATTCCTTCCGCTGCAGCAGCTGTGTACAGAGTCCAGCTGCATTTCTCATGCTTATGTATAATCCCGCTCACGAAAGCATTTAAGTGTGTGCTTACTATTTAAGTACATGAATATCTCAATGCAGGGAAAACTGTGGTTGAGTACTTCGCTGAAATGGGCTCTCCGTGACCTGATTCTCAAAGTGCTGAGCAGTCGGATCCCTGTGAGGTCAGCTGAACGCTGCKGGGCCTTCATTGCTTTGGAAATGGAGCTGAAATATGGTTATATGAACTTTGCTTCATGCTCATATGCTTGCAAAACCCTAGCCCTGTTTTTAAGGGTGCAAGATAAGAAGAGAATCCATTTTGAATCTTCAAGGAAAAAATCCATGAAGATGTTAAAAGGCAGACACTAGTTAGGGAACATTAATGAATCTTTGCATTTTTCTAAGTTATTGCTCTGTTTTGTTTGCTTCTGCTTTAAAATACCTGCTTTCACAAACCATCAGAACTGTGTCGTTTAAAGATTTTCGTGCCTGATTGATTGCTTTATWCTTGACAGAAAGATCCTGAGTACCACCTGTGTGTTTGAAGTGGTATTTCTTTGAATATCAGCTGATCTCTCAGGTTAGAGAAAGTAACCTGATTTTAAGAAAACTAGCACATAAATTGCATCCGTGCTGCTAAGACCTGCTGACACTGCGAAGATAGGTCTTGACAAAGATTTTCTTTGGGCCACAACTCATCTTGTACCGGGTGTCAGATGGATTCTTTCTTTCTGTTCTTTCATTTTTTATTACTGAGGGCATTGGCAGAGGAACAGGGCTTCTGCTTCTCCAGGAGTTCAGTGGCTGGCACTGCTTGTCTTTCATCTGCAGCAATAATCCTCTCTGTCCAGGACTTAAATACACAGAATTTGCTGGGGAAACAGGGAATCTCCTTACCTAAAACTTTGATTATTGGACAAAAGAAGTCGTTAGCAAATAACAGGATGACAAAAGCCCAGAAAGCACAAATGGCAAGGGAGCTCTGTGGTGCACAGGGTTTTGGGGCCCAATCCCAAGTCTTTTTTTAAAGAGATTTTTTTTGTTGAGTCTGACTTGGCACCAGCTCCTCTGCATGCATGTACGCTCTCATCATTGTTTGAACGTGCTCAAATGTSGGTGAAGGAAATGCCTCCAGTGCGAGTAGTGCACGTACCAATAGCAGTGTGTCTGAATGTACAGGCAGAGGTGATGAAAACCGTTATGCAGATGAGAGCACGTAAAAAGCAGTGAGGTTTCTGCAAAAGTAACTTGTGCACAGGCTTAAATAAAGAGCATTGCAAATCATACCCAAAATATTTTCTCTGTGCCTATGATTATGTTATTTCCATAGCAACTAATTATGCCATAAACCAAAGATCATGACTTCAGGTGGCATGTGAGCAGAAGGAGATGAGCTATTAAGTATTGAAGATCCTTTTTTTTTCATGCAAATTTCCTTATTTATAAAGAAAAAAAGAAAGAAAATGAAAAAAAACCCCACAAAACCCCTGAAGTCTGCTATATAAGTGAAATTGCTTCCGACTGGAATATTTTTTCAAAGTTTTGTTGGAGGCATCAGTAAATCTTTAAAGGAGTTGCAGGTACAACTGTGAATGTCAAAAGAGCTTTGTATTAGCTGATGAAATCTCTAGAACGTCTGACTTTCTCCTCCTGCCCAGGCAATCCAGGGCTCAACCGATTTCCAGCAATCCAGGGCTCAACCACTTTCCAGCACATATAGCCTTTTACAGATACTGAAATTGCTAAAGGACGAGCAAGGACCCTGGAAATAAAAGGGGAGGTGTGGGATCTTCTTATGTATGCAAGAAGTTTGAGGTTTCAGTGAAACATGCTCTCTTCTGCTTGACTTGTTAAAACAAAATATTTGTATTTCTTTCTACAATAAAAAGTTCTTGAGAGCTGCTCAGCTCAGCCCCGTGGTGATACTCCTTGACCTGGAGGACCTGCTGCCCAGAGTAGGACTGATTGTTGTTTGATTCAGCTGTTTCTTAGGGGGCTGTTCTGACATGTCTTGCTTTTGGTTCAGGAACTGGCTTTATGGCTCCACGTCTGATCTGATCCACTCGTGCCTCTCTTAAAGCCTTTGGCAACACGTGACAGTACAGGCTCTTTACACCACACGAATTTTTAGGAGAGAGCAGGATTTAGGGAGAAAACCCTTTGGTTGCTGCTTCTTTTCTCTCTGTGGGCTGTCAGAAAGGGGGTTGACATGCAGAGACACTGTCACCAGATTTCTCCATTGTTTAGCCTGTGGATGGAGATGCAGAGGGAATCGTACAGAGCTGGCTCAATGCCCAGGTCCCCCAGTCATGTTCATAGAATCATATAATAGTTTGGGTTGGAAGGGACCTTTAAAGGTCATCTAGTCCAACCCCCCTGCCATGAGCAGATCTTCAACTAGATCAGGTTGCTCAGAGCCCCGTCCAGCCTGACCTTGAATGCTTCCAGGGATGGGGCATCTACCACCTCTCTGGGCAACCTCTTCCAGTGTYTCACCACCCTCATTGTAAAAAAATTTCTTCTTCTATCTAGCCTGAATCTACCTTCTTTTAATTTAAAACCATCCCCCCTTGTCCTGTCACAACAGGCCCTGCTAAAAAGTCTGTCCCCATCTTTCTTATAAGCCCCCTTTAAGCACTGGAAGGCTGCAATAAGGTCTGCCTGGAGCCTTCTCTTCTCCAGGCTGAACAACCCCAACTCTCTCAGCCTTTCTCCATAGCAGAGGTGTTCCATCCCCCTGATCATTTTTGTGGCCCTCCTCTGGACCCCCTCCAACAGGTCCATGTCTGTCTTGTGCTGAGGACCCCAGAGCTGGACGCAGCACTGCAGGGGGGGTCTCACCAGAGCAGAGCAGAGGGGCAGAATCCCCTCCCTCGACCTGCTGGCCACGCTGCTTTGGATGCAGCCCAKGAYACGGTTGGCCTTCKGGGYTGCGAGCSCACATTGTCGGCTCATGTCCAGCTTTTCATCCCCCAGTACCCTCAAGTCCTTCTCGGCAGGGCTGCTCTCAATCCCTTCATCCCCCAGCCTGTATTGATACCGGGGGTTGCCCCGACCCAGGTGCAGGACCCTGCACTTGGCCTTGTTGCACCTCCTGAGGTTCACACGGGCCCACTTCTTGAGCTTGTCCAGGTCCCTCTGGATGCCATCCCGTCCCTCAGGTGTGTCGACCGCATCACTCGGCTTGGTGTCCTCTGCAAACTTGCTGAGGGTGCACTTGATCCCACTGTCYATGTCATTGATGAAGATATTAAACAGTACTGGCCAGGGCTGAGCAGAGGCAGCAGACCTGCAGCAGCGCCAGRCTGTCAGGTTAAAAATCATATTCTCACTCCCTTTTGCCTTGTGCTTTTAGTCATTTATATTCATGCAAAATGAATATACAAAAGCAAACAAATCAAAGACTCTGTCACAAGTTTTTTTTTTCTCCTAGCTGAAACAGCCAGCCTGGCCCTGAACTTTGGTTCACCCTCCAGTCAGAAGAGGTAATGTTTCTCTTAGTCTTTGGAAGAGGTACATTTTTTACAAAGCCTGCATCGCTGAATCAAACTTAACCAAACAGTAGCTGCAAAGAGTGCCCTGGGGGGGGGGAGAAGGGATGGCTTGCTAGGCACGTTGCTGAAGAAGGGGACAGGCAGTGCCAATCAGTTTTGATTAATGCTTTTTTGTGGTGATCTCTGTATGTACATGAAATTAAAAAGTTAACCATTTGGAGTGTGTTTATCAATTGATCACCCTTAGCTGATTGTAATGCTGTGGCGTGGAGCAAAGTTAATAACCCACAAAAAGCTCCCACTCTTGTAGTAATATTTGATCTTAGACATTTTGTTCRCTGAAACTGGGGAAGACTATCACCTCGCACGTGCATGCCTTTGSGCACCCCCCTGTTGCAGAACAGGAGCAGTTGTCACATACATACCCTGCATTTATATAATGTATTTCAGTAATAGCTTCTAGCAGGATTTTCTGAAATTTATTTTATTTCATGGGTCACTTCTTAACAGTTTTTATGAGATGCTCACAAACAGGCTACTGAGGTTAATGCAAAGTGGGTTGTTTYGTTAGGAGGACGGAGCAGGTACGCAGAGTTTTGAAGACAGTGACAAGAGGCATTAGTAGAGGGAAAGCCAGTGCAACCGTTAAAAGGACTAATGAGACTAAATTAATGAGGAGGTGAGTTAGTGGCTCCATTTTGTGTGACCTGAAGGGGTTGGTGTTTTATGATCATGAGAGTTAAATCATGGAGCCGGAAGAGGAAACAGTATTCAAAATGGATAAAAGGAAGGCCTGATCCAAAGCGGTATCGAAATACCCGTTGGTTGCAATTGCTGGTTCCTTTCGGTCCAGAGGCGTCACAGAGGCGTGAGGAGGGGAAGCCCTGGATGTGGAACAGGGGAAGAAGCAGCTGGGTCTGGAAAAACATGGTGCACGGGAAGAGGAGCCAAAGGCGAGCAGGGGGCTGAAGAGGCCCGGAAAGCAGCTCTCACCCCGACTGTGGGGACAGGCAGATTCTTTGGGGTCCTCGGTAGAACGTTGTGACACGTTAACCATCGCTTGCGCTCGGAGCACACCCACCGAGCTCCCTCAGGCAACGGCGGTGCCCGGGCCCGGCAGCGCCGCCGGCCCCAGCCCGCCTGGCAGGGGCAGCTCCCGCGCGTACCTGTTCCGCCGCGTGCTTCATCCTGATTGGCCCGGGCGCCCGCGACCCCTGTAAGGAGGGGTGGGCCCGTGAGCAGCCCGCCCGCAGGTAATGGCCGCCCGCCCCGCAGGTAATGGCCGCCCGCCCCGCGAGGTGGCGGAGTGGGAGCGCCCGTCACGGCAACACGAGCAAAGAGGGAACTGGGAGCAGATTTGGCTGAGGGAGGTGGGAGCGTGGTGCGGGGCCTGTGGTGAGTGCAGGCGCAGGGTGAGGCGTGGGCTGAGCAAGTAGGCGTGTGCCTTCAGGTGATAGCTGAAGCCTTGGATGAGGCTGTTCTGAGGAAGGGTGTGAGGGATAACTCAATTAACAGATCTGCCGCAGGTGCCCAAACCTTTTACAGTTTCTCTCTATTGCCTGGAGCTCATCTGACCTCGTTAGAGTGCTGCCCCTCCTCYTTCAGGGCCAGGGTTTTGGCTGGAGACGTTGAAGGGTTACCAGCCCTCCACTCCAAGCGGCAGGGACAGAGCTGTTACAGCGTAAGTGGTAGCACGCCACCASAATCAATACAAATTGAATCTCTGCTGGCGAGACTGCACGGTGCTTGCTTTCTTGTGTAAAGGAATCAATATGAATTGGCCACAGGATGGGAATATACAGATGCAGCTGGGACGAGAAAAAGCAGATGGAAAGCTGAGGTGAACAGAGGTCACTAGGTCCAGGCTGTGATTTTAGGCTCCATCATTTACAAAAAGTTTTGTGAAAACTATCATTCACCTGCCCTTTGAGTCACCCTTGTGGACATAATGGCCCGCCGACGCAGTACTTCTGAGGTTTATTCTTCTTGGTTCATGTGAGTATTACTTTATTGTAATGGCTTAAATGTTGATACAAGTACCAGCACRTCCCTGCCTCTTCCATCCATTCTCCACCAGGGATGAGCAAAAGTAGAGTACATCAGCCCTTCTCTTTTTATTGCTTTTCCCCAGTTCCCATGCAGGGTCTGCTCCTTCATATAAGCACGTCACCCAAGCTGGGGTCAGCCTGCCAGTGCAATGTTGCTATCTCAAGGATTTCCCATTTAGGCTAGTGACTCTGGCTGGGTTTCCTACCATGGAAGATTTAATAAAAGAACGATTCCGGAGCTGTATAATGTCTGTATCCCAGATGACTCTGTTCTAATTAGCTGTTGATATTGGCGTGAGAAAGAAGAACAGCGACGACTTGAGAGCTAAATTTTACACTAAAGTGCCTTTGAAAAGTTTTCATTTCAATGAGGTGTGCTAAGGGATGGTGGTAAAAAGAGGCTGGGGTAAAAGTACCCTTTATTGTAAGGGTCGTGTGGGACCTCCGCCTTCCTCATGTGTTTTTCTGCATCTGTCTGAAATATACCCACTGTGTATCGATGTTTATTCTTTTTTATTTAAAAGCAGCCTTTAGAAACTCCCTTCTACCTCAGATGTTGGCTTTATAAATTATTCCACCCATATTAAGGACTGAATTCTCTTGAGAATTGATGATTTCTTGCCTTAAGGGGAGGTGAAATCAAGTGATTTCTACCCCTTTTCTTACCCAGATAGCAGTAAATGAGCTGCTTTTGAGCATTCAGATGTCTAGTTTACAGTAAATATGCCACATTGGCCTGTGTTACGTGCTTGCAATACCATGGGCACCCTTGTTAAATAACGATTATCTGACTTGACACTGTTTCAACATAATCTGTGTACAGAGCTGTACCCAGGTTTTCTTTTTACCATTTAATATGGAGCTTTGCGCATAGGCRTTTCTGTATACTGACAGGGGACATGGAAAATATTTGAATCACCTTTGGATTTCCATTGCCAAACTGGTCTAGTTGCCACACAGACAAGGAGGAAGATTGGAGGCAGAACTGTTTGGTGCCATAGGAAAAATAAATGGTGTATTGGAAACTCAGACCAAGAACAGATCTGCTTGCATGGGACCATCTTTATGTCCTAGGAAAGGAGGACTCCTTTCTGGAGACAGAGTTTACACTGTGCAGGAAGGGGAGGGAGGAAGAGTAGAAGAGCGAGCTCCATCATGGCTGTGAAGTCTCTGTTCTTAGAGGTAGGGAAATTAAAAAGTGGAAAAGTTGTAAGTCATCCAGAGTTGTTGAAACAGATGGTGCAGGAGTTATTACCCTTGTGTTTTGTGCTCAAGTTCTTTCTCTCTAAAGCTTGCACCAGGTATGCCCACACTGGGCATAAATACTATAAATAAACTATCTGTAGTTTGCAGAGGAAATGAAGGGAAATAATTAGACTCTAGCTTTGCAGTTTGTAAATTAACAGAATTAGAGGGTGGTTTGCAAGGGTGAACTGCTCAGGCTGTGTGCAAAACCAGCTCATTTCACTTTTACTAATTTGTTTGTTAATTAATTGGTGCCTATGTCTCTTGATTTGTGCTGAGACTGGCAAGATGCTTCATGCAAGAAACCTCTTTTCATCTTGATTAATTCTCTGCTGGGGCAAGCCTTTTAAAAAATATTAGCCGGCCATCTTCTCTCTTAGCTCCAGGAGCTTACAGTCAAAACCATAAGGCAGACAGAGGATGAGAGAAGGAAGGCAGAGACAGGCCGTCCCATTTTGCAGATAGGGCAGCGGCACGTATGGCGATGAAGTGAGTTACTCGCACAGGGAATTTAGGGCAAAGATGGTAAATGAGTCTTGCTTTCCTGAGCRTTAATACTGCAATTACCGCAGGTTTAGTCAGATTTTTCCTTTCTAAAAAGTTGCGCGTGGCAGATTTTCAACTCTTTACTGCCTGTGGGAGTAGCCAGATTTTAGGGAAGCGCTGCCCAGCGCACGGAGTGTGGTGCCGATCCGTGAGTTACCTGACGGGGGGAGAGAGGCTGCTAGAGAAGCAAATGAGCCGGCCGTACGTTTTGCTGAGTGATGATTCCGTGGGACTGAGTGAATTAGGAAAATCCTGGTGATGGATCCGCAGCGGAACAAACCAGCCTTGCGGCGAGGGAAGCACGGCCTGTTCTGACCCCGCTCCYCCCAGAGCATCCCCAACGCTTATGCGTAAGGAATTTGTACARGTGTTACTTACTCCCGTTCCTTTCGGCAGCACCGCCTGTGTCCGGGCAGCCCTTTTAAAGCCAGCTGCACCTCAGGCTCCATCTCCGTGCGGCTACTCCGTGCGAAGAGTTTCGGAGCGGGGGGCACCGCGGSCGGGCAGCGCCGGGCGGCCCGAGCCCTGCCCCGGGGGGGGGGGAGCTCCCGCCGCCGCCGTCCCCCCCGCGCTCCCGCCGGGCTGAGGCAGCGCCCGCCGCTTCCCGAGCCGAGGGGAGGTTTCTCGTTGTAAAGGTGGGGGGGCTGCGGCGGGCGGGGGAGGGCAGGGGTAGGAGGGGTGCGCAGGGCGAGGCGGCCCCTTCTCCTGCCTGGGCGGGAGGCGCCGGGCCGGGCCGGGGCGCGGCGATGCGGGCGGGCGGGCAGCGCGATTGGCGCGGAGCCTCGGAGGAGTGGCGGCCGCGCCGTGAATGGAGCTCCGCCGCTGCCTCGGCACAGGCTCCCTCCGCACGAAGGGGATACGGGGATCCTTAAAGTGAGCCGAGCGTCTCGGGGCAAAGCGATGTGGCGAAGAGGAAAGGGCCACGGGAGCTGCTTGSCTTTTGGATAATCCCTGCCCTTGCCCGCGAGTCTTGTGCAGCGGCACTCTCTTGTCTGTCTGTGGCATGTGGAGCTGGGGTTTTATATGGCATTTGCGATCCAAGCGAGGTCACACTTCCTTTTTTTAAAATTCATTGCTTTGGGTACAGTATATCTCTCTCTCTTTTTTTCTTCTCTGGTAGCGGGGTGGGCCGGGAGGGACGATTGTGACACCGGAGGAAATGTTTACTTGTGCAGAAGTCTTTCTCATGTGGAAGCACGCTGCTCCCTAACTCCTGGCTAAGCAGACTTCAGTTCACCAACTTTGCTGCCATACAGCACATGTAACTCCGTGACAGGATGGCAGACAAAAGAACAGCTGGTGCAAAGCAATAGGGGATTCATAGCAAGGAGGAGGAAAGAAAATCACAAACCTTTCACCCCCAYCATTGACATCCGGCGATTGTCAGAGCAGCAGTTGCGACAGGACGAGCTGAAGCCACCATGCGCAGGTCTAGCACCGATGAGTCGACCTATCACAGGAGCCCTTCCCTGGACAGCAAGGATTACAGTTTCCCAAATGGCGCCTTTCGTCGCTACAGCAGCATGTATGGTGGCCAGTTTGGGGCTGCCAGCAACTCTTTTTTTGGATTCCACACCAACCCAGGCCCTAAGGCCACCAAGGCTAAGTACACGTCCCCCAAGGGAAACAAGTACGTTGTCTTTTACCTGGATCTCTCGTTTATTTTTCTCCTAGAACTGAAGAGGTGCAGCATGGCTCACAACTGCCTGCAGTGTATCAAGTACCTAATGTTTGTCTTCAACCTTCTCTTCTGGGTGAGTACGTGTTTGAAACTGCGAGACGGTTGCATTTGTGTCTGCTTACTAGGATGGAAAGTTAACTTGCTGCTGCTTTTAAACTTAGAAGTTTAAACTTGAAGTTGAACAAAGTGGTGCCTAGGCTATCCTTTCAGTGGCCTTGTTAATTTGTGTGGACAACCTACTGAGGATTTCTTTCACCCTCTCATTTCCTGGCCTTCAGCTGTGTTTCAAAACTGTGATACAAAGCAAAAGAATGTGTTTATAGAGGCCAGTTGCATGAATGCCTTCATCACTTTGTTCCAATGAGAGCCGTACACTCCTTTTGTTGCCCTGATCTTTCATTCTTGTGTGTGCTTGCCTCRAAAGTCATGCATAGTCTTAGAGAAATCACTGAGGCCATTCATGATTTTAAGGTCGAGCACATGCTTACATCCATTGCTGTCTCACGGATGGCACACTCGGTACATCACAACATTGAAGCCTGTATCAGGAATCTCCAGGTGATCATTCTCTGTCCCAGTCGGTGATGGGTCCTAGCATTGCCATTCCCTCCTGAAGACACGGCTCTGAAGGGTGGAGGGAGACCAGARCCCTCTTGGCTTCTTCTGGGGCTGCTGCTCTGTGGCAAGAGCTTATCAAATTACTACGAGGCATGCGTGTGTCAGCAGGACAYCGTGGTGGGGCATAAGGACGTGCATGTCCGCATCATCTTTTTAATAAATGAGGTGGCTGTCAACAGCAGGGTGGTTGGGCAATTCACTGCCATGAAATGGAGCATAGACTGTAGATGGAGACTAAAGAAGCTCACTGGGGGGTTCAGGTTACAAATGCTGTTTGTCCTGTAAAAAAGGGAGTAGCATGATTGCTAGGGGGGGAGGAAGTGATTTCTAGTTCAAAGTCTCCCGTCCAAATTTGTATGTGGGAGGGTCTGTTGCGAGGTCCTCAGGAGGTGCCTTTAAATGCCTTGTTCCTCCGGAGTGGTTTATTGACATGCTGAGGGAAATAAGGGGTATTGTGAAGTGATACCACTTCTGTCCTGGCACTTCAGGAGGGGGTGTGTGTTTGCAGTTGGAGCTCGCCRTGTCCACGTTACTGATTGTCTGTGCTCTCATGAATTGTCGGAGGTACACGGAGGGCTGTGACTGAGATGGAAAGAGCTGTTCCCTAGTGTGCGCTGCTGTACAGCTGTTCAAAACCAGGCATGCTGCAGTGCTGGTGCATCAGAAAACACAAAGTGCAGGCAACTTCTGCTGACCTGAGTCACACCAAGGAGTCAGGATGTGGTAAACTAGTGCAAGTCCACTGAATTGGCATGGTAGTGACCAGAGCTATGAAACACAAGGAAGGTGCTCTCTTTACACCCTAGATGAGCTGGTAGAAAGAATGTTGGTAAGATTGCAGTCTGTCTTTCAACTCTGACTCTGGTTGCTTCTGCATTCCTAAATATTCTCTAATATTTATTGCAGCTTACTCCAGACCTTTCTGAAAAAGACTATCTTTCTTCCTCTTTTAAGCCTTGTGTCTCTACTGACTGTCCCTGGTTGAGATTATAGCACTGACGGCTAGTTGAAGTGTGTGCTAGAGAAATGCAATAGGATGCTGGCGTTAATAGCTCTTTTTCAGGACTATGCATGGCACTGCCACAAAGGGTGCTCACTGCATTCTGATTCCTTTTACAATATTCGTCTTCCACTGAAGCATATGATAAGAAGAGGTACTGCTGCAAGTAATATGTGTGTATTTACAAAGGCAAGATGRCACATAATAATATATCTTTGGCATGCTTTTCAGTAGGAAAGCCTTAATCCTTTGAGAGAGARGGAAAGGTTTTTGTCTTTCCCCTGAAACCATCAAAGCTATTCTCAAATGCTTGGAGGGAGAGAAAAGAGAGGGRTCCCAAAAAGAGGGAATAACCATGTGCCAACTGGTCTCTTTGTGAACTAAAGCATAGGAGCAGGGCAGTGGGTGGTGTCAAATACTGCAGCACATTTCTGTTTTGTTTCCCTTTCACATGCTACCTTGCACAGCAGGAGTGATTGACGATGATCATGTCCAAATGAGGTTTGCACAGCATGTAGTTATAATAGATGCAGCYCTTCACCTTCTTACCGTGGAGAAAGTAACTAAAAAGAGATGACTTTAAAAAGTACTGGCTTAAGCTGACCTATCTTTAGTAAAAACAGAAAAAAATTTCCATTTCTAATGGTCAAAAATCTTAGAACGCTTACAGGTTGATGCTGCTGCTGTTTTGTTTTTCAAGTTGTTGTCGGTTATCTGTCATGTTTTACTTTGTGAAATTAAAGGAGAAACATCTCTGTAAGAAGACAGGATTTCTCTTTGTGTACATGCTCACAGAAGTTTTGCTGTCTCCACGTTTCCCCTCCACCTTTCTCTAGGTAGTTGGTTAGTGGCAGACAATAGTAAGTAGGCAGAGGAATTGCTTTTTTCATGCTTTGACCTCCAAATAAAAACTGCAGTTATTTCCAGGTATAGAGAGCAATCGTTGCATTAAATGAATCAAATGCCTATTATAGGTTGTTCCTGCTTTTTATTCTGTTTTGAAAAAATGCTTTGATTTCCTTCAAAAATCATATTTTCATTTTCTTCTTCCTGTTCCTATTCATTAACTCCAGTCCATTTTGTGCATCCCTACAGCCTATTTCCCAGTACTTTCAGCTATCTTTCCCACAGTGTGGCAGAAAAATAATCCTCAGCCCTGTGCAACTCTGGTGGGATTGGTGCTGCATTTCTGAGGAAAAGACCCTTTTCTTATAAGAGTCTGGTGAACTTATAGGAAACAAAATGTCAGAGACCTTGATTTTAAATGTTCCTGGCAAGCTTTATTGGACTAGGTGCTGCACTCATGCTGTAAAATTTTTAAAAGCTGTCATATAACTGTGAAAACAGAGCAAATTTCTCCTCCCCTTTCTGGTGGTTGAAGGGTACRCAAAGCTCCTTCACAAGTGTCAAAGGCTGAGGTGCCTTGTCAGTGTTGGTGCTGAATCAGTCCATTGGTACAGCAGACCAGCAGCTATTAACGTAAAGAAAAAAATCTGATAGTCCTAGAATAGCTCTTTTCTCCATGAAGAGTCCTGCACAAATCGCTCTTGGTGCATTCACAAACTGCTCTGGGGTTTTAAGGTACTGAAACACAGACAAAACATTATTAGACAGCAGCGCTGCTGCTCTAATGGGAATTGCCATTCGGAGGCCATTTCCTGGACTATTGCCAGATGCAGAGGAGCCATCATTGTATCACTGCACTGGTTTGTAAGCTCCCGAAATAACTTCTGGCACCTGATATATAATACTTGCATGACTTCATTCATTTTTATGGACTTCGATTTTCTTTTGTTGAATTGCCGAACCCTCGAGACTAAAGATCACCTCAGATAATCGCAAAGTAGAATATTTTATTTCATAATGAAATAGTCATATTTCACTGTGAAATACCCAGGGCAGAACATTTGTTTGCCACATTCTGTCCTCCAAACATCCAGAGTTTCTTTATTACAGTCAGGAAAATGAACTATTTTCTTTCTGTGCTTGTAATCCAAGGCACTGCTTGCCTTCCCTTTTTTTGTTAAAAAAAGGTAGGATATACCCTAAGGGCTGAGAGAGTGCTATAGAAAGAAAAATGTCATCTTCTTAATCCCCCTTGGCTTATGCCAGCATTCCCACTTTCTTTGACTCCTAACTCCCAAACCTCCCAAGACTCAAAAAAGGAAATGCACAGAACTACTCATCTTTCCAGTGGCTGTTGCTTTCCTTAAGAGATCCTGTGCTAGAGAAAACTAGCTAGATTGGTAGCAATTTGCCCGTCAAAGAACTGAATACCTATATCTGACTCTTCAGGTAACGCTTTAACCAATAGAGCAATTCAGTAAAGCACAGAATTTGCAAAATGCTGCTGTTAGAAGACGACTTATAGAGAGGAGACAGCAACAAAAAGTTTTATCATTTATCAAACTTACCATTAATCATTTCTATATGTGTGTCTCCTTTCCATTGTTAAAACATACTAAAGTTGTATGCACTCTAAAGAAGTCAAAGTCTTCAAAATGGTATGTGAAGACTCTGATTCCAGTGGGTAGGCTCCCAAAGACCCAGGRGAGTAGTCTCTTGTAGCTTGAAAACTGGGGAGTTGCCATCTGCTGGACACGCTATGGCTGGGATGAGCAGCTGGAGCTCTGCTTTCCACCTTCCTGCCTAAAGAGATGAGGCAAGGCACTTTGCTTTGTTTTGCCATTTGATCCATATAAAATTCCCAACTGATACAGCCCTGAGAATGGTGTATATTGGCTTCTGGGACACGAAGTGTGAATCTGAAATGTATGGAAACACAGAGCCAAGGAAGTAGCAGGTAGCACTAGTGGATGCACTAGGATCTGTGTGGAAAAAAACAAGAACCTATTTACTCTGATTCCAGGGACCATCTGTGGGTTTCTTGCTCTCGCTTTGCTGCTGTTGATGGTTTGTGGACCCCAGTTTGGGAAGCTCTGCATTAATGAGTACTGCTGGCCTGGTGCACTAGTGATACTGCCAGCAGTCAGTCTTTATTACTTCGATGTAATTGGAAAGAAGGAGGGGAAGTAATGAAAATGAGAAATCCCTCATTACTGGCATAATTTTCCTTCCTGGCACTTCAACTTCAGTAGCACAGGTATGTCTTGTAAGGACTATGCAAATGTTTGTAATATCTAGAGGACTGAGTATGCAGGGCAGCTGGAAAAAGGAATGGCTTGATCTGAAAATGCACCATGGGGCATTGGATGATCTTTGAGTGATCCTGGCCAAATTTGGCCAGAGGGTGGAGGCAGAGAGGTGTCACTTCATTCCTTTGTGCCTGGTTGGGAAACCATCTGACATTATTAGTTTGAGAGGAGAGCTGTTAGCTGAGCTTACTCCCAAAGCTGGGGAATTTTGTGAGAGAAGCAGCTGATTTTGTTGAATTGGATTCCTTGTCCTTCATCTGCATCCTCCATCAGTCAGCTGAATGAGATTGATGGCTAAAGCAGCCAGAAACTCTACAGATTGTTAGTGGCTGAGGACAGCAATCATTTTGTAGTTATACTTGGCTGCAGTCTTAAGTTGGTGGAAAAAATATTACCAATAGAGCGGTAAGCCATTTTAAAAGCACCATCTCATCATCATTATTTGTGCACATTCTCCTCTGATGGGCAAGGTCTGCCACTCATCCCATGGAGCTGAGCTTCTCAGTTGGAGCTGCTGCATGCTGTTCTGCAGGGAAGACAGTCACATGTCAACCGGTTGGGTGGTGCTTTGAGAAGACAGTTTGATTAGAAATAAGACAGGCTGTGTATTTTCGTATGTATAACAGGTGGATAATCTATGACAAAAAATTAATTAAACAGCAATACAGACTTTGCTTCTGTGTAATTAAAACATGGGAAGTTTACCCCAGAATGTAATTTTCTCTAACTGCCTCCGAGTCTCTGATACTCCTTTGTTACTTACCTCCTCCAGAAACCGCTCAGTCTGATTGACATCTTATCTCTGCCTCTGACTTTGTGAGGGCTCTCTGAGGATGTATTTTTAAGGAGCATTGCCTTTAAAGAAAGGAGAGTCATTTGATATGGGAATTACAGACTTCAAAAAATGGCATTTCCGTGAGAAGCAGAACTATTGAGGGCTGATATCAAGTGTGAGAGAGAGATGATTGTATTACCTGATGTCTGATTTATATGGGCACCAATTAGAGCTTTTCCCATAGCGGTGCTATTCATACAGTCTCTTTCCTGTGTGGATTCTGATATCTAATAGGGGTTGGGGATCATGCTGGAGTCTTATCTACCAGTGAAGGCATTGCTAAAGGCTACATTTGCTACCTAAATGCGTACCTTCTGAAAACCTTTAGGAAGTTAATGACTTTGAAAGGGTGCATATCTGTCAAATCAGGTGAACAGTGACAAATGGACTCATGAGTTATTCGTGGGATGCTCAGCCAACACAGTTCAATTTCATAATCTTCTTTTCCTTAGGAAACCAGGCTCGGAAGGCTCTTAATAGAGGAGAAAAAAATTGCCTTAAAGTTGACTATATAACAGATACCATCTTCAAATTGCTCACTGTGGGCCAGTTTCTGCTTCCGTTACTCATGGCGTAGAGTGGCTTCATTGCTTTAGGTGGGTTTGCTAACATATTGATAGGCTTTTTGGCCATGAGTATTGGCAAGAACTAAGCACCTTGCCTTATAAATGTTGTTGTCAAGTATATCCACTGTACCTAATTCATACTTCCTGGTAGTACAAAAAACTGAGGAAACCCATCAGTGGATAAATCCRCAGGATATGGCATGTTGCAGTTGTGGAGAAACTGTCCGTTTTAAAGCAATGAGCGGAATGGCTGCAAACATTATTCCCTCTTCTGGACAATAACATACTAAATCTGTTGCAGCCAATACTTTGAACTATACAGAGGAAGACAAAAGGCAGGTGGGATCATTTCTATCATTATTCCTCCTCCTCCATATCTTGGCTTGAAGATTTTTGAAGGCTAGCCAGTGCTTCTTTCTTACACATGATTGAGAAATCATGGGGGCTATGATCAAAGTCAGAGCCACAACATATGCTATCACCTCACAGTTCTCTCTGCCAGTGTATTAGATCTTTTTCACCCCCTTTGGACCTTTGTTTTAGAATCTTGTTGCCAGGGGATTGTTTGCAACTCTGCACCTACAGAGTATCTAGAAGAATAAAATCCCAGTCTCAGTTTGTCTCCAGACACTACTGTTTCAAATGTGATAGCTATTAATACTGCTATGTGATTTATTTATTAGAAGATAACTTTTGGCTAAGGTAGCAAATCTGTACAAGTTACTATATGAATAATATACAGTAGCTATATAAAATATATAAAGACACTTCTCTCTGGTATTTATAGTGTAAAGTGAACACTGCTAGGTCAAAAATGAAATGTGGAGTTGGAATGGAATGACTTCTGCATACTCATGCAGATTGGAGGCAGTAAATTGTATTTCTTAGTACTGTCCTATAATTGTTTCTCCAGGAAATGTTAAACCATCACAGGATGCAACAGAAGTAAATGAAATTGAAATTGCAGTCTGTAATTAGACTGTCATACTGTAACACATCTTAAATCTGTCTTCAACAGAAAAACTAACACCCTCCAAAAAACCCTCCCAACCTGCTTCAAGTGTGAATGCCTTATAATTTAACATGATTCAACTGAGGCTTGTTCTAAAGATGACATACATTTGAAATAATAGTTTGGGTGAGACAGAAGGTTGATGTACAAGGACAAAGGGCCAGAATGACTCGGTCTTGTAAGTTTTTATCCACAGACTTCCAAGACTTTGGGGTGTTTGTTTTGTTGGGTTTTTTGTTTGACTTTTTTTCTGCTTGCTTTTCCAGATTGCTCATATAGCCCTTTTCAATCTTTCCTTGGCCACGATACCTTTGTTTGTTCTCAAGTACTTTCAAAATAGTGCAGCAGCAGCTATTGCTCTATGTCATCTTATTCTTGGAGTCCCTCTGAGCTGTATGCTTTTAGGGGTGGCTCTAAATCCAGSTCAGCTTGATCCATACTGGCTTATTATATTATTACTTTGTCTACTCTTGTTTCATCTCTGCACGTTATGCGGTACTTGATTATCTCCTCTTCTCACAAGCATCTTCATGTTTTCACCCCAATCCATCCTTTACAGGAAAATCCTGGTTACTAAGGCTTCCCTTTCCCCTCCAGCTGTATTTTATAAACTCGCTTTTGAGAAATCATCCGCTGTGATGCCTGTAAACACTGCATCTGATGACCACGAAATGATAGTGATTTACTAGTGCTGATTTTGTTTATTACACAGGTTCATTGCACATACCGATTAATCTGTGCTGGCTCTTATTTAATGCTTTTCCTCCTCCAGCACGCCATGCTTAACACATTTCTTTACATGAGGTGTTCAGGGAGGAACTTTTTTTTCTGTWTATCATTCCTGGCTCTATCGATATTTGATAATGTAGAGGCCTCTGGATACAACTTACAGTGGGAGTGATCTTTCTTGGCTTCCACTTGTAGTCATTAGTAGATGCTTTGTGGTAAAACTACCAAGTGCTTGCTCCCACTCCATTCACATAGACAGCCGTTTTCCCCCTGCGCCTAACAGAATCTAGCTTGAGACTTGGAGAACAAGGAGGATTGCGCTGTGAGGAAGGGAAACCCAACCAACCACCTGCCCTTCACGCAGATGTCAGTTTGCACTTTATTTTTCCATGTGAAGTTCACTTTCTTTTTTCCTAKGTGGCTTTTCTTTGTCACAGTGACCAACTTTAATGATCAAACAGCCAGCACGGGGTGCAATACTTGGAATTAAACAATTTAAGTCTCTTATTTAAAACAGGCTTAGCACTTAGGAGCAAAAATATCATTGATTTAACAAATGACTATGTGGCAGGCCTACGGTGGGATTACAAAGCCTTCCCGTAAACCGCAGTTATGCCAGCAAAATTGTGTTCGTGCCAAGAAAGCTTGTTTTGTTCAGAAGACTGGTGTCGGCTGTAAAAGCGCTTTTGGTAGTATTAGTTGTTCCCCCAGTAGGGGCTTCGCTAGTATAACATGCTGACAATTTTTTTTTAGCCCGCAAGGCTTAAAGAGCAGTGATGCTCTCTCTGTGCTGCCGTTGGCCAGCACTGGACCCGAAGAGGCAGAATGGAGCCAGGTAAAGGGAAGGCAAATGTTGGCTCTAGGAAATGAGATCTTGTTGTTGCTCGGTGGCTGTAGGCTTAAACTATGCAACAGCACGAGGGGGCACTACTGTCTGAGCTGTGCRCAAGGTGCTTCCCCCAGGAGCAAAAGGAGAGGTGAGAGCTTAATCTCTAAGGAAAGATAGCAGCCAGGAGCTGCTGTGGCAAAATTAGATAATGGCTCCAGCTTGTTGTATATCGCCTCCTTCCTCCCTTAATTGCCAGTTGTTTTGCTCTTGCTGTCTACACAATATTTAGAAGGGAGAGCACAGAGAAGGAGCTAGGTTCTCAGTAAGTGTGTTCATTCACTGTTCTGCGAGCACCAAGGCCAGGTACGTCTTTGTGCTGCTTGGAAAGGCTCATCTGATGGCTTCCTCCATAGGAGACAATCTCATGGGCTTCAAACCTTCTAAGAGGTTTTTCCCCTCCCATGTTGTGGTCTCCCAGTACTGGTTGGTACCTGCAATTTCTGGTTTTGTCGCAGTTCCTGTGACAATCTGGGTGTCACCTGTAGTAGCAGCAAGGATACAAGTCTCCTTGGGAAACACCATACATGAGCGTGTTTGGTTCTACGGAGCATCTGGATTTTTCTCTAGGTCATAGAGCTCTTCTGTGGCATTGCTGATGTTCCTTATTCTCTCAGTATTCACCACTGGCTATTATGAAGGTATATACTGGGTGAGATGGACTTACGGCTCTTTTATAAAACATAAAACAGAGCTCCAGTTTGTCCTGAACCACTTAAGCATTCAAAAAAMCATCTTGGTTGTCTTTCAGTAACAATTTCTTTAACATCCCTTCCCCCTCGGTGGAAACTACACTTTTAGATGTGGTTATTCATGGCCATTTTATTACATTACTTTTTTCTAAAGTCCCTCTACAAATTGACCTTAAGTTATATCACCACACTGCTCCTGTCAAGTTTGTAAATGTTTGTAAACAGACTGCCTTCATATTGGCTAATTGAAAATTCATACTCTTGTTTTGTAAGTGACATTTATCCAGGGTTGTAGCACAAACTGCTTACTTATATCTGAATAAATCTTTTCACTGATCCATTTGTGGCAGCATGGGAAGGAGCTGAGGTGACACATTTGATACCATTTTCTTCCACAAAACAACTGGAACTCTTTAGGTGAATTGAGTTCCACTGCCACTTGCAATCTGTTATGACCTCCCATCCTTGAAGGCCAGAGTTTTTAACACATCCACCATCTGCTTTGTACTTGTTATATTTCTGCAGAATACTTGGTTGTTTTAGAATGACTTTGCAAACTGAAATAAAGAACCCAGAAGTGGTCTAATGCATCCTATATACACACATGCTGCCACTACCAGAGGATACACTGAAGCATCTTTGGGCATGAAAAAGCAGACATTGTTTTGTTGTTTATTCATGGGTCACTCTGCAACCTCCAACCTTTTCACTTTTGCAGTGTACTAGTACTTTTCTGATGTTCACAAGCCCCAAACTGTGTAGCAATAACAGTCTGGAGCAAAAAAGGAGGCCACCTTGAGAGCTTTTGGGCTGGTCTTTCAGTGCAAAGAAAACCAGGAACAATTTGAGCATGCACGAGTCCATTCATTGTAGCCTTATGTATTATAACCAGTAAGAGCTCATTTTCAGGTTTTTGTTGTTCCATCTCTTTTGTCAGAGGTGGGATTCAGTTTGTACTGTGGAGAACGTGCTGATTCAAAGTATCTTGCGCTGCTTTGGTGCCCTTGCCCTCCTCTCCCAGTGGCAGATGCGATAAGGGATCTCTATTTGCATCTTGGTTGGTGCGTTAGAGCTGGGTGTCACAGCATGGAGCACCCAGGCATACTACTCCTCTTTGTAGTCAGGCTGTTGCCTTCCTGCTGCTCCTTACTACGGAAAGCTGAAACTGGAGGTATATATGATCACAGTGTTTCTGGTAGCCGAAGTGGGAAGTGTCTTTAACACTCCAGGCTAAACTCTTGTGTCCTTTTCTATGTCAGCATTACTGCGTTCTGCAAAGGTGTGGTATCTTGGCAGCAAAACAACAGGCCTTTCAGGGGGATCATATGGCAGGTAAAATTACTGCTCAAGTGCCACAGGGAGGTCTCAGGTTCAAGTTAGAGGCAAAGAAATAGTGTACCGAGTTAGGATCTATTTATTTGAAATAGGCATCATTGAAATCCTTTGCGTAATTTATGACAACTTCCATTTGTATTCCTTGGGTAAATTCACTCAGGACCTGAAACATTTTTACCATACTCTTATCAGTTTGTCTTCTTGTATATGCTCTTGTGTGTAAGTTACAACATGTATCCCTTCTCACTCTCCAATTTCCATTTGTAAATAGGTTTTAGGGAGATAATTCTTGGAGAAAAATCGACTAACAATCACTGAGAAAAATGTCCTGTTCCTAAGGAGAGTGTATGTCTCCACTGATGGTACTGATTAAATTGTAATCCTGAAAAAACACAGACTGGACAGTCCCATGTTTTTTCACTACTGACACTAAAGGGATGCTTCATTACCCTAGTAAAACCTTAGATGAAATTTTGGCATTTTCTAAGTACTGAATTTCTCTCTGCCTTCATTTCTCAGGCAATACTCCATAGGCTTTTCAAAATTAAGGAATTGGTCCTCCTTCAAGCACAGGTTTTGTTTTCCTTTGCTTTCTTAGCTGCTGGTACCTTCCTCTAGGATTCCACTTGCTTTACCCAAAAGTTGTGGTGAGTTACTATTTTGAGGCTGGAGCTTGGAAATACTTGTCACTGCAGTTGAAATTTTTCTCTCCAAAATAATATCCAACCCATTCAATTCCCAGCTTAGTATTTCTAGCACAAGCGGCTTACAGTTACATGTCACCTCTGCAATAGCAGTGTGGATTTCCCTGTGCATGTATTAGGAGTGTTCCCTTTTGCAACCTAATCCATTTTAGTAACTTGATAATTCTGATGTGAAACTATGAAAACAGCAGAAGGCCTTTCATTTTAAATCTCACCCCTACTAGCTGGAGGAGTGTCTATGTATGTATGTATAGTACTTTGTTGTCCCCTGTGCTGGGCACTTGTACCCTATTTTCCATGGACTCCAAGCAGAMCTGGCCAACTAAGAAATCCGAAGTTCTCGGGCACGTTCTTCTTCAAACTGGTTGTACTTTTTCATGTCACACTATTTCTTTCTAAAAGAACATGGTTTTCCTTTTCTTTTCATGAGGTTTTTACAACTTCTGTAAACATCGCCATTTTTCACAGTCCCTATGGGATTTGCCTTTGACCCACGGTTCATTTGGATTATGAAATTGTTTGCGACACCAAAAGCACAGCCTCGCATTGTTTTCTCCCTGGTGTGCTTTTGTTCAGGAAACATGCATGTGAGGGTGGGCATATTTCAGTGATGATACTACAACTCCCTGCCATATATGTAGGATGAAAAGTCACTAAAGAGAAGGAAGAAAATGAAAGTTGAAAGCAATAAGGGGTGGTGTACTGTATACCATTTGGTGCAGCATATGCGCTTGCCCTCCATCACATGGCTGAGCAGCTGCACAAATGCTCCGTCCTGCTGGTGAGATCTGAGCCAGACCTTGATGCTTTGGAGTCACATTTGATCCCATCAATACCTGGTTTTGGATTGCTTCCCTTTGCTTACTGCTTGGGAGTTAATCCTCTGTGCATCATCTTGTTTTGTCCTAACTGGCAATGCTCTGTTAATTTTTTTTTTGTTCCAGCCACATRTTAAGGTTTGGGGTTTTTTTCCCCTCTTTTATCATGTCTGTGAAAGTGAAACTGCTCTGTGGCCACACGGTGGCTGTGGGCTGGGGACTCTTGTGTAGGATTCACGCAGTCTTGGCACATGCTTTGCTGTCTGCTGGTATAATAGGAGCTGTTAGGTTGCACAGCAAGTTAGAGGCTTCAGTCCCCATTATGCTCAGTAAAACAGCCATCTTTTTCTCATCACAGATATCATTAGCTATTYGGTACTGTTTCAGTCCCTCAATAGAAGTGTCAAATCTTCCACTGAATTACCAAACAGGTCAATTTTCCCCAAACATCAGTCCAATTTAACCCTTTTTCTGACTACACGGCAGGTTGCTCACAGGTCCAGTGTTGCACACAGTAGTTCTAGTTTGATTTTGGTTTTGTCTCTGCAGCTACACCCTGCTTTGTTCTGTTCCCAAATTAGGCTTTCAACCTGTTGCCAAATGCTTTGTCCGTTCTTTCTAAACAATACTTGTAAAGTGGGGAAGCTGCAGGGGCACAGTTGATTTCCCGATAGCTGTGTGAATTAGATGCAAACCTTTAAGCCTCAACTACCCGTGGACTCTGGTGGAAAGTTTATGTGGCTTCTGCTGGAGAAAACAGGGTGGATGGTGCCAGAGGACTCAGATGGTGCTTAAAAGCCTATCACTGTGCTGCACTGGGTTGTCCAGCCTGTAGCTTCTGAGCCACAGGTGCTGGTGCCTTATGGTTTCTACTGCAGGGGTTGTCATGGGGCAGCAGGGATGCCAGCATTGCTGAAGTGGCTCTGGGAGCCCCCTCAGCTCAGCCCCAGCCTCCAAGGAAGCAGCGGGACCAGGTGGAAACCCGTGCCGTTGCTGTGGACGGTGGTGTATGTGTGGTGGCTTTCAGGCTGGTGCCACATCCTTGCGCCAGTTGATGCTGGTACCTCTGCACAGGCAATGGCAAGAAGGAAAGGAAATGGAGCCTCCCTGYGGTATTGCAAGTACAGGATCGAGTACAACCTCGCTCATCTTGGCACTAATGTTACCATTGGCGTTTGCACTGAGAGGTTTTAGTGGGAATGTGTGTACTGGTATATGCAGGTATTGTGGAATGAGGCTATTTTCCAGTATATAAGGAAGTAGGATTCATAAGGTGAAGCTGGGCTTTATTAAAGGCACAGTAAGAAGCTTTTGCAAGGTTATCAAAGCCTTAGATGCATGTTCTGAGATCTCCAGAGCCTTCGAAAAGGTTTACAAAAACTTTGTTGTGACAGTTCAGTGCTGCTGCTGACTTTTCGTGAGCTGGAAAAGCAGATGCTTAAAAAAAAAAAAGAAGAGCTATAGGAAAGAATATCTGGATGTTCACCCCGGACATACTCCGGGGTGTTTCTTAACTGTTTCAAGAAGTTTCCACTACTTGGTCATTAATTACTATGTAATTTGTATGATTGAGAATGATTGAGTCATCTGTACGGGGGGGATTTTATGATAGTGACAATTTTGAGCCTGGTGTGTTCAAAAGGACTAATATGACTCAAATATCCATGTCCTGTTGAATTTCCATTACAGCTGAACATCTTTTAGGTACTTTGAAGTTTTATTCCAAGTCTCTCTCTTCAGACTCTTCAGTCAGTTACAGCTTCTTTCAGTCTGTGCCCCCCACTTCTGCCTGCAGAAGGCAGGAGGAGCTTTGCCCTTGAACAAGACATCTGTGACATGGATCCGAGAAAGCGGGTCCTCACCTCTCACACTCCATCCTCGTGTGATTCTTTTAGCAAATGTCAAGGCTGAGCAGAAGTGTTAACCATGTCATGTGTGGTGTCACATAATACAGGATTTATGTGAAAGGCAGAAGGCTGAAGTAATTTCAGTAGTCTTAGATGCTCTGCTTCTAGTTGTCTGATCAAGTCCCTTTTTCCAAGTGAGCAAAGCCCTGGGAATGCAAAGCAAGACTGAGTTTTCTTGTAGCACTGTGATAACCTTTTAGCAGATTGCGTTTAGTTTTCAGCTCCTACCTCTGTGCCTGCTGCTGCACCTCATATTGGGATTGTTTTTTTGAAAACTGGAAAATAGGCTCTGCTTACAAAACAGCTGCAGAGGGTTTGGGCTTCTTGTGTTTTGAATACTTTGAGTAACTTTTATAATCTGAGAAGAATAGATCTGCAATTTTACAAAATGACCTACAACGGAGAAATACCACTTTTGCACTGCTTCTGTGGGTGTTGCTGGGCTGGCAGGCATCCATATACCCTTCCGCAAGTCCCTGCTTTGGGACTTTCTAGCCTCAGTTTTTGCTCTTCTGCCTCTGTTGGCAGTTTACTCCGTCTGTGAAGTTACCCATGCAGGTACACACTGRTGGGTTCGTTCTTTAGATGCATGTTGCAGTTGTGTAGATAGTGTTGACAGGGATTTTCTGCTTTTTYTTCTTACTTCATTTGTATAGACTGTACTTTCCTGAGTCTTCAGAAGAAGCACCTGGGGCCATTGAACCAGAGGACCTGTGTATTCCCAGGAGGATTTTATCACCAAGGAAATGTTATTAATGAGTTGTCTCTTAAGTCTTCCACTCTGCCCTAGTTGGTTGTCTCTGTAATTGGTAGGTGCATTCTTCTAGGAAGCCCTAAACTTGCTGTCTGCTTCTTGTGAAAATGTTATTAATTAAGCAGGAAGTTGTATTACTGGGTTGAACTTTATAGCTGCCCTTGACACTCCAGAGAGTTTGTGCAGTGATCTAGATATTGTTTATACATAGCAGTCTTTTTTAATTACCTTTGATCCTAAGTTTTTTAAAGTTCCTTCTAATCTACTACCTGTAAGCCTGACAGAAGGATTGTACAACTGGGAGAGTTTAATTCTGGTATCAGGCAGAGCTGAATAAGCTATTAAAAATGTTTACTCCTGAGTTATTTGACCAAATTCATAAAATGTGAAAGCAGCTTTACAGAAACAATGTAAAAATGCAGGATAAATTTGGAAACCTCTGCACTTGCTGCCACCACTTCAAATTGAGTGTTTCAGAGGAGCACATGCCTGTTAAATAGCGTAACAGAGTGACAGAGGCAGCAGCACTGTCGTATTTGGTGCGAGTCTCTAACAAATGCTTAATTTTGATCTTTTGGCATCATTTGATGTTAATAGACTGCAAGTTGCTTTTTTTTTTTCCTGCAAGTCAAAGTGGTTGGTGATGTGCCCGGGGCTGCTCCCATCCCCCCTCCTCTGTGATTTGTATAATTTTTAGAAGCTAYGGGTCACTCGGTTGTGAAAGGCATCTGACTTGTCTTCAAGGGGTTAAACATGCCCGTTCCTGTGGAGTATTCTTCCTGCTTCTTTTATCTATGTCATGTCTGGGTGGAAGTGCTGTGGAGAGGACTGTGATACCAAACCAYGCTCTTTTAGTTGCACGTATGATGCAATTGTTGATTACTGAGAAATTATGTCACTAGCTAGGGCTGTTGGAGCCAGACCCTTTTGCCATCACTCATTGCCCGAAGAAATTGTGGATAGCAGGAAGAGCTCATGCATGTACAGACACATGTGTTGAGGCAGTGAGGGAGGACAAGAGCACTGAGGACCTGTGTGGGAATTTGCATGTATCATTCACAATCGGAAAGTGTAACTTTCATTTGTATGTCTTACAAAGCACCATCCTTATTTATCATTTCCAAACCTTTCACCAACAGTACTTATCACAGCTCTTGCCTGCACAGTGATTTCCTCTCAGCAGATCTTTGAGCAGAACAAGTGCTGCTGCTGCAGTCTGCTCGGGTGCTCTAAATTGCCTTGAGTCTGTGTCTTTACCCAGCATTTTCCCTATTGACTTCAGCTTCTCCTTATCTTCTTCAGGGAAAAGATCCTAAGGAAGGTTTGCTACTGACCCTGCCTTTGACATTCAGTGGTTGCCCATCTGAATGTCTCCCTTCTCTTTGTCCGCAGGATTCGATTTAAACATTTCCTTTGGATTGTTTTATTGCAACTGATTTTTATTATTGTTATTATGATTGTTCTGAATCTACATCAGCTATATCCTCAGCTTTTTTCCCTTTATTTATTTGGCATTCATTTTTCATCACACAAGCATTACTGCACTTGACCAGACAAGCATTGTCTAATCTGAAGCCTGTGCCGGACACCTCAGGAGAAGGTGCAGAAAACCTACAATGGGCAATTATTCCAGATCATTTATGGTTGTCCTGTCTGGGGATGTTAAGACTATGTATATAAAGCCCAGAATGGTGTTTCAGTTCTGTTGAAACMAGTGTGAGAAGCTCCACAGACTCCAGAAAGGTCAGGATTTTGTTGGCAATTTGTGCCAGCTCTGGAGSTTAAGATAGTAATTTTTCTAGAAGACACGTGTTCTTATAGCTTGGAGACTTTGTAGCTCTATAGYTTTGAAGATAAGTTCCCTCTGTTCAGTCAACAATACTACCTTGCTGGGTTACAGGGATCTTTCAGAAGAGTAACCTTCCCAGTGGTTGTGACCTAATCTGTCCTTCCTGAATGTCATCCCATTGATTTTTGTCACTGCCGTGCTCAGGAGGTGCTGCTTTTGTCGAAGCCCTCTTCTACTGGCAGGTATTCCAACTCATCTGTTTTAGCACTTGAGCTTCTCATATTGGCATACAGGCCCTTATTGCTGGGCTTGTGCCTCTTTTGCTGCCCCCTCACCCCCTTTTTTTTTTTTTTTTTAAAACTCAAGACCCCTAATACCCTGAGGTATCCAAAATATACCTCTCCTATTTTGGTCAATTTTCCCTGTAGTTCACTTGTGGGTATTCTGTCCTTGTCTTCAGTTATCTCTTGATTATTGGCTCAGAATTTTAGAAATTGTCTTTTCTTTAACCTTGCGCGGTAGGGAATGTTTTGGCAAACAGGACACTCTACCCATAAACCCATTCAAATATCTTACCAACTTGGCCTTTAAAAGTGAGCACTCGCCTGTGCTAGGAGGAGCTTTATCAACCCCTTGATGAACGCGTGTTTTGCTGGTATACACAGGAACTAGTGACTGAGTTATCTGGCAGAAGCATCCTTCAGTTGGTGTCATCAATTGCCASATTCCTCACCTTCAAACTAATCAGACCTGATTTGACATAAACCCCATGTGTCTGGAGTCTAAATCCAGGATGCACATAAGAGTCAGGTCAGGGAAGGTTGTCCACAGTGGGTCTGATTAGYACATGCTTTTTAGCTTGGTCAGCGCACCTGGTTTTGTAATGGGGGTCATGGTTGATATATTGTAGTTCCTTAGGTGTAAGAGAGCTAGTCCATGCAGGCATTTGTCCATGCAGGCTTTTATTGTCAGACTTCCTGCTGTCATCAGATACGGTTTCACTAAATGTGCTCAATTATAGTGAAAGATGCTGGGTATTAAAATGCGTTTAAGCAATGGTTACATTTGACTCTGCAGACTCAAAAGACAGTTCCTTACGTTTGCCTCCTCCTTTCCCACATCTCCASATTCATTAACTATCACTGATCCGCGTCTATTCAGGAAGTAGCAATTAGGCACATTCATCTGGTAAGGCAGCGAGCTCCTGATCAGGCAAAATGCTGCATGTCTGCGAAATTCCCGGTGGTGCGAGGACTGCCAGTCCCGCRGCAGCAGCCCGCGTTGTCGCGATGCTCCCGTGGTGCTGTTTGCTGCCTGGTCGCATGGGGGGACGCAAGGGCCGCTTTCCTGTGGCAGCTGCCAGTCCTCATCCCATCCAGTCCGTAATGAAACCGCGTGTCAGAGCGCACAGGAGCGTCGCAGAGGGTCTTCAACATTTTGCAGTACAGACAAGCCCAGGTGGCAGAGCTGCCTGTAGCCACAACTGGCTGAACAAAAGGGAAGCCCCAGACTCCTCCTTTCTTGCTGCTCTTCCACAAAAGTGATTCCAGCTTCTAAGAAACCTTGGTGTTGTCTTCAGCTATTCCTTGTATCTGTRTTGCCATTACAGTGAGACTCTGTGTCACTCAACAAACTGAAATACTGTAGTCTTATAATCGGATATAGTTGGAGAATAAATGAACAAGCCTTTTTTCATATAAGTCCCTAATGAAGAAATGGCATAGCCAAAAACTATTCTGTGGGTTTTTTGATTTTTTTTTTTTGCCAACTTTATCGATTACTCTAATAAAGGCTAATATTTTTTCTTACGTTCTTGCCCCAGTTACGTCCTTAGACTGCCATGGCTGTGTTACCCATTTTATTATAGTAATACCTCTATTTCTGCGTGGATAGATAAATTGGTGCAGAATTTTCCCTGCAGCATATTTTTCCTAAACTGAAGCCCCCCCCGGCCCGAGGACTCATCTGGGTTTGCCAGAAACATGTTTGGCAGCATCCTGGAGAAGGACTCTCCTTTCATTTTTCCCTAGATTACTGCCTGTAAGATGATGTAAGAAAAACCTTGCAGATGCTTTCTGCATTAAATAAAGAGCTTTCCCCATGAATTTAAATCTCCTATAGCTTACTTTTTATGATTCAGTAATGAGTTATATTTGGTTTATATTTTGTAATTAGAGGGCAGAACAGATGGCAAACCCTCTGTTTAAAGTGAAGTGTACGGAGTAACCTACCGTGCCTGGTGCTTTGTATCTTGCTAACCAGAATTCAGAGAAAAGTCACGCTCACTTTTCTCAATCTTGCTCCGAGAGCTTTATGTGGAAACAGTGTTAGCAGAAACATTCACCAAATCTCACTTAATAGCAGCAACATTTCTGCTGCTATTCAGGCCAGCGCACTAAATCTAGTTTAGAGTGGCTGGGGAGGATGTCAGAAAACATCAAATACCATGAGCAGAGGCATCCTTGTGAGACAGACACTATAAAGTGTCCAGTTCGGCAGCTGGGGGACAAATACGTTGTTAGAAGTGAAGGCTTTGGCCGAAATATAAGACCAGTTTAGAACATTTCAAAGATTCTTAAGGGACAGTCTTTTAGTAGAAGACTGATCTTGATCCTTGATGAATTTCAGTATGCGATACAGCTTGACCACTTCAGTGTCCTTGTATCTTTCAATGACATACAGAATTTTTTATTCCTTTTGTGTTGCTGTGTTGGTTTGTTCCATGGGATAGGTGCAGGCAGGACTCCATTTTAGCTGTAGGTAAGCTTACACTTTTCCCTGCTTCAGCAAATTGTTAGGGAGCTTCTATTAATGAAATATTTGCTTTTACTTCTCCTATAGAGGAAGTGTAAGAGAGCTGGTAGGGTATCGGACGCTGCAATACCTTGCCTTTGCTTTTTGGAAGAGGTGCCAGATGGACAGTCATTCCAGAGATGTAGGCACATTCCCTTTCAGAGTAAGCAGGAGCAAAGAAGTGGGAAAAGGCAGTGGAAAATGTGTGAGATTTGGTGTTGACTTTCTGAGATTCCTTTCCCTTACCACCCATTTAGAAGAGAGTTTATCTGATGTCAGCTCTAGGTCTAGACAGGTGTAGGCACGACCTGGCAAGTAGGAATATTACCAAAGATGCTACTGCATTCAGATTTTACCTATGGGATAAAATAAAGACCAGTTAAAAGCTCTCCTTTCTCTGCCTCTTTGAATTCTCCTTTTTTTTTTTTTTCCTTCTTCTCATGTCCTAACATTAATGTGRCTGTTTCACCATCATCCATCTATTCCCCTGCCTATGCTCTGTATCTTTTTAGCAGCAGTTGTGGTCTGTGAAGTCTATATAGTATCATGATGAGAATTCAGAACAACCCAAAGCTATTCTGTACTTTTTTTTTCCTTTTCCTCCATCCTGCTGCTTCTCCTTCATTAATTTCTCATTCTTCTTTCCTTCTGCCAGTCTTTCTTTGGCATCCAATTTTCCATTTTGCATCTAAGCTGGTCCTGCTTTGAGCAGGRTGTTGGACCTGGTGGCAATCTGTATCATTCTGTTCACTGAAAAGCACCCTTTAAATTGCAGAGTCCACCACTGGTGTTGCTAATCATAATTCATTTATGTGGAAATACCCACATTTTCACGTCACTGTATGGTAGTCCTATTAAAAGTCAAAACCSCCCAAACCTGGAATTTGTCTTGCACCTAGGTGGCATCTTGGATTAACAACAATAATGTTAGTTTGATGCTATGCATCAGCCTTTATATCATGGGAGTTTTTTTATGTCTCTAGTTAAAATTTAGGCCTTTGCATGATCAAATTATCATGTCATCTGAGTGCTGATGATAGTCTACGTATACACTTATAATATACACTTATAATCCATGMTATATTTGAGGTAACTCTGCTTAGCTTCACTTAATGAAATATTCGTATTTCTTCAAGTTACCGTTGCTGAAAGCACACAGGCAGTGTCAGAGCAGATGAACTGACAAATAGTAACCAGTTAAACCAAGGTAATTTTATTGTAGAYTGAGACCTTAGTTCAAAGGTACTGGGTTATGTATTCTGAATCGAGCAGGGTCAGGCTTTCAGTGACCGAATTTCTGTGGATATTATTTTTCATATCTGCATTGAATACTGCTGTGTTCAGTTGGTGACCCTATTGATTYTTGTGATTTTGTTTCTAGTGTCATTTACTAGTCTATATGAAAAGGCATCAGAATCTGGTCTGACAAACAGAAGACAGCAGTAGAGGCTTCCCTTCTCTGCCTGCCCCCCCGCTGCTCTTCAAGTTGAAGACTGGTGGCACTTTCCTCTGAAAGTAAAATATTTGCTGTGTTTAAGATTGCAGTTCTTCCAGAGACTCCTCACTCAAACTGTTTGGTCTTGTTACGTTAAAACCCTAAGCTACTGACTTAATACACATTCTTAGTGAAAAGTCTGCCTCTGAACACRCTTAGCCTCTGGTAGAAAGCTTCAAGAAACTCATAACGGTGAGTAGACATGGCTTGGAAGCTAGGTGACGTACTCCATGATCCCATCCCTTATAGAGCTTCAGTAAAAACGTCCTGGTTGTATAATTGTGTTTGCAAATTGCAGTGCTACTGCTAGGCAAATATACTTTTCCCCAGCAGCCCTGTGCTTATTCTCGTCTTTTTTCTTTTTTCTTTTTT
>JASVER010000134.1:532318-717433 GCA_030449065.1 Oceanodroma leucorhoa | reverse complement strand
GGGAGGACGGGGACGGCGGGGCCCAGGGGGCGAGGGGGGGGAGCGGGGAGGGGAGAGAAGGGGGCAGCAAGGGGAAAAGGTTGTAGCAGCATTTCAGTCTGATATGCATGCCAGCTATAAGAACTGTGTTTTGGCAACTGCACTCGGAGCTCCACTCTTCTTACAGAACAGATTCTTAGGTTAAGAGAAGCTGGGGGAACAGAAGAGTGCTTCAATGATTAATATCACTGCTGGGCACCAGGATGTCAGATTGCTGCTGCAAAAGAGATTAAAGAAAAAAAAAAAAAGGAGATTGAGGCCAGTTTTCTGCTGGATGYCTAAAGGAGAGAAAGCCAGGTTTTTAAAGGTGTTGAGGAACCAAAATATAAAGTAGGTATCTTTCTTTCTGCATGTATCTTTACATGCGTAATTATTTTCAAATGAGCAACCCCTTTTTACTCTTGAAAGATGCTTATTATCCTATGGTGGTTACAGAGTTAAGTAATACTTCAAAGAAATCTGTTCTTTTTTTATGGTGAGGAATCGGCAAGAAGAAATTCTTGATATTGTAGAAGTATGCAAAAAATCCTCAGATTTGGACAAAGAATGTGAGGAGCCAAATCCCTAGCAATATGCATAGCTGTAGTGGTCTTGAAAGCTGCGATGCTCTGCTCTGAATTAGTTGTGAAGGCTCTTGTGCACAATGCGAGGGAAATTATGAGGCCCATTTAAARTGGTATCTTGCAGGAGTACACCACCTGTGTTTTCAGTGTTTATCTGTGAGAGTGCAGATAACCAAGAGATGGAAATGGACTTGCRTGCTCAAACCTTCTTCCTATAACAGCATATTTTCTGCAGTATGAAGTGGTTAAAGAAGTTGGAAGTGACTTTTATTGATGTCTTCTATTTTTAGCAAGTAATCAGAACCACTTTATTCTCCTTGATAGGGTAGTGTRTAAGAAAGCAGAGTAGAGGCAGCTTAGGGGGATGTGAATCACCTTAGTAAGGATGTTTCCCCTGATATCCCAAGCGTAATTTATTTAACTGTTTGTGGTGTTGTTTCTRTTTCCCTTCCTTCACTTCATTTTGTTAAAGCCATGCTATTAAATATTGCTACTGATCTGGATGCTGTTAGGATCAAAAGTATTGTAGGCTACAAGGATGTGGTTACAACTGTAGCCCGTAAGAGTTCTCTGTGACACCGTTCTCTGCAGACTGCTGTTCCTGGGAAGTTGATCTAACTTCAAGGACAGGAAATCTTCTATAAAGGTGTCAAAGTCTCAAATGACTCTTCAAGGTGTTTATGTAGGGGTATGATGCCTTCTAATTACTTAATTAACCAGTGAAAACCTGTAGACACCCTGGTGTCTTCTGCCAGTTAGAAACTGTTCATGGATGGGAGAAAGAAAACTGCTTATACTGCAGTTTTGCATGGACCTGGAAGGTGTGGGGCTGCTCAGCTCTCCAGAGGCTGAGCACTGTTCTCTGCTTCATTACATTCATTAAACTTCATTACAGACCTTAAGTGTCTACAGCAATGCTAGGGAATCAATACTGCTCTGCGTTTCCTCTCCAAGAGTCATTTTCTGAGCTCTAGTGCACTCTACGGTACCACTGACCTAATCCAAAAAGGGTAAGAGATACTTAATCCAGATGCTTCTTTATCTTTGTTGCTCCCCACTAATCATGAAGGCCAAGTTCATTCTCAGGTTGAAGATCAAGTTTAAAGACGATTTCTCTAGGAATTCAGCCAYTGCAAAGAATTGATTTCATCTGCCCTTCCAGAACCCTGGGCTTTGCCTGGGCGCCAGCATCCTTCAACCCTGGCAGAATTCCTCCTCCTCCTCTTCTCCAGCCTCACCTCTCATTGCAAAGCTCTTAGTTTCTATGATAAATAACACTGCCCACATGCTCGAGTTTTCCTCTGTCCCTCTATTAAGCAATCACTTACTGCTGATGACAGGAAACTGCCTACAGAAATCGATAGCTGACGTTTGGCAGCCCTCTTCAGGTGAAGGCAGCAGTGAATACAGATGAGGAAAGCAAGTCCCTTGATACGAAGAGGATTTACAGACTATATTCATGTGGCAAGAAAAGAAAGGGCTTAGGAAAGGGTGCTGTTTGGGGTGAAAAGATGGCATTGTGGATTTCAGTGTCAGTAGGTKTAAGGGCTAAACAAGTAAGGCAGTGTAGATTTGAATATGTAACCACCTAGCATGTGCGACTCAATGTTTTATTTAAGAAACTGTTACAGAGGAGTTGCCATCAGTCTTCCGGGGTATGAATGTATGTGAGGGTATGGGTTTGGGTAAGGATTCTGGGGCAATCGCTGGAATGAATTCAAGAGGCGCTTGCTTTCTTAGCGCAGCTGGCATGGTGTCTGTGGGTGTGAACCTTGGAGAGTACAATGCTATTTGTTCCTGGCATTACACACGAGCTCAGGTTCTGGGTGGTTGTAATGATCCGTTCTGACCTTTAAAAATAAATCTCTGCATGCTCACTGAAGTAACTGTTTAAGATACTGGTCAGCTAKTGTAGAAGGGGAGGGGAGCTAGAAAGCAGTGTTCCCCTCTGATACAATTGTTTGTATTGATACTTTGAGGCCATCAGATTATTTCCATCTTGTTGAATCCCTGTTATCATTGTGGAGGAAAAAAACTTTCAATCTCCACACAAAGATGCATTCAAATCTGCTCTTTTTTAGCTCACACGCTAATTCCCTTATTCCTCCAAACTGACCCTATCATGTTTGACATTGTTGGATTTTCTTTTCCCAATACTTCTTCTCTCTCCTCCTCTCTAAGCCATTTCCTCTCTATTTATCCTGCTGTGAAACTTTATTGGTCCCTTAGGTTGTAGTTGACTCTTTTGCAGCAAGGTGATTTACAACACTTTGCAATGAGCACGTTATATAAAAATTAATTGTATTCTGTTCTACAGTCTGGGTTGGGTATTGTTTTTTTTTTGTTTACTTCCAACGTTCCATTATTCCTTCACCTTGTAACCTATTCTATTGTACAAAAATAAATGCTAGTATGAGTGTGTATTATCCACTCCAGATGCGATCTTGTGGACTTTCTTGTGGACTCTAGCAAACTATTTCTTTGTTCTGTGCAGTGTGGATTGATTTTGTTCTTGTCTCCTAGATTTTTTTCTTGACTTAGGGATCAATCTAATCTTCTCTAAATTTTCTGGTACTCTGTTCAGTTTTTCTCCAGTTCTCTGATTAGATCTGGCTGGGGCATTGTTCTATAGTGACACACTGTAATTTCATACTCTTTTTTTTTTTATTATTATTTTTTTAATTTTTTCCCCTCCCGAGATAACAGCGTAATTTTCTGTGAGGTCTTCACAAGTGGTTGCCATGCTGTGAGCCAATGATTCAGCTGGAAATAAGAATGCTCCAGGGCTTCTTTAATGCATATTAATGCATATTTTAACCAACACAAGGTCTCATGACATATCAAGAATTTCCCTAAAATTTCATCAGCTGTATCTTAGATTTTGATTTGTTCTTCTTGGTTAGAGAGATTGGCATGTAAATATTTTCAAGTCCCTTGAAAGCACTTTTCCTCTGCGATATGTATACAAGGAATGTACTTTGTGTTACCTTGCAGTAACTAGAAGCAGCTGGGACTGCTCTGCCAGATTACACCTGCTCTTTAATGACTGTACTGCATAGTTTAAATGCATGGGGTCTTATCCTTTACCTGGCTGTGCAGTTTCAGGGAATGAGGAAGATCGCAGTGGTTGTATTTTACTTTATGCCCTGCACCGTTTATTGCAGAGCTGCTCTGAGCAGCTCTTCGATAACATAAGGCAGCTAGAGCAGAAATATGTTTCTTCTTCCTTTGGCCATGCCTGGCTTTCAGGTGGCAAAACAGCAGATATGGTGCAGATCATTGTAAATTATCCTSCTATCTTTTTCCTTTTTTAATTATACACAAAGCTTTGTCAGGAATGTTTTTGGTTTTATTTGCATTGTGCTTAAAGCAGCGGGGTTTCAKTCTTGGTTGGTCCTCAAGCACTACTGTGATGATCCTGATTATTAGGAATAGTAAGATCTAAAAGCTAAGCCTCATCACGAGCCAGTTAAAGCAATTGGAAGGAAGCTGACTTAATTAGCTTTACGGCAGGCCCTTCTCCAAGTCTGCCTATCTACTAAATAAGAAGTGGTAGGGRAAAGCACTTACAGATTATTTTGTTCTTGTCTTTCTTCTTTTTTGTTTTGGCCACCATTTGTAAGTGTCTACCTGTCCCAACTGTCTTTTCTCATTGCCATCTCCTTTCAGTAGTATTTACAAACCACACACAAACTTATAGCAGGTGTTTTGCTTTTCTTTCCCCCCCTGCTGAAACCGTGCAAGTAAAGGCAATGTAAACCACTATATGCTCCTTCCTTTACATGGCCCTTCTCAAGTGCACAGTCAATACTTTAGAGGCAATTGTTTTACTTCATTTAATTGATTTTTCTAATATTCTAGAACTGCTGGAACAAGTTCATTAAAGTTTTGATCCTGCAAGTCAATAAAACTAGTTGTGTGCTTGCACACTTCCATAGAACCCAGAACTGTCAGGGCTGGTGAGAGAACATCTTCTTTGCCATCCGGAAGGAAGGATTCTGTTTCTTGCACTGAAGTCTCAAGGAAGTTATTTTGGGACCTAGTGTTGCACCCCTGATTTCAAGGAACTTTTTTCAAATGCTTCAGTGGATGCACAATTACACATAGTCTTTAGATTYAGTTTTCCTGCACTTCAGAAATCACTTACACCTTTTAGTGCCTCCCACTATGACAGTACAGTTCTTCTAAGCAGTGAAAAAGGACATGAGTGGGCATTTGGGGATCTTTACCAACTCTTGAAGACCTTATGATCTCATTTTAAATGAGGTAGATTACCTTTTAATACCARGCATTTTTTGGAGTAGGATTATTACAGGAGTAGGCTCATTTGGTGGACRTACACACTTTGATGATTCCAGGGGGATGACATTTTTGTCTGCTGTGACAATTTTGCTTACAAAATTGTATCCCTAATGTCTTTGTCATCAGAATTCAGCTAAGGAGTTGTCAGAAATTTGTAAGGCAGAAAGAAGATCCAGTTGCTCTGAGCGCGCTATATTTAGCTGTGCATTAATGCATGTAATGAATGAAGACTTGTTTGCGTTCGTGAAGTAACCAGAGATGCTTTGAAGATGTGCATGGAGCAAGCATATGGAATTGCTTGTCAAGAGTTGTGTCCTGTTATTTTTATTGAGGATCGTGCAATAAATTACCTGTCAGCATAAAGCAGATTTTCTCAAAGCATGCTATGTGTCTTTGTAGATGTGAGAGTRGAAAAACAGAGCTCCAGGTGAACATCCTCTACACAAAACCAGAGACTGGCAAGTTTCTATTGTTGATAGCAAATTAACTATTCTCATCAATATTTTGCCTTGATCAGAGGAAAAACATGTTTCCGATATGTCATGTGCTGACCTCGTAGTGGAWGTATATGCAGCCTCTGTGTGTTGTTTGAACTGTTGTCACTGACTGGATCCTTAGAAAAAAGGATTCGAGAAAGAGCATTTGGTTGACATCAGTAAGAGGGAGTGTACTTCACAGTCCTACAGTGCTGCCTCTTGCAGTGTCTTTGGCTGCATGAAGTAGCTATCACACTATAATATCATGTAAGAGGAGTTTTCTACTCGCAGCTCTCACCATTTCCAACACTCTAAATTAATCAGGCTSGGTAAAACACTGTTGTAGATGATTTGGGAAACAGCTGAATGAAACCAGAACTCTCTAGAAATGTGTTGATTAGGTCGCCCAAGATCTGCTTCACCTTAGTGACTGCAGAGAGAGCATCCCTAACAGAAATGGGAARAAAAGCCTTCTAAGTTTTTGGACTAGCAGGTTCAAAAGCATTGACTWGTAGGAGGTGATGGTGCTATGCAACCCTGGAAGGCACCAAGCAAGAAGAAGGTTGTGGCAGGGCAGTGTGGGCCACTGTCTAGTACTGCAGCCGAAGGAGGCAGGATGGCAAAGAGCAAGCCTCATCTAACTGCTTTGAGACAAGAAATTATGTTGCTTTTGGAGACTTATGGGTGGAATCTAATTAAACCACAGCAGAAAAGGAACTAAAAAATTGCCCTTAAGTGGATTTGTTTGCKGGCAGTTTGATAAGAAATCAGGGGACTAGGAACAGATGATTAGGGTTTTGGTTTTTTGGGGKTTTTTTGTTTAATTTTAAGAGATTAGGAACTACAAAATGCATAATACAGACTTCTGGCATCATTAGCAATTCCTCCAGCTTTATTTTCCCTGTCACTCTGTAATGAGTAATGAACTAAGCTGGTATTAAAACAAGCTTAACAAGCTATTGCTTTTTAAATTGCAAGTCTCCCAGTATGTCCCTCTCCTTATTATTAATTTTAAATAACTCTCATTTTTGTTGCTGCCTCTCTATTCCTTGTGAATTTTGCATAAAGTTTGTATTCACATACCTTCAGTCCTCCCAGCAAAGATGCAGTGATTAGGCTCTCTCTGTTACCAGGTTCCAAGACATAAGAACATTCCTAGGCAATGAAAGGTCAGAAAAAATACGATAAAAGCCAGAAATCTACTTTAGAGGCAAGATAGTCTGTGAAATTCACTACGGCATTGAAGTTGCCGAAATTCCTGAAAGGCGCTCAAAATTTCATGTCTATTCACAGCATTTGTAATTGAGCTGCTGAAAATAGTGGTGAGAGTAAGCCTGAAGTTTATCTTCCTTGAAGGCTATCTCTGGCCACTTGGCTGTAAGGAGGCTGGGGTTGAATCACTGGTCCTGTTCAGCTGGCATTTCCATCCACCTCAARAAGGGTTTTATTGATGAATAATGCAGATTATCGAGGTCAAAAGACATTTTGGCATGTGAAGAACTTAACATAGTTTGATSAAAGAAGGTGTGGTAAGTGTAGGACAGAATGATGAATGCAATCTCATGTGCTCCTATTTTCTATTTCCCATAAAATAAGAACACATGATGTCCAGCAAAGGTGGAAGATCACTTTTTCAACGATAAAGGAAAATACTTGGAAATTAACCTACTTGCRCTTGTTATCTTAATGAAGATAGAAAACCCATTTCTAAATGTGAAATTTGGGATCCTGTGTTCCTCTTCTTTTTCCAGAGACTTTGGCATTGAGGATACTTAGGTTTCTTGAGTCTCTTCAATTCCTGAGCTTCCTGAACATAATAAAAATTTAAATCTTAATGTGTTAAGAATTAAAACACTTAACGGGGTTTGGAAGATGGTTTCTATGTGGTTTCTACTGTGTGCTCTAGAATTTACTTTGCCTTCTCTGAAGCGTCTGCCCCTGTCGGAAATAAGTTATAAGAATAGGTGAATTGCTGGTCTAATTTGAAATGYCCTTATCTAAAAGGTAGTAAAGCTAACAATATGAAAAAAGGTGTCTTTCTATAAATACAAATGAATTCAAGGCCAAGACATTTAAAAACACAAGTGATTTTTGGATGCTTCTGTTCTGTTGTGCTTAACCTGTGAGCCTCCTTTGAAGGGCATTGATGTCTCAAAAGTAAGACGCTTGTATCTTGTAAAGTTCTGATGCCTCTCATCTCAAAAAGCCTAGAAMAACTCTCAAACATGCAGAGAAGGGAGATGGGAGGATCAGAGATAGGGAGTTGCTTCTAGATGAGAAATAGGGTAGATCTCTTCAGTCTAGGAAACAGGTGGCTGAGGATGGACTTGACAGATTTTGTAAGCATAAAATTAGGGGTTGCATGGAAAAGGGTGAATAAAAAATGGTTTCTTGAAGAATATGTGGCCGAGCCTGGGATGTTGTTGCCACAGGACATAACTGTGGGCAGCATGAGTTCAAAAATGAGAAAATCGGGAATAAAACCTGTTAAAGGCTATGAAATATGAAGACACTTCAGACTCAGGAATTGCCCRAGAGCTGGAGCCTGAGGTAGGGCTCTGGGGAAGTGTTCCTGTATGCTGCCTCAGTCCTGGCGCTTTTTYGTTCCTCTGGCGTAGGATGTGGTTCCACTGTTCTGCATGGAAGCTTGTTCTGACTTGATGCAACCATTTCTGAGTAAAATATTGGGCTCTCACCTCCTGAGAAACAGGCTGTGTAAAAACATCTCAGTTTAGGCACAAAAAAATAGATGGTTTCAAATCCCTCTTTGCACTTCAGGCCATAAAATGCCAGATTTCAGAGCATTAATTGTGAAGAATATCACCTTGCTCTGTGYCTGACCCTAGGAATATGGGATAGCTTGTAAATTAGCAGGCACAAGGATTGGAATTTAGCCTTTATTTGAGCAAAAGAGAATACTTTATGGCAAGTGACAGCATTAGGTGAGTGATGCCATCTYATTTCTTGATATGAGTGTAAGTGTAAATCCATATAAATATGGTTCTACATGATAGAGCTTAACAATTTCAGAGAGGAGTCATTACAGACAATCAAGTAAATAGAATGTATTTAGAAAGAAAAAAGCCCATGAGCTTGAATAGTTATTTACCCAATGGCTTAGTGCATGTAGGCAGAGGAGTGGTTATCCTGTCAGGCTTCCTATGTACCTGTCAGAGTGTTTTCTGTTCCACAGTATACATATTTATACAATCAGATTCAAGACTTAAATGCGAAGGAGCTATTGCCGGCTGTGATATGTATGTGCTCTCTGATGACAGGAATATCTTTTGAAATAGAAAAGCAATTCCTTTAAAATATGCGAGGCACAAACTTGTTTTGTCTTCACACCTTTAGGCAAACATGAAAAAGGAGGGGTGGGAAGAGGAGAGGGAGGGTTACTCTAGTTCTTCTTGGGAGAGTTCCCAGCTCTGTTGAGCCTGGTCTGCCCTCAGTCTAATGGAGCTTTCCCTGCGTAGCACTCAGCAGCCAAAATGCTTAGGAGAGTCARTCTGCCAGCGGCGCCTGCTCAGGAGATGGACCCTTGGACTGACGTCTTGCTCAAGGTCTCTGATTCTTTCAAATTTCCCTTTCCAAGAAGGACAAGGTAGCAGAAGGTGTTTCATGTGTTCCTGGGCATTTTGGCTCGGGGTTCGGTTGTTGGCCTTTCACTCTGCAGGTGGGTTATGCCCGTGCTGCGCAGTACCTGCTTGTGTTAGAAGCAGATTCCACGCATGGAGCAGATTAGTTTAGAGTTGGGTKTTTTTTGTGCATTGCAGCATCACTGAGGTGTCTCAGCTGAAATCGGRCAATGTTGTAAAAGGTACAGCACAAACACTTAGGAAGAGAATTTCTGCCCAAAAAAATGTAAGAAGGCAAGAAAAATTAGAAAGGGGGTTTCCCTCGCAGGGAACTGAGCCCTGTGAGGTTAAATAACTTGCCTAAGTATCAAACAGGGAGCGTGGGCCAAAGGCAGCTTTAATGCAAGATTTGAGTGCGATCAAAAGGCAAGTGCTTGTTTTGTGTTTGCTGTTGGGTGCAGGCAAAGTAACCTCGCTACAGCTGAACCGCTTACATTAGAGATCTAAGCACCAGCATTGATCCCAAAGGCTCTAGGGAGTGCTTGGCCTGGCACCTCTCCTTACATCATTTTTCTGCACTTTCCTTAGGTCATTTGACAGGTTGATATGACTCTCAGTCTCTGCTCAGAAGAACCTGAAGCAGTGGGAGGAGTTGTGAATCTGCTCTGAGGGTTGTCAGCAGGGTTGTATTTACAGCCCTGCACAAACACTTCTCCACGTTCTGCCTGGGTACAGCTGCTCTGTTTGGCCTCAAACTTTGCAGAGCACTTAAATTCGTTCCCATAGAGAAAAATATGCAAGTGAGAAAAAAAAAGTAGTATCTATTCATCCATACATAAAGTCAATGAGGATCATTAGTAATAACAATTTAGCTTTGAAGTTGCTGTGATGGCAGAGGCAACCTCTTCGTCTCCAACCTGGATGAGAGTGGATTCGAAGGCATGGGGCTGCACTGTGGGGTGGCAGTGACAGCAATCTGTTGTGTCGCTGCCTGGACAGYGTGGCTGAAAAAGCAGCCTTAGAGGCACACACACGGAGTCCAAATTGGCTTCTGCCACTTTTCCCACCTGCCACTGCTTCCTGTTCCTGCAGGATTGTGTTGATATTTGTGTTTATCGTTTTTCTCTCCAGATACTTAGATATCGGTACAGTCTTCTTTCAGTGCTGCTCTCTCTGATGAATTACATGCTGTATTTCAAAGATTTTTAAAGCCAGAGAATATATATTTTAAAGTGTGGTTTTGATCAGGGAAGTGACTAAGTAAAAATAACTCCATCCTTATTCCGGAATGGTTCCCTAGTGTATTTTCAAGACGTTTGATTATTTTGACAAATACAAGTCTTTATGCTGCTTCTCCCTGCAGACCTTGTAAAACTATGGAAGAGTGGCCCGCAGTCTTTTCTGCCTAGAGCATCTGCTACTTTAACTCATAGGCACCGTCCTAAATATGCAATTCAGAGTCTTTGTGACCTGTGCTGCTGTTAGAGACAGGAGAAATGTAGCATGATTTTTCCAATCTGAAAATGAGATTTCTGAACTGTCAGGGGAGAAAAAGCCCATCGCTGAGTTGTAAACTGAGCAATAACGGAACGAMTGCAGGTGCTGTGCTGTCACTTCTTTATAAGCTGAAAACTGATTGCTCCAGTGGTGGGCCTGTTGGTGCTCACAGGGCTCAGCGTGGGCCCACATCAGAAGATAAGGGTAAGAGGTGCGTCTTAGCAGAGCAGAGCAGTGCATAAAATATGCATCTGTGGTGAACAATTTGCTTCTTCCTCCATGTGTTACCTTCTTGCTCTTGTCACAGAGGCTGGTATTTCTGTGCCTTACGAAGTTTTGTGCTTCTGGAGAATGAGCATCTGTGTCCAGTGGTTATGACAGTGAGCAGAGCAGGAGACTATACTGTGCTCTTTTTTTCACTCCTATCCCATACTGCTCAGGCACACTGCGGCTTAGCTGCTGCATTGCTGATTTGAGATGGAGCTGAAATGTAAAATCTCAATTTCAGCCTAGATTTCCAGCCCCAGGAATTTGAGACTCCCTTGAAGAAGGGTTTTGTTTCAGATCCTTGCACAGATGCGAGACAGTTGTAATGTCCGAACGGCTTCTCGGTCTGAGTCTTGGCGTGACCCTTCTGCCTGTCTGTGAGCAGGGAGGCAGTTGTCTCCTGTTGGCAGCAAACTTGGATCCAAAACTTCCTGAAACTAATAACAAGGGCTCATTTAATGTGTCTCTGGTAACAGAAGTTTGTGGGTTTTTTTCCTCTACTGATTTAGCAAGCTGCTTCTGAAAATTTTGCAGGGGCTGGGGGAAAGGCAGGGCTGTGAATCCTAGTGTGGATTGAGCCAACTCAACACTGTAACTGAAAACGCAAACTAGGGCAAAATGCTGTGAAGTGGATATGGAGAGGAGCTGTTTGTTTTAATTTCACCTACTGTGTTACTCCTAAACTCTGAACTCTGAAGCTAGTTGGCAGCTTGTTCGTCAGCATTTGGAGATGATATGGAGAGGATCCATGCCTCTTGCACCATCAGAACTCCCTCTTAAGAAGCGTTTGCTAGAGCTGGTCAGGAATGGGCTTTTGAACAGTCTCAATATAGATCAAACGGGTTTTCATTTACATTTTCTTTCCTATGGTTTTCTTTTGGGAAAGGTGTGGGGAAAGGTTTTTTTTGTTACAAAACCTAAAAGCTTCCTTTTTTTAGACTGTAACTTAGTGCTGTAGTAAGATACAAACTAGTAATGAAACCTCCTATACAATTTTGCTACCTTCCTCATRTAGATGGACACTGCTGTCCTGGTACTTCTGCATCTATATGGTTGTGAACATAAATCCACTTCAGACAATTGTAGAAACAGAAGTTCCATCAAGCYGAGATACATGCTCATTATTTAACAGATAGTTAGTTCTTATAGGGACTCTGACTGTGTCCCCCTGTGCAGGGATTTGGAAATCTTTTTCTGGCAGGAGGTTTCCAGGTCTCAGCATTCAGATGACACTTAGTCCTCTGTAGTCATTAGTGCTACCTCAGGGAAATGGCCTTACTGATTTAAACGGTATTCAGGGAACAAACTTAGGAAAAGAGAAGGACCAAAATAGAACCCAGTATTTTCTAAAGAAGCATCTGATTTTGGGTGTTTATTTTGCCATGATCACTAGCAGCCTATACATCCACTGCTCACAGGTTCTTTGGTTGTTAGGAAGTGTTGGATCTTTGGAGAAATCAAACGGAAGACAGAGTTGCACTCATATCACTCCATAAATGTTTAAAAGCAAGGGGAGAGAAAGAGTTAAAGGAGAGGGAAATGATGTTACAGATTTGATTCCGTCACTGCTATTAACTGGTATATTTTTACTGGTAGTTACAGAGAGTCCTTTTCAGTTTAGTACCATTTGTTTTAAGGTGAAAGTTAATTTAAYGGCAAAACAAAAATAACCTGACATATGTCTGATGCCGACAAATTTGTGAGTGTGTTGACAGTTTCTGAAAACCCCAGTCAGAGACCAAGACCTCCTCAGACCAGGCTTTCTACACCTTTAACAGAAAATCAGTCCTTGACTCAAAAGGGTTTGCAGTCAAAGTGTCAGAGGAGAGACAACTGACAAAAATGACAACCAGATGGGAGGGTGTGCAAAGAAATGGCAAGCCAATTAGGATTAGCATAATAAGCAACGCCAGGAGGTTATTGTAATGCTCAGTAATTACACCCAAATAAGAAACTGATGGGTGGTGAAGTTCTTATTTTCTGCTTGAAAGTGCCTGAGTTGTTTCAGGCTGTTCTCTGCTGTCTGTTGCAGGAGTGTGCGTATTTCCAAAGCCCCTTCCTACTTTTCAGGTGTGGGAACTTCAGTGCTTGGGCATGTTTTCCTTGGGCTGCCAGATACCCAGTTTGATGGAAGCTGTATCTAGAACTGTGGGTGCTCTCAGCTTGTGGAAAGCAGTTCCCAGGATGATTTCAGACATTCTTTTGAGGCTTCTGTTTCAATCTCTGCATATTTTGCCTACTTACAAGTCAGTGTTAGTGAACATATGAAGAATCTGTTACCATTGGGAGAGAAGTGAAGTACCTAGAGTGATCCAGAGATAAGTGCTACCTACTCTGAATGCAGCCCTCCTTTCGTGGTCACATTTGGTGGTGTGATCTGCCAGGAGTGATGTTCTGCTCAGAAGGCAGCGGGTCCAGTAAATGAGGCCAGGCATGTAAGCGACRGCAATCAAAATGTGCTCTTTACTTCACAGACAGCGGGGCAGATGGCACTGAAGTTTATGAAATCAGCTAATAGGCTCTGGTGGAGAGAAGCATGTTAAACATGTCAATCAACCACGACTTGGAAAGCCCCCATTTGACTGCTTGAATAGTCAGAGCAGGTTCTCCCAGTGCTGACAAGTTGAAGGTTTGTCATCATTTCCTCCAGGGAGTAAAAATACATAGTAGTAGCAAACTAAGAGGGCATGTTTTTAGGGAGAAAGTGAAAGTACATTGATACTTCCTTTGATATTTATGGCTGTGAGATGAGTTCCTTTATGTCTATCTGCTCTGCTATGAACCCAGCAAAGCCTGGCCCTAGAAATCCCAAGTTCCTGCATTCAGGTTGTAAGTTGACCGTAGTTCCTTAGAAGTAAGGTTGACCTGCACTGGGTTAGAGTCTCTGAAGATCTGCTCCCCAGTTTCCTTGGCTGTGCAAAATGTGCAACTTGTAGCTGCGTGCTGGAAAAGCGCTTTTTGAATGAGGGAAGGCTGTTATCCTCTCTATTTTTGGTTGTATTCTTGTACRGCTGACTAATGAGTCCCAGCTCGTGCAGTTGTTATAACAGAGACCTGCACAGTTGGAACCTCTGTCAGCTGCTAAGCTACTGCTTTTCACAGAAAGGAACGTTTTCTGAAGTTCAGCAAAGTCTTAGAGACAACAGGAGTTTTCTAAGGAAGCTCCATTGTCTCCAAGGCATGAGTAGTTTTCCCTTCTCTGGCAGTAGACTGTGTCTTGGCTTCAGGTAGCTGACTGCCTCCCTACCAGCTCCCTGCAAGCCAGAGAGGAGCAAGTGTTACAGGAGCGGTGCAGCACAGAAACTTCATAGGACAGAGGAATTTGAGAATTTCTTTCTAGTGCAAAAATCACATCTGAAGCATACTAGAGRTTTTCTTTCTCACCTTCTGCCTCATGAGTGTCTATTTCATCCAGTCCTTTTTTAGCACACGGCTTGGGCTTGTTTTGTTCAYGTAATAGATAAATTCAGGATATGTCACCTCCGACATGAATGTTGGGGTGCAGTGAAGGCCGGCTGTGCTCCTTAAGAGATGAGGGCCCAGCACCTGAGTACAGTAACACGGCGGGCAGGCAGGGGTCTGGCTGGGCAGGGTGCATCTCACCGTAGCCCAGCAAGGCAAGCAGGGCCAGGCTGGGGATGGCAGTCAGGGTCGGCTGAGGGTCCAGGTCATTAGACATGGTAATGGGGCTGGTCTGAAGTCAAGCTGAGAACGCGAGTCAGGGTCAGGACCACATCCAGTGACACCAGGCAGGTCCGCAGTGGTGASTGAGGCAGGTCTGAGGTCAAGCTGGGAAGTCAGTACGCAGAGCAGGGTCCAGATCAGCAAGGTCCATTGCCAGGCACAGGCAGGGCTGGAGCTGGAGACAGGCACATTTCTACAACAGCTGAGGCAGGGACTGAAGGCTCAGGGCTGAGCTTAGAGCGAGCTCCCTGGGCAGAGGGGATGGGGGGAGGCCCTGGGGGAGTCAGGGTGACTCAAACCTTGAGTGAACCAGTGAACCAATGAACTTGCATTGCAGCATTTTGTGTTAGAAAAGCTGAGTTTTGTGCTCTCTTTGCATCACTGTCGGGGAAGAAGAAAGATTCAAAGCAAATTGTGGGACCTTTGCAGTTGGTACAAACTCCACAGTGGTGTAGATGAGAGGCAAATGCTACTCTCAGACTGGGGAGGRAATCATTCCCTTACATAGCCTATGGGCTGGCCACATCAGGGAACTGGAAGAGCTCTGCTGGCTGAGATGGACCTCTCATTGTCAACTGGCAATTGATATAAATCAGCTGCTGCTTCTTTCATAGGAAAGAAAAAAAAACACCACCAAACCACCTTCCAGTCTCTTCTCTTGCAATAGTTGGGGTAGTGGGACTGACAGAGCTCTTGTCCAGCCAGCTGGGGTTCGAGCCTAGCTTTGGAGTGCCTTCACGTGCTGCTGCAGCAGGAGTTTAAGTTGTTCCTCCGTTTCCATTAATCGTTCCCTCAAATGCAGGAGTAGTTCAGGCTCCGCGCTGGCAGCTGAAGCAGCATTTCTGTGGTTCACTCCAGGGGAAGTTGGTAGGCTGAATGGAAGTGTGCGTGTGCGCTGCTTGGTTGGGGATCTCCAGTAGTTTCATGCTGCTTTAAATGCTGATGACTGTTTTGGCTGGCTCTGAAGGCTGATGGCTTTAGCYTGAATTTCTTTTAGAGACATTCAATATCCTCATCCTGTTCAATCTCTAAGAAAGGGAAAACATGCACTCCAGATAAGTGGTGTGTGGCAGAGATAAATCAGCTATAAATTGCTTGATTTCCTTTCAGAGAGTAGCTGCTTTTGCATAATTTTTCAAGGCATCTTGGAGGGGCATGAGGAGGCAGGGACTATACCACACTGTTTCTGTAGCACAGAGACATACTGCCCTTTTTCAAGACTGAAATGCCAACTTGCATTTTGTTGTGCATTGCTCAGGAGCTGTCTGCACAGGTTTTACAAGCCTCAGATGAAGGAAAGCAAGCTACAGTCAGACGGATGACCTTGAAAGAGTCAGTCAGCAGCAGCTTCCTTTGTGCTACCTACAAGCCCTGGCTGGACTACGTTCACTACTCTTCATCCTTAAAGAAGTCACTCTTTCAGGGGACCCCAACAAATCTCATTTGCCTTCAGTGATTCAAGGGGCAGTGAGCAAATAGAATAGCTTAGGAAAAAGTGGTAGCCTGTTGCCTGTGAGCCTCTGGTCTTCAGTGCCTTTGCCGAATCTGTCCTCAGGGTTACGAAGGCAAATAATTTTTTTTCTTTTTTTTTTGATATAGAGACTTGTCAGCTAGAAATGTGACCTGAACCAATAGTTCATTTCACACAGTAGGTACTGCACGGCAGTTGGTATGCTGGCTATCTGAGTCTGGTGGCGAAAGCCAAAAACGGAGAGTAACCCTCCATCTGCCAAGAATTCAAGAAGCGGGGAGGGAACCCAAAGATAAGCATCTGCTGACATCTAATGCAGAGATGGGGAAGAACGAAACTGGGTGGGATCCATAGGTGGATCTGAAGGATGTTTTCTTGTGTTTTACAGATGTTTTTTGTTAAAAAAGTGTGCAATGAAGTTTACATTTTGTTAGCTCTAACCTGACAATGAATGATGTTTGGCAGTGCAGTCATGTTACAGGTACAGTCACAGGTCAGGTTGCATTAGGCATAAGAATCTCTATTCCAAGTCTAATTTAGCTATTCATTGGGAATAAAGAGCTAAACCCCCTTGCCTTTCCATAGCTACAATTTAAAATAAAATGTCTATTAAAGAGGGATGATCTTGAATAAGGACTGTACTTGCACCATCCCTATTCCTTCAGGGCCTTGAGATCATTCTGGTTKAACTGAATAATCCTGCGGTCCACTGCTTTTATCATTGGTTAGTGCTTTTAAATGGTTAACCAYTGCATGCCTGTTGGGCTCAAATTGCCCAATTCAGGATGGCARGCAAGCTCTGAGTCTTTGCAGACCATCATGGGAAAAGTATGTCTCTGTGAACCAAAGTRGAATCAGCACTTTCTAGTTTTGTTGATTATCTCAGAAGAAAATGCCAAGGGGAGTACCTTTTACTTTACCTAGTCAGTAAGGCAGTAAAAGTTATTGGGATATGACTGGGTATCCTAAAACGCAAAGGGTTAGACAGTAATGTTCTTTTGGTTTCTAAAACATAAGGCTATGTTAAAATTATTTGCACAGAACATGGTTTGAGTGGTTTCAGAAGGAGGTGCTACTTGGTTTTGTGAAGTGCAAGATACCCTGTACTTGTGGAAGGCTACAGTGATACAGAATCTAATAGGCAGGTCTCTGCTTTTTGGAAGGGAAAGCTAGAGCTTATCRGCAGAAATACAGTATCTTTTGGGAGAGATTCTTTAATGCTTCAGAGGCATCCCAAACCACATTTTAGATACCAGCTGCTGTGTGTGGCTTTTCCTGCTTTATAGCACGTCATTTGAATTGGATGATGAATCTTTGGCTAGATGTATGGGAATGTTTTTCTGCGCACAGCAGCAATATTGCTATCTCTTGGGAAAATAACTTTCCCTTCAAACATTTGCTCCTGAGAAGGATGCTTGAGGTACATTACACCTCATATTTGGGAATGGCARTTATACTGCTGGAGCTYTGTTCTTTTCTTTGGAGTGTGGAACCATTTTKTAAAAGGAAAAGAAAAAGGAAAAGCTATAGCTGTGACCAATTTWGGTTGCAAAGCCTGAGAGGTGAAAGCTATGTGCTTCTGTTGATGGTATGCCAGAGGGGAGAGCTTCAGCTAGAGGCATCTTGAGAAGCCTGAAGGTGGTCCAAGGGAGACTCCTTAACAAGAACTGTGAAATTCTGCTCTTGCAGCAGGGTAACCCTGTGTATCTGTACAGGTTGGGAACCAAGTGGCTGAGTAGCRGTCCTGCTGTGAGGGCCTTGCAAGTGATGAGGGATGTCAGGCTGAATATTGACCAACTCTGCACGTGAAAACTCTGTGTGTGAATAAGGTGAACTGCGTGCTGGGCTACGTATAGAGGATGTGGCTAGCAAATTGAAGGAAATTATTATCCCTTTCTATTTGAGACTGGTGAAGCTTTGCCTGGTATGCTGGGTCTAGTTTTGGGTCTCCCACTTCACTAAGGATGTCAAGAAACTGAAGCAGGTCCTGCAAAGACCTGCTGGGATGGCTAGGGGCTGAGAGCACATGAATTATGGGCAGAGTTTGAGAGAAATGGGTTTGTATACTCTGGTGAGGGGAAGCAAAGGGGCCATCTAATAACAACCTACAACTACTTGAAGGGAGTAACAAAAATGACAGAGCCAAACCCTTCCCAGTAATTGCAAGTGGTGTGTCAAGGGTGCTGTGGCCAGAGGTTGCAGCTTGGAAGCTTCAAACTACTTAGGGAGAGSTTTTTCATTTGTTTGGTATTGCAGCTATGTAATAAGGTACTTAGAGATGATGTGTCTCCATCCTTAGACATTTTCAAGACTAAGATAGACCAAACCATGGCTGAGCTGATCTAGTGTTGGCAGTAGTCCTTCCTGGAGAACGACATTGAGCTAGAGACCCACCAACACTTCTGTAGGTCTGTGTAAACCTTGACTCTTGGCCAGCCTCCTAATCTAGAGAACTACGGTGAAGTACTTGGTGGATGAAAAGCTGGACATGAGCCGACAATGTGCACTYGCAGCCCCGAAGGCCAACCGTACCCTGGGCTGCATCCAAAGCAGCGTGGCCAGCAGGTCGAGGGAGGKGATTCTGCCCCTCTGCTCTGCTCTGGTGAGACCCCCCCTGCAGTGCTGCGTCCAGCTCTGGGGTCCTCAGCACAGGAAAGACATGGACCTGTTGGAGGGGGTCCAGAGGAGGGCCACGAAAATGATCAGGGGGCTGGACCGCCTCTCCTGTGAAGAAAGGCTGAGAGAKTTGGGGTTGTTCAGCCTGGAGAAGAGAAGGCTCTGGGGGGACCTTATTGCAGCCTTTCAGTACTTAAAGGAGGCTTATAAGAAAGATGGGGACAGACTTTTTAGCAGGGCCTGTTGTGACAGGACAAGGGGGAATGGTTTTAAACTAAAAGAAGCTAGATTCAGACTAGATATAAGGAAGAAATTTTTTTACAATGAGGGTGGTGAAACACTGGAGGAGGTTGCCCAGAGAGGTGGTAGATGCCCCATCCCTGGAAACTTTCAAGGTCAGGCTGGACGGGGCTCTGAGCAACCTGATCTAGTTGAAGATGTCCCTGCCCATGGCAGGGGGGTTGGACTAGGTGACCTTTAAAGGTCCCTTCCAACCCAAACCATTTTATGATTCTATGTAATGSGGAGCAGCATCAGTGGAGTGATGCTCAACTTGGTCTCGAAGCACTGAACTGTGCAAGGTGGGTCACTGACTGAGTTGGTAACAGGGTGAAGGTGTGTGTTTCTCTCTTGGCATTTCCCCCCAGTTTATCTGACACAAGCCACGATTATTGCTGCTTCTGCATGAGACATTATTTAAAACCACTCAGCTAAAAATAGACTGTAGTGAGCCACACTCCATTGGTTTATCTGATAGTGTGCCCTGCTTTCCACCTCTTGCCATCAGCTGTCTTTTTTCTTTTAATTACATTTGGTTTTTTATCTCTTTTTATTTTTTTTCTCTCCTCCCCTCCCCCCGTGGGTTTCATTTCTGTGCCACAGGGCTGAGTTTCTTCTGGGCTTTTAAAAGTATGGAGTTATTAGCTGATACATAGCAATTCCCACTGGCCATGATAAACTGTGGTTTCTGTTATTCCGTCTCTAAGTTTCCTGGATTTTTAGTGCTTCTTGAAACTTCCAGGAGACTGTATGGTTCTAGGATAGAGTTAACAGGACACCTTGCCTTGCTTTAGTATGGTCGTGCTCAAGTATTTAATAGTGCTTGTGACCAGCATTTTCAGCTGAAGTGAAATATGTAGTTGTCAGTTGGTTAGAGGACTAATGTGCAATAAGAAAAAGTGTGTCTTTGACAAAAATAAATAGGACCATATTCTCAGCTTGGTTAAACTGCCATAGCTCGGTTGATTTCAGTGAGGTCATGATGGTAAAAACTGTATCTTCCTTTTACGTCTTTTTAACTCTGTATTGCATTTTTAACTCTGTATTGCATGTTGGATGGCATGGGGGTGGGGGGGGAACCCAAATAAATGTATCTGTATTATAGTGGAACAGTTGGTAGAGTATGTCAGACAAGACAACTTGCTACATTGCTATTAGTTGGATTAAAAATTGTTGAGAGAAATGTAGGTAAGTGCTAATAAGCAGCAGCTTTGTATGACTTAACATTTGTTGTCTTCCATGAAGTTTTCCTATTTTCTTAATAAATAACTTGTGTTATTTAATATCTGGAAGAGTATTATTCGGAAGGTCCATTAACKATCTGGAAGAAGTGATAAGGAAGAGAGAAGTTGTGAGGTCCCCTGAATAGTAAGGAAGATAAAGAAATGCTTTAAAGATACTTGGAAAGCTGAATATGGGTAGGAATGAGAATGAAATTCRTCATGGTAGAAGTCAAGCGAATATGTTTGATAAAATAATTTGCACTGATGTTTGAAGGAAGTAATTTCAGAAGTGGTAAACAGGATATATCAGACTGTACCTGTCTACAGCATGGTATGGCAATAGGAAGCACAAGCAGGAGTGCAGGCTGGTTTTGTTGGATAAATTATGTCCCATAAGAAAGAAGTGACAACTTCTCCTTTACCTGCCTTTCAAATAAGATCTATCAAATCTGGTTCTGAATCCTCTGATGCCATTGGGGGTTCAGATAGTGTACGTAAAATTACGGGAGAAGAATGGGAGGGTAAGAAAAAGGATGGTGGTAAATTGTGAGTGGCCTGGTTTGAGTCTGGCAGAATATAGTGGCAGAAAGCAAGTATGATAACTTGGAGGGTAAAATGAGAGAAGAGGGAAAGGAATTCTTTAACAGTAAATGAAGGAGTTTTAGAAAGGACAAGTTACTGGGGTAAAAATCTCCTTTTCATCTGTGGAAGTCTTGGTGATACCACCATGGTAACATGAAGCGGGATGACTAGGAAGTAAAGTGTACTTAACAATTCTGCAGTGGCTGAGAAGTCACTTAGGGTGAAATAAATAGCTTGTGCAAAGTAAGTTCAACAGTAAAGTTCAAAATGAAAGCAGTAGTCCAACCTCAGAGAAGAATAAACAAATCCAAGATGCATACCTTGCTAACTACATATAAAAATTAGTTCTGAATTGAGTCTTTGTTTCTGACTTTGGCTTGAGGGCACTGGGTCTTGCCTTTCCATGAAGAGGCAAAAATAATTGCAGATCATTTTCCACTCCGGAGCACTGTGACCTGCCTTCTATAGATCTGGTAACTTAAAATAACTCCCAGCTCATTACCTGCATTTTAGTGCTGTCRCAGTCTGAGAACACTTCTTGGTCTCCACAAACTCCAAAGAGGTACTTGCTGCTACGTTAAAAACATCACATTAGCATTTGCATTTATCRTGAGTTCTGATGAATTTTCATGCACTGAAAAATGTCACTCTACTAAAAGTATAAATACTTTTTAATAAAACCGGAAGATGYGTTACAGCTTTGCTTCAGATAAAGTCTTCCTCCACATTCTTTAGTTAGTGTTGTTCAGAATGAATGTGAAAGGAGCTAAGAGAACTATCCACCTATCTTTATGGTTTCTGCATTCACATTTTCAATCTATAATATTCAGCATAAGGTTTTTTTTGCACACACAGAAGGTTCAGAATCCTACATTTTTTGCTTTATCAGACAAAAAGTGTATGTAAGAAGTTTGAATTCTTGAATTGAATTAAATTCTTTAATTTCACATATTGGGCTTTGTTCTATCTTATGCCTATGAGATCTTCAGATTTTTGTATTATTTTTTTTTATTTGTCCACCCAATTTTTGAAAATGGTTTTGTTACGTTCAGTACCAGCAGATTTCGTAATCTTTCCTGTTCAGGGAACCAGATCTGGGTCCAACTGAATTCTGTGTGAGGCATTGAATGACTCCWGTAGAATCCAACTTAAAGAATGGAGGCAACCTCAGGGCCTCCACCAACACAAACGACAGCTGCATTCCCCCGCTGAAGTAGGTGCATTGCCACTCTGAAGCTGATKGCTTGGGGAAGAAGTGCTCTCAGCTGCCTTGGACTGTAGGAGAGCAATGTAAGATCATCAATTGCCGAATCAGAATAATTAGGGTTCAGAAGGATCTCTGGTGATTATATAGGCCAGCTGAAAGCAGGTCTCACTAGGTCAGGTTTTTCATGTGCTTGTCCAGTTGARTTTTGAGTATCTTCAAGGATGGAGACTCCTCAGTCTCTCTGTGGACCTCTTCCAGTGGTTGACCACTCTCAAACATGTTCATTTCTGTTTCTATTCAGTAAATACATGACTACAAAAAGAATGATGCAATGGAAAAGCTCGGTCTGAGACATCTGAAAATCTAATGAGAACAGAATGACTTTTCTTGCTCTCATCATTCCGTGTTATGAACAAGTAGTAACAAGCTGGCTATGAGGCAGTAGGAGATGTCACAATATTCACAATATCTTCGCTAATTCATTGCTGCAAAATGGTCTTTTTCTTYTGTCACCATTTAATTGGATGGAAGAGTCGAGAAAAGGGCTTGGATAATTTTTACAGTCAATATATTCTTTTCCCCTCCATTCTACAGCATCACATATGTGGTTAAAAGAGGGGGAGAAAGCTCTTGCAGCTTATACCAATGAGACAGAATCAACAGAAGCAGAATATTCTCCTCTTCACACTATGAGAATCTTCRCCATGATTATGGGCAAATCATTTAACTTTTGATGTCTTAGCTTTTTCATGGATGTCACGCTGCTTGGAGTTCCTTTGAAGTAATTGTTGATGACTTCATATCTACCCAAGTAAAAAATGAACAGTGGATCATCTAATCTGATCTCCTCTCTATCCCACCTTGAAGAATTTCACCAAGGTAGTCAGGCTTTGAGCTTGTGTTTTTGTAAATTAGCTGTGAAGTGTCTTAGGCAACATGGTGGGAGGCCTTCTAGGAGTCCTGCATTTCAGTTCCTCAGTGGCCCACAGGAACAGGGGATGCCTCATCTTATGTTCTCAGTCACTCGCTTTTTTTTTTTACTGTTCTTGTTTAGCCATTTCAACAACTTGCTCTCCCCTTCCTTTGGAGAACGTTGGGCAAATCCTGAAGTCTCTGGCTTTCCCTTACATCTCCACTTTAGGTCATCATAAAATGACCTTTCTTTTCACACAACTTAAAATAGATCTGCTTGCAAACCTGTTTAATTATATTACCTGTTAAGCCTGATTAACAATATCGTTAGGTTGTAGAAATACCGTATTTTTGGTCTCATGTACAGCGACTTTATTAGYATGCAGCTTTTTGTCTGAACGGACAATAAGCCTGTGTTATCATGGAGGCGGATCCAGTGTTGATTTTATGTGTGATCCAATGCAGCATAGTCGATGTTCCCAGTAAGATGGAGACTAGAAACCCTCAACCAGAACTGGGAGGTGGAAAAACTGATGATGAACCTTACCAATACTGAAAAATAACCTTTAGGGGCCAGGCTTCTTGCTGGCTGATGGGAGRGGGAAAATGAACCATGTCAATAGAAAAAATGAAGACTCTTTAATTAAAGCCAATAACAAAAACAAACAAGCAAAAATCCTTGAGCTGGTATCTCTGATTTCTATATATGCTTTCTCATATGCTTTCTCTTTATTTTGTTTCTAGGATTTCCCTACTGCCCTTACCCTTCTGCAAGATTTTTTTCTTCTGAGATTTGCATTTAGAATTAAATTTTGCTTCCTTCTCCCATGTGCATGCAGGAAAGAAAACATTTTTATTGCTATAGCTGGCGATATCTGCTCATCAGTAGGATGTGAAAGGCCTCGCATATTTGGTTTGCTATTTTTTGTTTCCCCTGGTGCCTTTTCTCTGCGAATGCCAGACTTTCAGATGCAGAGCGGGCTGGTGGAAGAGAGGCTGCTTGAGGGAGTTGTCATGTGGAGTAGGACTGAATTCTGCATGCTGAAAACTGACTATCCTGCAGCCCCACGAACTGAAACCCCAGGTGATTTCCAGTTCTGGAGTCCCTTCCCTTCTCTACTGCCAAAAGTAGTGCTGGAGGAGATGGCAGAGCTGATAAAACCAGATGTGTTCTCCAGCTCCTACAGGGTTTTGACATTGTATTTCTGTTCTGGAAAATAGCTGTGTAAAAGGTGCATTGCTGTGCTTTTTGGACTGTATTGCTTGTGGCATCAGAATTTGAGGTGCTTGAATACAAAGACATTATTTTCTTTTTACCCTTCTTRTTTTCACAAGACCAATGTAGCAAAATGACAGCATTGTCCTCATRGAATTTTCTTGTGGTACTTACAATATTTGCTATTTTTCCTAAAATCCCAACTTTTCTATTCATGTTAATACTTCAGAATATTACTTTTCATTTTTCTGTGAGCACATTTGTAACTTCATTTTTCCAGAGGAAAAGGTGTCACTCAAATGTCACATTCAGATGTTCTGGAAGATTCAGACTCCCAACATTTAATAAAAGAAATGCATCCTGCATTTTAATCCAGCTTCACAGTTTTGGGAGTTTGATTCCTGATTTCTGTATGCATAAGATTAGCAGTATTAAACTAAGCTGGATTTTATTCCTTCTGTATCTACAACACACTGTTTTAAGAGATATCGTGAGCTGACTCAACCTCAGTCAACTATAAATCAGAAGAAACCGTGGGAGGTAGTGGGGTTGCCCGGAGATCATTTTAGGCATAATGGGCAGTTGTCAGGGCTCTGTTGTTATTACTTTGGGTCAGCTACATGACTGATAATGTGAAGCATGATTGGAAGGCGCTATTTCTTCTTAAACCTTCAAGGAGAAAATGTCCCGTCTTCTGGAATAAATTGCAAACTGTTATCTCAGTAAGAGAAGTTGAGACAAATGGGGGGGACACTGTGTCAGTCTTGCAACATCATATTTCATGACACAGTAGCAGGCTAACAGAGCCCCATAGTCAGAGTTTGGGGATCAGTTCCTTCTGCRGCTATAACCTTTCTCAGACATGGCTGGAGTCAGGAGACGATAAATTCAAGGAAGCCCTTACTTGACACTGAGCTTAAGCATACGTAAGTGTTTTAAGTAGAGGACTGCATTGCACCTGGGCCTGAAGTCAAGTGATCAGGTGCTTTGCTGGGTGTGTACTTTACACCTGGTTTTATCTTTCTCTAGCCACCTCGGGTAAAATAATGTAATAATTCTTGGCCTGCTTCTTTTCTTCCACCATGTGACGTCTAGCTTAGACTAAACAGTTTCAGAGATGTGTTTGATCTCCACTACAATGGTTAGGATCCCTGAAAGTCATTACGACAAATTAATCTCTTGGATTACCCACATGCCTTGTTGCTTTTGTCCTGCCTTGACTAACAAGTTTTGACAAGTAAATTATCAGGTCAATAGCCCTTGTCAGATGAGGCTGATTGAGAAAACGGGWAGCAGCTTCAAAGCACAAATGGTTTATTGTCACAAGAAATATAGCAGATCTTCAGGGATGTTGAACCCAATTATCCATATCCTCCTTGGATAAYGCCAAGCTGTTTCAAGCTAATTACCCAGAGTTTAGACCAATCTGGATATGAATTTCATCTAGTTCTAATGAACTCTTATTCTTTGGCTTTGCTCATCTCAACTGCAGTGAATCTCACTTTTGAGTTAATGTTGGTTTTGTTTTAATTACATTGCAGTAGACTAATTGGATGGCTCGGGACTAGATGCTTAATAACTTGATATTGCATATTATTCGTGCTGTCATTTAATATTAGAGGATGAAAGAAAGTTATTACTAAGTTGTCATGGTTTAACCCCAGCTGGCGACTAAGCCTCACACAGCCGCTCGCTCACTCCCCCCGGGTGGGRTGGGGGAGAGAATCGGAAGGATAAAAGTGAGAAAACCCATGGGTTGAGATAAAGACAGTTTAATAGGGAAAGCAAAAGCTGCGCACACAAGCAAAGCAAACCAAGGAATTCCTTCACTGCTTCCCACGGGCAGGCAGGTGTTCAGCCATCCCCAGGACAGCCGGGCTCCATCACGTGTAACGGTGACTTGGGAAGACAAACGCCATCACTCCGAACGTCCCCCCTTCTTTCTTCTTCCCCCAGTTTATATACTGAGCATGACGTCATACGGTATGGAATACCCCATTGGCCAGTTTGGGTCAGCTGTCCTGGCTGTGCCCCCTCCCAGCTTCTTGTGCACCCGGCAGAGCATGGGAAGCTGAAAAGTCCTTGACTAGTGTAAGCACTACTTAGCAACAACTAAAACAYCAGTGTGTTATCAACATTATTCTCATACTAAATCCAAAACACAGCACTATRCCAGCTACTAGGAAGAAAATTAACCCTATCCCAGCCGAAACCAGGACAAAAGTACAGAAATTTTGGAGCTTATTCTTCTAGGAGAAGCAGGCTGGATTTTTCCACTTCTTGGTTCAGTCTCCTTTGACTTAGTGACTGATAGAGCTCTTAGTAAGATCTATAAAAAGATTCCCATTGATTTGAACAAGGCTTTTATAGATGCTGATTTAGGTCTCAATTTAGAAAAGTACTTTAGTAGGTGATTAAATGTTTCCCTGTCAACAGAATTTAAGCACATGTTCAAAAAAAGTACCGAAGCATGAATCAAGACTTAAAAAGGGTAATTTATTCAGAAAGGCTTACCTTCCAACTCACCAGAAGAAAATACTAAATCATTTTAAGGGAGGGCTAACCTTCTAATATTCACCTTTCTCGTTTAATTTTGACCTTATAGTCATGACTGATTTATCTTTCCCTTTTTTGCTTTGGCTAATTAGGGAGAAACCTCAAAATCTCATTTCCAGTTTGTTTGTTACCTCATTCACCAAGAGCTTGTATTGTGCAAGTCTGCTTCTGTTCTCTCTTACTTTATTTACTTCAGTTGAGTGGCATCTGATCTGCCCAAACTGAATGGGAGTATTACTATCTAATTCACAGGGGCTGAGATTGGTACCCGCTAACTTCAGAGAGGTGGCTTGTGTTTCACAGTTTGCTGTGAGATCAGGATCAGGTCTCTGGGGCACTGTGCCTCCRTTTGGGCACTCAGCCTTGCATTCAGCAAAGCGCTGGCAGGGAAGCGTACCTTTAAGAAGCACCAGGGAAGTCAGTGGGACTGTTCACCTCCATTAAATTTAACATGCAAATATGTTTTTGAAGATGATATTGTCTTTACCCAACAGGACTATATTCAGTGCCTGATTTTTGCATCTCCCAGATCAGTTTCTGTCTTCTCATGATATTCCAGTGTTCACTGCCTCTSTTAAGGCACGCAATTACGTACCTAACTGTTCTCTTGCTGCTTAGCATCTCTGTGGAAAGTGCAGATGGTCCCAGGGAAGGAAGCATGTGAGAAAACTAACAGGCGCACATCACTATGCTCTCGTCTTTGTTTCTTTAAACTTTAGATGGAACTTTTATGGTTTAAATGGAGGTTCTTATGTTAAACCCTATTTATTGCAGTTATTGTATTAAAACTTATTTAGGTTTTAGAATGACTGTCTGCATTACTAGCAGTCATTAAGATATTGTTGGAAAAAAACCAATTTTTAAAAAAACTGCTCTGCTGCTTTGCTTTCTGCACTTTCCGTAGTCTAAGATAATAAAACCTAGTGGGTCAGTTGCGATTTTTTTGTCTCATTATATCAGCACAGTGCAATTTATTTGGAGTTCTGGAAATAGAAAGACTATGTATTTTGAAAAAACTCTAGTCTCATCTGGAGGAAAAAATGTTAATGTTTCGAGTAATATGAACTTTAATAACATTTTTCTTAAGTTCCAATCTGCAGCTTAAAACTCACATCGCATGTTGAGACCCGAAGATATAGCAAGTGGAACTTTAGGTCCTTTTATACCTCTCTGCTTGACGAGATTTACATTTCGACAAGGCTGGTCAAAAGCTTACTTTGCAGTTTCTTTAACGTACGGTGATGAGCAGAGGCTCAACTAGGCTCTACCTAGAAAATTATGAGACTTTCAACAGAGATCTGAATGCTTTTGTTCCCGTCTTATTTTGTTAAGTCTTAAAAGTCTCGTATTTTCTAGCTATTCTTTGAAACCATGACAGCGAGTAATTTTTTTTGTTAGCTGAGATTCTGCTGTTATCTAGGTTTCCAGGAGGTAGAACTGTAAGGAAAACTCTAAACAGATTGCAGATGTTAATAATGCTGATAAGCTGCAAGTACTTGTTTTATAAGTTATTAGAAACAGGGGGAATTTGTATTTTTACACAGATAGTGCTATGCCAGCCCTATATCGTCTGTGGATCCCTTTACGTTGGAATGACGTTATTATAACTGACTGTGTTGCTGTTACACTGTTTTCTGCTAGTGATGTCATCTGTACCTAAGAGAGAATCTGAATCTGTATTTCTAGACCTAACTGAAATTATTGTTATTTGGATGCAGTAACATAACGGGGAATGTGAATAAGACATCCATTCAGACCCCCGCCTTTTCATGTTCAGGTGCTGTTAGAATAAGAAGGGCTTGCATGTGGTGCCCCAGAGCTGTGACTGAATAGCAGAGATGGCTATTTAACTGAACTCTTAAAAAAAAAAAAAAAAAAAAATCTCACAGGCATAAGCAAACTAGTGTAAATGAGATAAAATTTTGCACTGCAGAGTTATTTCAAATAGGAGGAAATATGAAAGACTGAAATGTAATAATACATCACCAGAATGTTCTCTCTTATGAGATTCTTGGCAGGTAATATGCTGAATAGAGTGCGAATAAATCTGTTTTAAATAGTAATCAATAGATTATTGTGTTTGTGTAGAACAAATTTACTATTTGGATCACACATGATGATTCTGCACTATGTACCCGTTACTCTTTAGAAAACCTTCTGCAAATGCCTGCTTCAGTGGGAAACCACAAGAGGTATGCGTGCAAATGCATATTGCAGTCACACCCAACATACAGCTAGACGTACAGACATTTTGTAAAAGATGTTTTTTATCGGTGTCTCCTCAACTGTAGCTAATACTGGAAAATCCTTGCTTTTTGAAATTATCACAGTTACTTGACATTTATCCCAACCCCTTTACGAAAGCAGCGTTGAAGATACGATTTCAAAGGGGTTAAGAGCTGTGAGCTGCTGTAGAAACACTCTTGTGCCAAACAGGTTGCCAGAGAGTGGCCGCGTACCGGGTGGGTTTTCAGGAAGGCCGAGAGGCCATGCCCATGCTATTTGACCCGAGAGAGCCAGCGCCGAGAACGTGTAGTTGGCAGGAACGTGGGGAAATGTGAACACATTTCCCTGCATTTTGATTTTGTAGGGGAGGTCTTTTGTGGAGGTGGGGAGAGAGTGTAATCCAAGAGGTAGTTTGGCTAGCATTCATATACATAAGCTGTRTGGCAGCTCAGTAAGGATGAAGGAGGAATTAGGTAGAAGATAACTAGAGTGATGGATGAAATTCTATATCCAACAAAGCGCAGGAAATCCGTAACAGTCAAATATTGAGCCCTAGTTTTAATTTTCTGAGTCCCCAGGCCAGTTCTCTAACCAGAAAATATTGTTAATGTCACCACACCTAGTTTTATACCAGATAGACAGTATTAGAAATTATTCTTGTGTAGCACATTATAGGATGAGTAAGAGTGAAGCCTCTAAGACTTTTTTTAATATGCCTTTCAAAGCATAATGGGAGCAAGAATAATTTTCCTAGCAAGTGTAAATTCACTGCTGTTACTTTATGTTTCTTTCAACTCTTAGTACTACTGAATTAGAGGGGGGAAATCAAACCTTTTCTCTACTTCTTTTCTTTTTACAGTACAAAGCAGCAGTAGCTATAAAATATGTGCACTAGCATGAAAAAACACCCCAATGTTTTAAACAGCCAGCAAGGAATCATAAACTGGACTGGAAGTTTTGTATTTCTGAGGCAGCAGTTACTGTAAATTAAGTCAGGTTTATTTATGAGACTTACTAACGTGAAATATAGAATCAGCGTTCTATGATTTTCACAGACGGCTACTCTCTTAAGAGACAGAGTAATTGTGGGCAGTGTGCCCAGGTGGCCAAGARGGCCAACGGCATCCTGGCCTGTGTCAGGAATAGTGTGGCCAGCAGGAGCAGGGAGGTGATCGTGCCCCTGTACTCGGCACTGGTGAGGCCGCACCTCGAATCCTGTGTTCAGTTTTGGGCCCCTCRCTACAAGAAGGACATTGAGGTGCTGGAGCGTGTCCAGAGAAGGGCGACGAGGCTGGTGAAGGGTCTGGAGCACAGGTCTGATGAGGAGCGGCTGAGGGAGCTGGGGKTGTTTAGYCTGGAGAAGAGGAGGCTGAGGGGAGACCTTATCGCTCTCTACARCTACCTGAAAGGAGGCTGTAGAGAGGCGGGTGTTGGTCTCTTCTCCCAAGTAACAAGYRATAGGACRAGAGGAAATGGCCTSRAGTTGYGCCAGGGGAGGTTTAGATTGGATATTRGGAAAAATTTTTTCACTGAAAGGGCAGTCAGGCATTGGAACAGGCTGCCCAGGGAAGTGGTGGAGTCACCATCCCTGGAGGCGTTCAAAAAACGTGTGGATGAGGTGCTTCGGGACATGGTTTAGTGGGCATGGGTRCTGGGTTGATGGTTGGACTCGATGATCTTAAAGGTCTTTTCCAACCTTAATGATTCTATGATTCTATAAATACTGTGTAATCCTGATGGGTAGGAGGAGGAGAGGAAAGGTTGGAAGGAAAGGGCTGTGAACGGATTTTGAGGGGGTGTGCTGTTGCCAGCAGGGGTTAGCAGTCTGGCTGGAAACCTGATTAGAAGTATGAATGCAAAAAAAATGTGCCAGCAATTGCTTATTACAGRTTTCTTCTTACTAAGTATTTGGGGGAGGAAAAGATGTTTGAAATGATTCTGCTTCAAGTGAAGGCAAGGTAAAAATTATGTTGTTCTTCACAAGTAAGTACCCTTGGCAAGCCTACTGCCCAGTGAAGGCTTGCAGAGCCCCTCCTCTCCTCTTGGAGACGGCCCAGCTGGAGGCTGAGGTACAGTGTGGGGTCCTTGCAGGGTGGCACAGCAAGCAGTGGCCAAGGCCTGGTGCCCTGCAAATGTAATACAATTTTCAGAAAAGCAGACAAGTTTGTTCTGACGTGGCTGAAGGCAATAAGGAGAATTACTGAGCCACTAATCCAGTAACTTCAATTCTGGTCCCACTGCTGCACTTGTTGCCTGCTCTAAACAGAAAGCTCAAAATCGTAACACCACCTTTCAGTGTGTGTGCAGAACATGGAGGGAAGCATTTAAAATAGCTCCCTGTCACATGCTGTATGTACATTTTGAGACCAAAGCTGCTCCAGTGCTCTGCTGCACCTGTGCACAAGGCATTTGGGTGGGCGTAGAGGGCACCAGGAGGCCCTGCTGGCCCTGCCCAGCCACCTGGCCCCATTTTGGCTGGGGCTGCCCCACAGGGAGGACGATGTCCAGCCCAGGACCCAGCTGACGGACTGGTTTTCATACCTGGAAACTGGTTTTCCTGTATGGGCGCTGTTGGTAGAAGTCCCCCAGTCCTGGCTTCAGCGTAGCCCGATGGGGTGCCCTGCCTTCAGCCCATCTCCTGCAGGTCCCGACTGGACTCCCTGAGCTGACCCCAAGCTTCTCTCATCACCTCACATCATTGGGGATGGCCAGTGGCACCCGCTGGTGTCCCCAGCCCGCTCTGCCCACCCCGCTGGGACGCGGTGGGGTGGCACTGAGGGCAGCGTCTGGCTCCAGTCGGGTTGCCCGGGTCTGCTGGCCGGTGCCAGCTGGTGTCGCGCAGCGCTCTGCTGCAGCGGGCGCACCACAAACCACCTTTATTGTGCTCAATAAATGTCACACTCGAGAAACAGGTGAGAATGAAKTTTGGCAGGGGTTCCTGTCCATGGGCGCATAGCTGTATTTGTACCCCCGAGGCTCCGACTTTTCAATGATCTTCAAATATGGGGGATAGCTGTGGTGTTCAGGTGTTGCCTTAGGTGCCTGTCAGTAATTAGCGTTGCTGTTACAGCATCAAAAGAGCTTATCACTGAAAGCCTCCCTTTGTGGCTGTCATGTTGTTTAACTGTACTTCCTGCTATGCAATAAAGCATGGTTGTTTTCAGGAGATGCATTTTTCCACCGATTTGCCAGAAAAGTCTGGTGACCATGTATCAGGGGCAGTGGGGGCTACAAATACATCAGCGTAAAGCTATACAAGAGAAAGGGTATTGTAAAATAGAAGTATTTCTGTGAGAAAGTAGCCAAACAGGAGCTGCTGTAAGTCAGACTTGTAAAAAGAAAAAAAGGGAATTTTTAGCAGCCCTTAAAGGTAATGCCACCTCCTTCAGAAGGAGATTGCTTTTTTTCCTTGTTCTGCTGGTGAGGTAGCTTTGGTATAGCTGGACCGTGATGGTCCCATGGCCTCTATCCTTGCATTAGTGCTGCTTTTGCATGGGCATTTAGTTGGCAGTAAATAAATGCTCCATACAGTGTGACTTATTTCTAGCAGGTTTCTTATGAACTGTCAAATAACCTTCAGGGGATAACAAGAGACTTTCTGCTGCTTTAGGCTCAGGGTTTAGTCTGAACCAGTAACCCGAAGGTGAGTGGCTCCTGTTTTTATCAGCCTGATTCATGCCTTTCCCCCAGGCTTTTCAAAAAGGTAGGGAAAGAGTAAGAGCCACTCTTGGCTCTCGACGATTGACTGCCTCCAATTTCAGTTCATTGCTCCTCCACTCCTCTCATGGCTCATGCGATACCACTTTGTGTTGGATGTTTTTTTGCAAAAGGTAAATGTGGTCAGTGCAGCACAGCTAGGTTATAATATATGAGTAAATGGAGATAGGGGAGCAATACTGTTTCTTGTGGTGCTTTCTGAGCATGGCCCGTCAGCAGAAATGTGCAACGAGGAACCTGCCACACAGCCATTAAAATCCCAAAAGGGAAACTTCCTTCAGCCAGAAGAAAAATTTTCCCTTAGCCGCTGAGTGTGTGACAGGCTATTAATGGCACTGTCCCCCGATGATGCAAACCTCTTTAAAAGTGCAAACTGTAGCACAATAAATACTTCAGGGCATAATCTGATTAACAGCGAGGATCAAGCTGAACTTTCCCACACAGGTTGGTAGTACACAGGACTGTTTGACATAGGTAATGCAATAGCGGCTGACTCAGCACGCTGACGCTAGCGTGGGCAGGGAGAAGGATGCAGGAATAAGGATGACTGGAGCTCGTACACCTAATAGATAGAGGAAGAAAGCTGGGTTGGTGGTTGTAATGATGGTGGGGTGATCTTGTCGGCTTTTTGCTCCTCAGTTATTACAAATGTTTAGTGAGGGCAATCTTGGAAAGAGAGGATGGGTAACAGATGCAAGGCCTGTTTCGTTAGCATGATCTTGCCTTGTGTTCTGCCAAATACACAAAACCATGGCAAATCCTGTTCAACTTGCCAAATTTACGTATACATTATGTAGGTAGCATAACCATGCAGGACTGAATGGGCCTAGAGTGCCCCTGTGATGGTATTTGTGGAATGGGCTGTAATGCCAACAGTTATCTTTCATCCTTTTCATATCCCTTTTCTGTATCTACCAAGGGGGGGGGGTTAAAATGCCACATCACCTCCAAAGCCACCCTGGGTAGCAATTTCAAGTAAGCTACGACTTTCTGAGGATAGAAAGCTTTATAGAACGTGGGTCTAAACRCTGCACAACTGAAAGTTTTTGAGTTTTTCTCAGTGAAATGAAAATTACAACTTTGTATTTTAGTCAATGTGGCATCAAGGTTATCGCCTTTAAATGCTTGTGAGAACTAACAGGGCTCAGGAAAGAGATGTTTAGGAGCATCATTGTGAAAGATAGAGACTAGCAGAAACTCTCTGGTCTCTATGTGTAAGAGTAATCATAGGCTGCCTCTGGACATGGTGGACTCTGSTTAGCTCTTAGGAACTCCTATTTAATGCTGAAAGATCTTGTGCTATTAGCAGTGTGGGGAGTGGAAAAGATGTGTTGCTGGCCTGGGGAGCTGGCATCTCTCTCTGCTTGCCCGTGAGAAATATGTAGTGTTATTTTCCTCCCTGAAATCAGCACCTGAATGTTTCATTAGGAACCCCCCGGCTTGTCATACACGTGGGAGCTGCCTACAGCTGCTGCTGGCTCCCCAGCTGCGTGAACCAGGCTGCACGTCACTGTTGCACGTTTGTACGTACCAAGTAATGTGGTTCCTGAGAGAAATTCCTGTACGTGCATGGGACAAGAAGGGAAGGATCTGCCTAATGCACACAGAAAAGCATGTCCTGATGAGTGGTGGTGCATGGGCAGTTCAGAAGAGGAGGATCTGAGTGTCATAGTTTCACTGAGATTTGTCTTCTGCAGGCCAGGGGAACTAACTGATCGTAATTTTTCCGTGTAAGTGTTAATATTTGTTTACATGGATCAATATTGATAGGGCTCATTAATGTGGCTTGATCTTCTATAGATGACCTGCTGAATTCTGTCTGAGCTCGGTGCCTTGATGTGTCCATATACATTTGATTGGCATCTAGATAGCAGCTCTCCAAACTTCACTGGAGTCATTCACATTTCAGGAATTTGAGACTTTTTTAAAAGGAAAAAACCCACAGGAAAAGGGCAAATTACTCTCCTTACACATGACTTCAGGATTGCCTTTGAAATTAAAGAAGGGAATTAACTGTGATTAGAGCTGGGCAAAATTTGAAGTTTGCATCACAGTGGGAATGCCTACATTTGAATATCTGGGTTTGTTCCAGGTTCGTACTAAAATGTGAAATAGGACATTTTAACATAGTGGGAATTCCGAAACACTCCATTTGACTTTTCTTTAGTTGAAATGAAATATTTTAACACTTTTCAGGTTGAAAATGCTTAATTTCTATTATTGATTGGCTCTGCAGTATTCCATTTTGAGCCTGTTTAGTATTTAAGCTACATACAAGATGGGGATTGCAGTTAAGACGCATGATGTGTTTCCGTTCTCCCTTTTGGGTTGGCCTGCTTTTCTGGACTACATCTCCAGGGATTATTCAGAATTATGCAGTTTCTATAATATATCACACAGATCCCTCAGAGGAAGATCTGCATTGCATTGTAGGAAATGTAATCTTCTGCTATTCAGTTTATGTTGGAAAATGTGGGCCCCTACTTCAATTTACATAAATCAACATGCTGTTAGGGAAATGCAGTTTAGTAATTTCTTAATCCAAGTTCAAGGAAACATTTTGGGTTAGTTCACACTAAAACGAAGCCTACAAACATTTTTGGGGCAAGGAACCCTGTAATGAGATATTTCAGCTAAATTTTTCTTAGATGGTGATAATAATAGTATTTAGTATTTTTCAGCAGCTGTTTTTGTGAAGTTGCATATTTGGTTAGCAAGCTCTAATATTCCTAAAATTTGTATTTCTACAAATTTTATTCAGTGACTGAGGTCTTCCCTCTGCTGATGGCTATACAATATACCAGTCAGACCCTATGAAATTTTGTTATAGAGCTTCTGTAAGTGCTATCCAGTTTCCCATTGCCTTCAGAGATTTACATGTCATTAAGATTCAATAATGGTTTGTTTTACAATTGTCAAATCAAGAAAGAAGAAATCTAAAAAACCTGCTGAACAGGGTGCTAGGATAGTGAGGGTAGTCCTAACGCTCCATCCCTGCACTGGACAGGGTTTTAAAGTATTAAGTGCCCAGAGTCAGACTGGTTATGGAAAAGGCTGGTGAAAGCAGCTACCACCTGATTAGGTATCTGGTATTATCTAGTTCATGTTAAGCCTTGTTAAGCAGCTTAGCTTAGGTCTTAGTATAGTCAATCCTATGAATGTATCATGGGAAGTATTTGGGGATTTCTTTAAAAGTTTTGTACTTCTTTTATAGATGCTGCTTTTGAGTCCTCTCTTTAAACAAAGCACTGGCCAACACACACGCAGGGGATCGTGGGTAAAAAAATCCTAACAGCTTTTCAGAGTGCCATAAGTAATTGGGATGAGATTCCCCTTAACTAGCTGCAGTCCAGTATTTTCTGTTTAAAGTTGTCTTTGAGTGTTGTGCTGACACGGGTTTTCGGATGCGATTAAGAGAGGACTTTAATTTGAAATGAAATGTGGTTGTCACTGCCTGTGTTGGCAGAGGATTTCCTTCTTGTTCAGTTTTTTCTGTCTTCTGAAAGCATAAGTCTGAGGAATTTCTTTCCATCACCATTTTTCCACAGGTATGCTTGGACCGGTACATAGTTACTTTTCCTGAAGGTTGTCCAAGGTCACTACTCTCACAAGGCAAACCAAAACTTACTGTTTCCCTCTCTCTGTTTTGGGAAGGATGAGGGATGCTCTGCAAGCTTCCTTGTGTTAGGAATATAACAGGAGCCCATACTCTGTTAATGCAGGCTTTGCCATATTGAATTAGTTCATTACCTCCTGTGGCGTATCAGCACACCGCCTGTAACAGCGATGGAGCTGTATCAAGGTGACCYGCAGCTCATTTCAGTAATTTATCTAATCAACTGTGCAGTAATTTACTTAAGGTTGAAAAGGCAGAGGAGTTACTTCATGACCTTTGTATCTGTCAGTTCATACTCCAAAGTGTGATTTTTTTACTACCCATTTTATGTGAGGTTGCATAATGATAACACTGRGTCCTTCTTAAAATTCATTACCTGCACCTGACTTTAATGAATTCTAGCAATTATGTATTCCATGAACTCCCTCTCTGTTGCCTTAAGAAATCTGCCTTTGTATTGATTTTTAATTCACTGCTCTTTAGCTTTATTGATGAACCTAAATATTTCAAAATATAGAAGTGCAGATTGTACCACCCAAGCATACATAAACCTTACGGCAGTGCCCGAGAGCGCTCTTGTGTCAAATTTATTCAGACACAATAAACAAGTGTAACTCTCAGTGACTACAAAGRCTGGGCCTGGCGATTGCGTTAAAGTCATCTTAATGCGTGGAAATGCATAGTCCTGAAAAAAAGGCCCGTTTAACTAATTCTTCACCTAGAATTAGCAGAATAAACATTATCCAGGCTTCACTAAGATTCCACATGCCACCAGTTGTACAAGTGCCRTTAATCAGTAAGCTGGTGTATCTACCTGGACAAATTTTTGAGGCTCAGTTTATTAAATTAAGGGCAGYTCACGAAGGGGATAGGAGGTTGGTGTAATGATGAAACGTATATTAGAAATAGAGAGATGAAAGCAATATTTTATACTTCATAGCTTACACTTATCAAAATCTATAGCCTAGGCACATCTCACGCTGCRTCTGGCAGGCATTCCGGGAACGCACCCGTCGGAGAACGTGCCAGAACACCAGCTGGTAGTGCCTCTGCAGCCCTCTCACCCGAGGGCGCGGTGGCCGCTGCTCCTGCTCGGGTGCCGAAGGTCAGTTCTCTTCCGAACCTCAGGGGCTTTGGATGTGCCAGTTCCTGTGCTATGGCGTGCTGTGGTTTATGAGGAAGGGCTGTTAGAAACTGACCTTTAGGGTATTAGGGTGCTAGTTACCTCACTGCAACTTAGAGCCTCTTACTCCTAATGAGGAACAACGTTTCAGCTGTACTTGGCATTTCTCACTGATCGGGTTGTGTACTTTCTACTTACCATCTAGTCCCACCGTGAGGTGGTTAGTATGTGAGCAAAAAATGGTGTGTGCCTAAGAAGCAGTGTCCCTTATGACTGTGTGTTAGGTAATGGGATATGCCATGTAGACACACTTGAGAAAATGTATTCCTTACAGTGTAARGTATTAACCCTGTATGTTTATCTACTCTATCCTACCAAGTACAAAAACCTGGTAATGAGGCAAAATAGTCTAATTTTGATACAACGCATAGTCCCTTAAAAGTAGTTACGGGTACCGTCTAAGCGCAGTGTACCATCTGAGTRAAGAAAGACTGGGCTCCTGGCAATAGTGTAGTGTCTTGTAGGGAGTCATATGCACTCACTGGAGAGGGCAAAGCAAAACTGCATGGATTCAGAGATCTTGTGTTCCCTCCGAAGCGCAACTATTACAAGGTGTTGTTCAAAGTTCTTCAAAAGTGCCGAGGGGCTGYCTGGCGCAGATCTGTCAGGTCAGGTCCTCTATTGCCTGACAGACAGAACACAAGTAAGGTTTTGCCCCCTTAATCAGTTCAGCATAATACAAATGATAGACTAGTCTAAACAGAAATAAAAGTTACCCAGTGAAGAATAATCACTGCCCAAGCTTTTATAAAACAGCCATTTTACTTACTTGGAATGTTTTAAGAGTGTTGTTGTGCCTCTTTAATCTCTCCTTACCCCCCTGTCCAAAGGGGAGTGGCTGTGGACCTGTGTGTACATCTTGGTTCTGTATTGCTGAGGAGGGACGAGTCATTTGAGGCTTGGGAAGTGCTGTGCTAACCACAGCTCCGAACCTTTTCATTAGCTTTGTTTGCTGCAATTAGAATATATTAAGTGAAAATGGGAAACAAAGTTGGTAAGTAAGAGAATGCCTGTGTTACAAAGTGCATTTCTGCCTTCTGACTACTTCCCACAACCTGGCCACACAATTGTCTCATTAATATGAAAGTTTTTGCTTTATAATTTTTGAGAGGGTGCAGGTAGCTGCCATAAGCACAAAGAGCCATGCGTGAGCAGTTGTGCCATGTTTCTATTTCCGAGTTGCTGAGAGGCACCGGGCAGTCTCTGACATTGATGTRGTGTGGTACATCCTTAACACCTTCATTTTGACTTCAGACACGCTCCCACTGTCCCATTACGGCTGGCTCCAGCAGTTTTTGTTATGATCAGCATTAGCACATCATTTCCTTCTGCCCTCTCAACCTCTCTTCAAAGCTCCATAAAATCCATCTCATCTCTTGTAGCTGACAAATGTTTCTGGACACTTCGAAGCACCGTCTTGTGAGGAGGGGAGCAAGGCTCAGGTGCGGCTGCCTCTGTAAGCCAGCTAAGGGCAGCATTAACTCAAGATGAAACCTGTGAATGTGGTATCCATCACTCCATCCTCTTCTCCGTTTGTCTCCTTCATTCAATCCTTCCCTTCCTTTGACTGCTTATGTTTTTTTCCTTGCTTACAGAGCCTAAAAKGCAAACTGAGCTGGGCCTCTGCGCATTCACAGAAGCTAAGCAGCTCCTCTCTAACCTGCTTGGATTTGATTTGTCTCTGACAGTGATGGGGACCGATGTCCTTAGCAGTAGGGAAGCTGTTAGTTGGATGTGCCTATCACTGCTGTCGTGAAGAGGAACTGCTCAGGCTATTTCAAGGTCTGAACATATGTTTCTATTAGATTTCATGCACTGCCTCTTGCAAATGTTTGTGAGTTAAAGGATTCCTGCCTGTGTATGTAGGTAGTGGTTAGGCTAGTAATGAAAGCAATATTTACAGGTCTCTAGAAGGCAGGAAGACTTCTCTTTAACTGAACTTGCACTTACTGGGTCTCTGACTGTATTTGCCTCTTAAGAGGTTTCTCTGTTATGCAGTCAGCAGGTGGCTGAGACTTTGCTGCAGAACTTTCTGCAGAACTTTCTTTCTGCACATCTATCTCAGCTTATTCCCTCCCTGCTGTTCCAAAAACCTCTGTATTATTACTGTAATTACTTACTTTTATGGTGTTAGTGGCTGGAGATCTGCAGATAATGTCACATCGGGCTACGAACGTTAGGCAGCTGTGGGTTTGTAAAGTGTGTGTTTCTACCCAAAGAGGCTTGCAAACTGATACATTTTAAGGCTCATTTTATAATATCTTAGGCTATGAAGTTGCTTCGTACTTCGGGTGTGTTTCCTTCTGCTCGCTGTAAGACGAATCAGGAGCAATAAGGATCATATATTTATGGTGGCCTTAGTTTGTCTCTCCATCACTTTACAAGTGTTTGATAGCAACTGAAATTCCCATCAGTTGCTTCATCCTCTTGTGCCGGATGCTATCGATAGAGTTTATTTTCTCCTGAGATAGAAAGTATGGATGGTCCAAAGAAGGGACAGGCTTGAAAGCAAAGAGGTGGGAATGCTCATGGAGCCTRTGCCTTGTTATTTTAATGGTGTACTTACTACATATGGAAGAGGAGGCAGCAGATGAGCAAAGGAGTAGAGCAAAGGAAGCTGGGAGGCTGACATAAAGGTTAAATTAGACAAGAAAAGGATGTCTAGACTTTTGCTTGTAACATTAGCCTCTTGACTTCACTCGTGTTCAGGGTGGTGATAGCTCATACACTGCTTAGCACCTTCTGTTGGCTAATTCTGCAGAAACCTCGGCTGTTTTGGAGAAAGTGCACTATTCCATTACTCTTAGGGGGCAAGAAAGGCTGCTGCAGACCCAGCCTCCGGTGAGAGAGAAAGTTGCTTTCACAGATGTCTCTCTTTACTGAAGTCTGACATGAAGGGTAAGGAGGTCTGTCTTGCTCTGGCTTCTTTTCATTTGAAAGTACAGTAAACTCTTCAAATCCGTTTAGCTCTTCAGATGGGTTGTTACCCATTTTGTTGAACTGTTTTAGCAAGCAGATTTACATTTTACCTTTCCAGCTGCAGATAAGAAGTGGAATTCTCTGTATACAAAGTGRCAGGTCTGTGTTAAATCTTTGGTTAAATAAGTCGCTATATATCCTCTGGATTTAGTACTGGGAGAAGGTTGAAGGGGTTCTGTGATTGCAAATTACACCTGAAAAYGTGTAAATGCTGTTTAAAGTAGGGTAAGACTGACCGGCTTCCTTTAATACTCTGGATCACTCAAGGTGAGGAGCCTCCAGCAGCCAATTTAGAATAGTAAATCAAAGTATGTTTGGAGGTTTGAAACTTGCTATTGTCTGCTGTGATGTATGTCTGGAAAAGAGTAAAGCGTGTCCATGTTCAAGAAACACGGTTTAGTGTAAGGATAAGTGAGAAGATCTCCACCCTTCAGTTATCTTAATATCTTAGCTATCTTGCATGTGAAAAAAATGTGGCTTTCTCTTATGCTGTTGTTTTAAATCCAGCCTTGTCAACTAATCTCRAGAAAATGAAAAGTGTGCAGCTCCTACAGAACGTCAGTAACATTTGGCASTTAGTTCCCTTCATGCCCTTCATCCACTTCGGAAATCTCAGCTGAATGCGAAGGCATTTTGCCAAGTCTTCTACACTGTGCTTTGAAGGCTGTTTCAACAATTGATGTCTCTTTGTGGATTTTGGTTGGTGATTTTATTCCTAGGGATTCAGATCATTGTGCATTGTGTGAGCTACATTTGCTGTAAACTGAACTTCAGAATTAGGATAGCTTATAGGGTAGCAGATTAGGTGGCTGCCCTTCTATGCATGACCTTTTAAAAAGCAACTAAGCATCCAACCCATCCTCCTAGTGCTGCACATGAATCATGAAAAATATATTTTTTCACTTTTTTAATGCTGAAAACCCATTTGTCTTCTGYGTCCTTACAGACCTACAGAAAAAGAGATATAACTTAAGCAATTTACTTTGCAGAATGAGGCATTAGCAATTTACTTGATTAACGACATGTACGAGCTTTTGCTCTGAATTTGAAATACCACAAAAATCATTTGACCTCTTTTTACAGTTAGCTCTGCAGTGGCAAAGGAAGCCAAGCCAGAAGAATGTGTGCGATGTTCCTGAGAGTGCCAGGGGCTCCGGGGAAGCTTCCTGTTCCTCCCCAGGAGAGCTGACGGGTCCCGTTGAGCCGGGCATATTTTTGCTCAGTGGTTGCCTTTCATATTATGTTTTCTTTTAAGATGGTAATCGTCTTAGCCATTTAAAAAACAAAGTTTAGATGTTGTTTGGATTTGTCTTCATTAATTAGGTCTGCGACAAAGTGGGGCCAGAAAGRGTGCTATTTTATCTGTTACTAAGCTCACGTTTGAGCATGCTGTTTTGTGCCAAAACTTCATACTCTAATTAATTGAATAGAAAGAGAGTAAAAGTATTATTTTAAATGMATTAACAGGAAACTAAAAATAAATACAAATGAAAAATACCCCAGGATGTTCCAGCAGTGCGAGGTTTTGCTCTGTAGAGGTTTTCAAGTACTCCTGATTAACAGTTTGGACCCGCAGTTCAGACCGGCGGTTTGGTTGGTGGGCTGATAATGCAGTACGGGACTGACAGTATCATGCTGTCTACTTCTGCTGTTTCCTTCAGTTAAGGAAGGTCCTGAATTGAACCTGCTGTTTCCTTCAGTTAAGGAATATGCAGATCCTGAATTGAAGGAGGCTGCTCTGAAAGAAAATAGCTTGGCTTTATGGAAACAGAGATCATGAAGACAAAAATGCTATCTCTGTTTTTCAGAGGGAACTTTGTTAGAGAAATTCTATGTCTGAGCCAGAGAGGACGATCTGTAAGGCCCAGTGCTTTCAGCCAGGGAGATAAGAGTTTCTGGATCTTTCTGTTTTTTCTTCCTCAAATTCTGACTTACTTGCCTGTATCTGCTTTTGAGCTACCTCTCATTGTTTCTAACATGCGTGTTTCCCCCTGCGTATTTGTTTATTTCAGCATATGGGCTCTTAACTTAAGTAATTCAATTAATGGGGTTATGTTTCATATTCATTATCCCATACTTAATTGGGGCAGGTCAGGAATTAAGATACTAGAACACCAGTTTGAGAACTTTATTTAAAGTTGTTTAGATGTCTTTGAAGTGCTAGAGTACCTTGCAGCTTGGAAGTCACATGGGCCTTGTGCTCTGCCTAATTTTTCCATATCAATAAAAGCAAAATTGTAAAGGAAAGCCCTGTAAAAGTAGTAGTCGGTAAGGGAGGAGTTTTAATACCAGGTAACTATGTATCCCCCGAAACTTCAGCTATGGCTGGGGTTTGTAGGAGTGGATTTTTTGTGTCATTCATTTTAATGACAAAATGTCCTTTCAGTAAAGTAAGGACAACTAAGTGCCTTCACTTGGAAAATCAATAGCAAATCTCAGATCCCATCAGCAAGCTCGGAAGAGGCTGCTGTTGCTCAAATCCCTTTTATTTTCACCTTTAATGAGGTAGAAAGTCTTTCAATTGATACATTGTGCCCTGGTCTTTTCCCAGTAATTGACCTAGACTGCTGGGCCGTGTCTTAATAAAGCTGTTGTTTGAAGGGAGGGAGGGAAGAGGAGAGGACCAGTGAGTTTGGTCTAGACTTGTCTTATAGCTATAGGTTCCCTCATTACTAATTTCAAGGATCCTTCTTGTCTGAACAAGCTTGCTACCATAGCATAAAACTGACCGAAGTACAATCTGATTTGACATCTGGAATACAGTTTTGYTTTTACCGAAATTGCTGTATATGCAGGGCAGCAGTTAAGGTCTTGATTATACAGTGAAGACCCTTGGCCTTTCTCATGACAGCTATTTATGGCAAAGGACTCTTGTCTGTTTTCTCTTTAAACTCACTTTATATACAGGGGAGAAAGAGTAACAAGGCTTTTTCCATGCTTATAGATATCCACATTTCAGGGTAGAGGACTGTTTACAGGAAAGATGGATTTTGTCCATACATTTTCAACCAACTACCTAACTGGATTGGCAGTGGACTTCCTCCCTAGAGCTCAGGTGTCTCTTTGTGGTTCCAGTTGTGATCTCGAGCTCTCTGGATCAAACCACAATTGATTCAGTTTCCAAATTTGTCCTGGTTAACACTGTTCATTGGGGGACACCAAAAAACAGGGGAACCTCTCCTGTCCTTTGGCAGTAAGTAATGTTTCTTCTCAGAAACCTGACTGTTAGTCAGCTGTAGGTGTCTTTCCATAGTAAATGAACTGCTGTAAAACCAGAGGTTCTGGTGTGAGCTTTTGGATGTTGGTTCCGTTTGAAAACCAAGTCAGCTGTATTTATATACCAATGCAGAGACTACAAGAGCATAACTTAAACACACTAAGTAAGTGTTTTCAAAAACGTGTTTGTAACTGAACCACTTTAATAATTTATATTCCTTTGAATATTATGTACTCTATTTTGAAGATCTTTGTTAAAGCATGCTTGTTTGAATGCATAAGATACGAACAACATTTAATCCAGCCTCTMTGTTTCAAAATAAGCAATGTCTACATTATGAAATATTAGTCAGTAGCTGCATAGGTACATTCAAGCGCTGAATTGTCAGTGTACTTGCAAATGTTCATACACACATGTGGAACCATCAAAGTCCTTAGAACTGCTAAGAGCTGCTGCRGGATTGGAAGCATGTTAGAGGAGACTTGCACTTCAAGTCTCTCTAAAAGTTAGTGAATTGATTATATAATTTTTTTTAAACAAATGCATAAACAGCAATTCCAGAATGTGTCATTGTTATTGTTTCACACCTCCTGCTCTTAAAGCTTTCAGCAGCTGCATCTTTCACATTAGCTCTAGGTGTAAAAACCATAAATGCTTGACTACATGTGGCTGGCACGCTTGAGGAATTGGGTGCCAGACACCAGCAGATGAGCTGGAGATAAATCAGAGGTAGCCAGTGTTCCCATTTTGTAAATACTTAAGGAAAACCACTAAGATCTTCTGGGTCCCATAGTTTTGGTTTGACTGCTGGGTTATGCTTCAATCCTTTAGTTGGTTCGTTTCCTGCCCTTTGAATTGGAATGGCACATTTTTTTGTGAATATTCCCTGTCTCAGAATAAAGGCAAACAGGATGCTTTCATTATTATTATCATAAAACTGTGCATAAATACCAACAATCTCCATGTGTATTTCTGTGGCAAAAAAATTTCCCAAAAGAATCTAAATAAAACTGTAAAGTGTTTTAAAATTAGAAAACACCAGAATTGGAGTAACCTATGTAGCATTAGTTTGGCATTTCTGKGTTAAATGACTTACGGTAAACATTTAGTACTTACATCCTATAATAATGGCAATCCTATTGTGTATTAGTGAGGAAGATGCTTCATGTTCACCCATCCRTTTTCTACCAATTTTGTTAATGAAGTAACTGAAATAATAGTAGGTTGGGTCTTCTAATGGAAATAGGAATAAGACATACATTTTCAAATATGTTACATACCTTTCCTGTTAGTAAACAGCTATTTCTGAAATGTTGAGATTCAAATTTTAGATTCCATTCCAGGTTTTGGAGGTCCAGGGCTTTTTTTAGCACGTAAAAATGTTTCCTTATTTCATCTTCATAAACTTGGATGCTTCTCTGCTTTCCAGGCTGACCACCTTCTTGTGCCATTGTTTGCACCTTTACACCTTACCTTTTTTTYCTCCACTCTGCCAGAGCCTGAGGAGAAACAAGAAACTATTTATATGTTTTTGATGCTGAGGTTGAGTGAGGAATCTGCATTTGTAGGAAAACCTTGGCTGGCCTCCTGCAGCCCTGGCTGCAGCCTGCTCAGGGTGAATGGCGTCTTCAGCAAAGTGGGCTGCAACAAACGTGAATATCTTTGCTAAGGACGACTTGGCTCCAGTTTTTCTAACGRCTTATGAGTCCTTGGAAGCTATTTCCTTGCCAAGTTGCACTTCCACACTGCAAATCTAGAGCTTCTTAAAGAAAATGTTTTTTTTCTTTTGTTTTTAAACACGAGCAAAACAATGTATTTTCCTCTAACCTCCTTCTGGGAAATGTCTGAACTGTTGAAACCGAAATTTTCCAAAACAGCATAGACAGAGGCATGCTCCTAGTATGTTAAAGTCTCTGGGATTTGAATGTTTTCTGCTTTGGTGCCAGAAACAGTCCTGTCCAGTRCATGCTAGCCTTTTAAAACCTTTGAGCATCAGTTCCTCTGATCCTGCTGCTGCTGACATTCTCTGCCAGAAGTCAACTTGATAGGGCAGACATAGTTTAATCAAGCAAATTTTGTGTAGTTAAAGTTGTTACTCGTGCTACTGTATACCTTTATAAATATGTAAGGCTAAATATCACATTGGCCTTTTACAGAAAACTATAATTTTGGCCTTTATCGGTTCTCTGTTCCCTGAGACATTTATTKTTTGCCTGACAGACCAGAGGTCTTGTAGAGGGCGTAAGCAGTCAGCCTGGAATTAAAAAGTAACTTCCTGACCAGAGTATGCAATTCACAGTGAAATCAACAGRTGTTATTAGCTAAAGAAGCTCTAAGTTAGAGAAAGGACAGTCATAAATATTYGGAAATAATTTCATGTTTCTGTCAYCCTTACCTGTGTTTGCTCGACTTCCCTTTTTCAGCATTGCATTGTGTGTATTTTGCAGACATTCTCTTCCATGTCTTTTCTACTTAAATTCTTCCGCTTCACCATTTACTTGGAGTCTRAAAATTCTTCCTGCTTACAGAGTGACAATGCTTATTTTCAGCTTAGGATTTTTAGGGTTGGGTTTTTTTTATTGTATCAGTACTGATTCTCATATGTGAGCTACAAAATTTACTTTTTCTTATAAAATACTCCAAGGCTTTCCTTTGAAAGGAACTACTGGACTGTAAGTGAGGAGTTGTGCTTGTGGGACCATTCAGAAGAAGTGCCCAAATCTGCGCAACTTTTGTGACCGAGGAGAGGAACGGGTGGGCCAACGTGTGTCCCACCAGTTGGAGTCCATGGTAGTAGTTCACCATCTTCCCCAAACCACCAAGTTCCTTCCTGACACACCGGGGGAATTGCTTATTTCTAGCCCTGTAGGACCTACCGCCTGACACCTGCAACCAAATTAAAGCAGAAGAAAATTGTTTCTATCCTAGAGCGTAGTTACCTCAACATATGTTGTCCCTTCTCTCCTTCATCTGCCAGGAAGACTTTTTTTCCTGTTTCTCTCACCCTGCCTCTTTGGCAGTAGTACATCATCATTTCTGAATCACCATAACCTTGTCTGACTGTTGAGGACAGAACCGCTTAATATTTTCTCCTCCTTGAGATGCTCCAGCCTAACATTTACTGAAAGCGTAGCTCACAGGGAAGAAAACCAGGATGCTTCTATGGTGAGGAAATCTCTAATGGGGCTGCATCAGCACTTCTAGTGCATTAATATTTTTATTGGACTGTATAGTGAAGTACTGGGAAGTAAGTGCATTAGTGTGGATCAGCATTTCTGAGCTATGGTTGTGTTTTATAGAGATTATCAGCAAGACAGTGCATTTGAAAGCTGTGTTGATCTGGATCAGCAATTCAGTGCATTAGTGATTCATGCAAATGCTTAGGCCCTGGGACCCAGGGAGAACAGGGACGTGTTGCTGTGTGCCACTAATCAAAATATTATTATTAGCCTTTGGCTTGAAGCTGAAGTTCAGAATTTGATGGATATTGATTATCAGATGAAAACTTTTTTTGTTTAATTTATTTTGTAGTGAAAATAGGGGAATGTACACGGCAGTGAGTGATTATTTTTGCCTTTGAAATTTAATTTATTAAACAGGGWATCTTTTTGGAGGAAGGTAAAATTCAATTCTAATAGCAGCTATAAAAATCCACTCAGCTTTTAATGACTGTATATGGCATGCTACCAAGTGGAAGCAGAACCAAAAATTCAAGAARAAATGTTTCCATTACGTTGAAACAGCAGCATAGACCTGATGTAATCTCTGGGCTTCCACGTCTTGTCCCTGTGCCCACTTTTTGGCTCTTCCGGTTGTCCATCTGAAAACACTTGCGGCAGTTCAGTCCTTTTCTTCAGTTGCTTGACTTCTCATGCCTTGACTACTCCTGACCTGATTCGTTTGCCGTATCTCCCTGGTCATCGTTCCCTTCGGGTTGTAACTACGTTGGAGCTAGAAGAGGGATAAGCATCAGGAATGGAGACAGGGGAAGCTGGGCTTTGGTCTTGAAAGGAGAAGAAAAGGGATAAAGCAGCACAGGTAAAGTGAGTGGAAGAAGATACTTGAAGTGAGTGAGACAGATAATTGTTAAGGTCTGAAACTGAGGGACGGGTGAGCTGGGTCTTGAGTCTCATTTGTCTAGGGTTAGAGAGAAGATGCAGAAAGGAGCAAAATCTCAGTAAACAACAGAGTATAGGGCAGGAGACAGAGGTGAACCCTATCCAAAAAAAAGTCTGGTTTTAATTCACACATACAGTATGTTTGTTTACATCCAGTAATAAATGCATTATAAAGTTATCATCTTTTTTTCTTTCAGCTGTTACAAAGAAATGTGGTCATATAGAAATGGGTACTTGAGACCAAGAGAAMCCCAAGTCATTTCTGTTTCCTGACGTAAGACATGCAGTGCACTGTTAGGGATTCAAGGATGCATAGTGCTGAATTCTGTTCCCAGATATGGACATGAAGGTCCTGTTAATGGTGATATTTTTGTTCGTATCCAAAAATTGTTTACAGATTTTTAAGRAGTGCAGCATTTTGTTTGACTTTTGCTAATGGCTTTGACAGGTTCAGTCCCAGTGAGCATCATATTGGCAGAATGTAATGTGCAAAAGAATAAAGTCCAGTGAGGATGAGTGCTAAAGATCCTTCACCCTTTGCCTACCCAAATGAGAGAGAGTGCACTTGCAATTTCAGTACAGATTTTCAACACAGGAGGAAAAAAAAGAGGAAATTATTTCCATTTCMTTTTATGCCTGCTTTTCTCAGTCAGCTAAAAGTAACATTGCTGTAGTCTGTGATTTCTTCAGAATTGCAATACAGTTTCACCTACATCCCATTTCAGCTTGTGTTAAAGTCCCAATAGTGTCACGGGACTTCAGTATGAGTTTTAATTTAAACGTGCTCACAGTGTTTGCTCTGGTTCCCTTTATCAACTCTCTTCCTTCATGGCTGCCTATTACATTATTTCTGTCCTTCCTTTCAACACCCAGGCAAAAAACAGAGTATGTTGACTTTTGTTTGTCCATATTCTGGTACTATAAACACGTGCACAAGCTTTATGTTCTTTTAAACCTTCTAAGTTCTTGTGATACAGGGGAAATGAAAATGTGTAGGCTCTGTAAAGGAGACAACTGGGCARTCAGGTAGACTGCATCTTGAAGTGGTTGTATTAGTACTGCTGATTTTGCTCACAGTCTGATCCTACCAGATACAGATTAACTTTGTGGGTCATGACCTAAAGAGGTACCTAAGGATTGACAAATTACTAGTGGAGGGTTTGGAAAGTGAGCTCTCAGATGCCCATTCTGGGCATGTTCTGCTAGCCTGGTAGCACTTTTGTCCTAGTTAACTACTATATGCATTAGTCAATAAATTATCACTGTGTACTCTTAAATTGCATATATCCTGCTTGCACAGTCTCTCTGCRCACAGTCAGAGATGCCCAAACAGAAGTGACCCACTACAGGGAGGGTTACAGTGAGTCTCTCAGTCTGCAGAAGCAATTTGCTAGCACATTAAAATGATAAGCATCACAACCAGACTCTTCCATGTGGCTGCAAAGAAGAACCAGAGAACAACACTCCTTATTTTGTTCACGGCTTGACAACAGAGGCAGGCAACATGCTGATACAGACACATGAAGGCAAGTGCATTGGTTCATTCTACCTTTTTGAACAGCATGCCAACAGCAGTATAATCTTTCTCTGAATATCCGATATGTATCTGGAAATGATATCCCAAAAGCACAGCAAACAGGGCTCAAGAGAAAGAAAAAGACTGAGTGACAGCGTTGCTGCTGCTACTGCCATTGCTGCTGCTTACTCTGACTGGTGATGTGAAAAGAAAAAGCACACACAGATGACAGCTGCTTTAGAGCAGAGACCGTCGGATCAGCTCTCTGTTTTCCACAAAGCAGCAATACATCTAAATTTCTGTACTTTAAGAATGAAAAAATAGTGTCTTTTGTGGCTGGAAGTGACCCTGAACACTTAAGCTCTTTAGCATTCTAGTTTACCTTTGCTATCACCAACACCTTGAGTTTTTTCTCCTAGATTCATTTTTTACTGAAGCAGGATTTGCATCTTTTGAGCCACGATTCCCTGGAAGGCTGTTTTTCTTTTCTTTTTGGTCCCTGTACTGTGCCAGCGATGAGCACAGCCTGCTCTTCCATGCTGTGGAAATGTCAGCTTTGCAGAGGCAGCTCTCTGGGGTCTCCGCAGGTGAGAGCATTCCTGATGCTGCCGCACTCCTTAGGTGAAACGCTGCCAGTCAGTCAGTCAGTCACAAGGGAAATGATGACACAGAATAATCTCCTGATAAGAACTCATATCAGGAAAGCTTGGCAACTCCAGAAAGTGTGTATGAAAGAGACACTGAGATCCTGAATGAAAAATAAAAATTGAATCCTTAATTTGTACAGCCTGGTTTTGGCTGCACTTAACCTGTCTGTGATAGCTTTGAGCTTATCGTTTGGCTTGGCGTGAACTATAATGCTGTAGCCAAGAGTCCGAAGCTCCTACATGTAGGCACAGGCACAAATATATGCGTGTGCACACACACGCGCTAACTAATGTGAGATGATTTTACATGGGCAGACTGGAGTTAACCATGGTGGATATACATGATTACAAGACTAAACTTCAGCACYTGCATGCATAAAGCCAGGCAGTGTGAACAACCCCGCAAGTAGACCAGAAAGGTCAGTGTTTCAGTCTGTAGGCTACGAGTATGACTTCTGAGAAAAAAGGGACTGTCAGCCCACAGAAACRGATATACCTTCCGGACTTGTGTGATTGGTACATCAGATCTGAGTAACTCTCCTTACTCTTCCTACACACTTTGTTAATACAGAGAACAAATAAAATACCCAAAAGGAGGTGGATARATTGAATTGTGAAACAGTGATTCTACTCAGCCCAATCTGTTGTCTGTTTTTCATGCTGTCTGTATAGTAAATTGAGTGTTACTTACGTGCTCAAGAGCACTAAAGGAAAAAGAGACAATTAATATTATGGTAAATAATTTTGTATTCAGATGCTCAGTCAGGGTTCSCTATATTAAGCCCAAAGAACAGACAGTCTGAGGAGCTGCTTTTCTCAGGACGTTAAACTATGCTCCTGGCAGAGAGCAGCAGAGATGAGAAATGTATTAACTGAAATATGTCCACATGATTCTAGCAGGTAAGATATGCACCGTGCAAGGGAGATAGGCAAAAAAAAAAGTCCCCTCAGGCCCGCAGAAAATTCCTTTTCAACTTCACATCAAGTTATCTGCATGCWCTTGAGCATCCGAGTAACACTCACGAGCCAGCCCTCAAGAAAAAGGACTCTTTTGTGTCGCGCAGCAGCAGCTCTCCATCCAGTGCCCGCAGCTCTGGCTGCAGCTGCTCTGATGCCTTGGGGCAGGAAGAAATACTCAGGCAAGGGAAAGCCACAGTGTGCCCGGCCAAGCACGCATCGGTGGAAAAATCCTTCCTGATTCTGGCCACAAAGCACCCAAGGCTGTACAGTGAGAGACTTTACCCATGCAGCAATACMGAACTACAAGATGAGGACAGTGGAAGTAAACTTGGTCCACTTTTGGGAGAGGACTGACAGAGGTCAAGGCCAGGAGGGTTCTCCTGGAACCTTTAGGCCAATTTCCTTCTCTTCTTTCCCAACTGTCTAGGCCATAAAATTTCTCCTAGAAGCAGCACTAAGATATATATTTTAAAGTCTCCAGATCTGGGCAAGCCTATCCACCTCTCCAGTTTTAATACTTAATCATGCTTTCTCTAAGAAATTTTGCTTTATTTCAAGGTTAAACCTGTCTCACTTTAGCTTCCAGTCAGTYGATCTTGCTGTGCTATTATCAGCAGGATTTAGAAAGGCTACGCTATCTGATCTCTTTCCTATGAAAAGTGTTTCACTGTGTTCACATCACCTCTAGGTTTACTCTTCAATATCCTAAATACATCAAAAGCTTCTTAGTCCTTACATTGTCAGGATGAATTTGTCAGTTCCTGGGACACTTCTGTGATCCTCCTTTGCACTTGCTTTAAGATGCCCACAGCCACCTTGGTATGTATAGACCAGAACTGCACACACCAGTCTAATAACAACCTTTCCAATGCTGCCCACACAGAGCCAGGAATTGCTTCCCTGGGTCTTACCCTCTTTAGGGCTGAAGTTGCCCTTTTTGCAAGTTTGCTGTTTTCACAGGTTGTTGTCTAATAATTATCTATTAAAACCACCGAGTTCTTTGTTTAGTTACTATTTCTGTAGACAGTCTCTCCTGATATAGGTATAGTTGTATTTGTTGTTCCCATATGCACAATCTTCCTGGAGGGCATTCACTTCGGTCATGTTGAATGCCGACCATTTATTTAGGTTAGGGCCGACTCAGGGCTCTCAGCAGTCTGGGCAAAATTACTGCCGCAAGAAGGCGGCCTGTGCTGAGCTTGAGAGTGAAGGGATGCATGGAGAAACAGAAAACCTCACTGGGAGTGAGGCTGGGAGAGCTGTCTGCTTTCCTCTATGCCTAGAGCAGGGCTCCTTAGCAGCTGGCTTAGGTGAGGCTTTAACTGGTTGTTCTGTGCTTCTTCCAGGACAAATGTAGGGAATATAGTATAATAAGGATAGAAATACAAAGCAACACACATAGTAAGTCCATAAACATAAACTGCACTTGCATGATGCTTGGGAAGGCTATCTTCCAGAGTATATGTATAACTTACTAAAAAATGGGTGAAATAATGGGGAAAAGAGTTGAGATGAAAAGTCACACCCATTTGCAACTCAAATATTTAAAGGTTTATTGGATAGGAAAACTAATCACTGCTCAAATTGACTTACCCAAAACTGTAAGCATCATTTATGCAATGGTAACACATGGTTAGAATCGGCGATGAAGCAGACATGTAGTTTGCCAGGTTTAATACAAACATTGAGCAAAAAATTTCCATGCTAAGAATTTTTTGATCTCTTCATTATGTGATAGTGGGAGAGAATGGTCACAGGTCTGGAGTAAAGCACTGGCTGGCTGAGCTAGTTCATACTCTGAATTTTTAAATAGGGAGCAGGAGGCACTATATGGTTATTGCTAAACCCACACATCCTCATGTGCTTACCATGACATCCAGTGTTTGCGGGTTTCTAAAGAATTGTAGGAAACCGTAGGATGGTGCTTTTGTAAATCTAGTGAGGATGTTTCTTAAATTATTACCTAGGAAAACATGCTTGTTTTGCTTTTTTCAAAAATGGCAATCATTTAAGAAGTTAATAGGTGAAGCCCTCCTGTGTAGTAAACACAGGAATTCTGGTTCCTTGTCTTTGCAGTCTTAGCTCACCCTCTTTGTGCTCATGCACTATGATATAGTCTTTAATTAGGCCCTCAGATGCTCTGTGCTTCCACGGAGTGCCCTCCTCATACAGGGGACATGGCAAAGTTGCAAGGTTGTGCAGGGAATGAGTCTGATCTCTGCAGAGCCCCKACCTTGTTTGGACACTGTGCAGTGAATATGGCCAGGGATTGCTGACAGGCAATGGATAAGGCTGTCTAATGCCAAAATACTCTGAGCCGCAGTTTGCACATTCCTAATTATGCGGGTACTTGSTAGGATGTATGTTAGGCCAGATTTGCATAAATGCTGAGCGTTCCCAGCTGCAAGCACTACCGCTTGGATCTGTGCTCTGCATGTACGGGGTGCCATAAAAATGATAAGTACTTTGGAAAATSACACTCCAGGGATCTCAAGTTTGTTCCTTAAATGTAGAGTTTTAGCTGCTTCGGCTTTACTCACTGCTAGTTYTAGTTTAATGTCTGCCAAAAAAAGATTGTAACAATGCCAAACGTTGTAGGAATATTGAGGCAAAATGAGAAATTTTCTGATGCTAGTTAGCGTAACAAAGCAAGCCCTGGAAGTGTGATGCAATCGGTATAGGGTTTATGGGTGTACAGAAGTAAGATGTGGTGCAACGTACTGAATGTAGGGGTTGAGAAGAAATACCAAGTAACTACAGAGTCACTAAATGAGCCATAATTCCTATGGAAACRTGGGTTTTGGCAGTGCGTCCCAATGCACGTGCACTGGATAGAGACCTGAAGTGCGACAGGCAACCTGTTACTGTCTGGCTCTGCAATCCTAGCTTTTGTGTGCTGGAGGGTTTCCTCGTTTGTTTTAATTTAATAGAAATACGTCACTGCAATTCACTGGCTRTTTGTTTGGGAGGAAATAAAGACATCTGAGCCATTAATGCCTCAGGCARGCCAGGTGCGGCTACGTAAGGTCATATTTCTCTGTCAGCCTAATGAGTCATTCAGGGAGATTACTGTACACAGTGTCATTCAGCATCACTGCTGACGCCTGATGGMATTAATAATGCTATTTATATCAACAAGATTAGCAGCAGATAGGTTCAATGTTATTAATAGTGTAATTAACTACTATGAATTTGTATTGATGTTGTGTGGTACCTTCTATATTTGCACGTCATAAAAGCTATCAGTGTTAGGAAGTAGATGGCAGGTGCYGAGTCAATGAAACACCTGCTTACAGATAATTGTAATTTAAGCAGCCACATTTAGTTTGGTGAATGTAATCTTTTCTTTGTCTAGGGCTTACCCTAACGTCATGGATAGCAAAAGTAGCACCAGAAAAGACACCTTAGAAACATGTAGTCTAGCTCCAGGGATCTTGCAGGCCTGCTCARTGCATCTTTCCCACTAGTATCTGATTTTACCTGTTCTTGAACATTTACAGTACTGGTTCCTAGCCAACTTCCCTGGAGACGCTATTCACTTCCCAGTTTTTCTTTTCCTTAACTTATACTGCCAACTTACGTACCAACTTCTGAGACGGAGTAATTCCCATCTTTCATTTATACGTTTATTGCCTTGAAGATATTTATAGACTGATCATGTTCCCCTTGAGTCATCTCTTTTCTAAACTATTAGTTCCTCCAGCTTTTCCATATGTGTGACCTGTTTGTCTAATTTTCTGGGTCACTGATGGRGAAGGGCAGCTGCCTGCAGTACCTAAATAGAGTATGGGTCAAAGGAGAAGAGACAGTATCAGAATTCTTGTGTGAGATRTGAACTTCCTGAACTTCCTATCTCAAACCTTTTTTTCCAGTCCCTGCTGAAACTGATGTAAATTTAACTTGGTAACTGCTGRTTCACACTCTTGGTTCTCAGTATAGCAAAGTTAAACATTAGATGAACCTCAGTCATTTCAGTTCATCTTTATTGAAATAGGTGTCCACAGCCATACTGAATTCAGTTAAATGGTGTACTGAAACAAAAAAAAATAAAATTATCTTATCACCTGCTCAGGAATCTAATCCAAGGGTTAATTTTGAACATATGCCTGTTGTGCTAAGGCTGTTTTTACATTACGGAAGCAATGTAGTATAGCTGGTAGGTACCTGAGCAGGCTTATTAGTTAGCTTGGGTGCCTGCTGCAATGGATCTCAGCATGATTGAATTATTCTAGAGTGAAGGTATATTATACATACATATATATATGTACACACACACTATACTATAACTAACTTGATGTTAACACAGAGTGTTTGGCTGAAAATAAATGCTAGTTATCCTATGTAAATAAAATGTACGGAGGGAGAGGGCAAGATCTATTTGCCTTATAAAAATAAAATTTTGAGGGCACATATTTTAATGTTTCAGGATATACTGATTTACTCTGGCATCCCTTCATTGTGTCTTCACTGTATGCRTTCACTATGTTCCAAATAAGATCAAAGCAAAGCAAATAACTATGATCCTTCAGTTAAATAAATATTTAATTTCAAAAGAATAAGACAAACAGTTCATTAAGTATGTCATTCAGTCTGAATCTGATGACCTGACCTAGTTCGTTTTTTGCACAAAGTTCTGGTTACGGAGCCTCATAAATTACAAATATTCTTTACCTTGGAAAACTCTCCAGCAGCAGTATCATGTCAAGTACAATAAAATAACATGATAGCTCATATGAGATGATACTGTCTTCAGGGGACTCGTAGAACAATGTCTGCCATAACATTGATGTATTTTATACACTGCCTGTTCTTCCTTGAGTTCTAATCTGCTCTTGCAGTAGCCTGCTGGAGGATCAAGTGGTCGTGTACCAGCCAAATAAGTCACAACCTCTATTGACAGATGGCTCTTTCAAAATGGCTGCTTCAGCTCATGCAGCTTTATCTTAGAAGATTCTCCAAGTGATACTTCCTTCATATTTATAGCAGAATATAAAGTAACTTTTCCAGCCGTGGCTGTATAAAACATTTCATGCATGATAAAAAAGCTGTCTCACTTGTGCAATAATCGGTATTGGGCATTACAGAGTGTCATAATCCCTGGTACTTGTGGTGTCCCTCAGGCAGAAACAGCCATTGCTGTCAAAACCGTTCTGAATCTACAATATGTACATAGAAAACTAAATGGCTGGTAACTGCCCCAATAAATTTTATGGTGATTGTCTTTATGGTTGCAATTTAACATAAAGGCGAAAGCTCAAAATACTGGAATCAACAGTATTGCGCTTTGTCAGTTACTTATTCCAGCACTTGGTAGATCCTCGATATTGTTTCTAGACAAGTTTTTGCTTCAGTCTGGTGTCCTGCAGAAGTTGGACCTAGCCTGGATTGTGGCTYGCATATAGACTTTACAATTGGCATTTCTTAATCACTGGTGGAAGAGAGAGAAGAGTCCTGTGAAGGCAATGTCAGTGTAGGGACACTGTTTGTGATTCATTGAGGGAAGCTTTGGGGATTATCGGTAGGGAATAAAGAGAAGTCCTTAGTGAAACAGCAGTGTAACGAGAAACTTTCAATTCATTAATCAATGTACTAGCAATCTCCACTTTCAGACAGGTGAGATACTAAAATACGGAGCCAAGAAAATCAATCTGCATCACCAGAACACTTTCATAAATAAAGTGTTGCAAAGAACAACGGCTTTAGACTCTCCTGACAAATCTTGTAATAGAGCTTACTTTTAACTGAAGCATTGATCTTCATTTCTTTGGGGATGAATTGTCACAGGCTAAAAGTGTATGTAAGCACGAACAGCATTATTGTCATCAGTATGTATAAGTATAATGAGAGATACAAAACGTATGTCAAAAACAAATGCTGTGTACACCCTCCAGATTTTACCTRTCGTGTATTAACTTCTTTTACCCATTAATGCTGTTTGTGTCCTGATTACAAGTGCAACCTCATAGCCATTCTTACATAGGTTAGGATCAGTGAGTGAGAAAACTCCCCAGAAAAACTCCTCACACCACCACACAAAATGGTAGCAAGGTTCCCCTACCCTCAGAGCAAGAGTAACATCATAAAGCGTAGTCTGCTTCTATGCGTGTTATTCATAGAAAAATATCACAACTCTTCACACCATGTAATTTTCTGTGTACGAAAACATATCTATTTTAATTCAGATTCTCTCCTCCTCTTTCCATCAAAGGAAAACTAGATTGTTAGAGAGCCTCTTCTTTTTACCTAGTTATTAAAATACATTAGCAAACTTCAACACTGTTATAAACAAACACATTTAAGCCTGTCCTCCCCTGATAAGGATTAACACATGCCAGGCATTCTTTCTCTGTTCATAGCTGCCTGCGAAAATAGTCTTTGTGGCAAACCTGTAAGGCAGTGATTCAGGCTGCAGTGCGCTGTATCTCCCACTGCATCGGGGAGTCTAGCCTGTAAACCCATTCCTGCGTCTGCAGAACTATAGCAGGGGAGAATCATCTCTAAAGTTTTCATGAACAAGGTGGATGTATCAGYAGCCCAAGCCAACAGAAGAATTACTGAACAAATTAATCCAAGCAGAGCACARTTACCTGGAAGGCAGCACAGGTCCAGGGACCTGAAGGTATAATGGAGACTCTGCAGGAACATTAACAGGTGGCTTCCCTCTGAATGAGGCGGAATTGTTGAATGGCCTTCGTGTGCAGCACATTGCAATGATTATTCCAGTCAATCATTGACCTTGTCAGTGCTGCAAACAAAGGGTGTTGTGGATGCAGTACAGCAAGGGGTGACGGCTGCTAGGGGGTACCTGGGCATCCGGCAGTATCTGAGCATCTCAGGAAACACTACTTGTTCATCGAAATGTCACTAAGGGACTTAAGCATTTCGCACAAACTAAGCCTTGACGACAGTSACCCAATGCAACCTTTCATTTCCATATCGTGGTGCAAGTTTCAGCATCCCTCAGCACCAGCAGAGAGGCAAAGCACTGGACGAGTCTAGAGATGCTGCGGGCATTCTCTGTTGGGTAGAAAACAGTGAGGTGAGGTGAGTTGTCTTTGTAGCATCAGTGATGTAGCAGATTGGCCACCCCAGGGAGCCAGAGCTCCTCCATCACTGTTGTTATGCTCATTCTGGAAAACAATCCTGCTCAGAAAGAAGATGGAAAAGGGGAAGGYGAGGAAATAGCTGGGAAATTTTACCAAGTGCAGTTCATTCTATGCTGGTTGATACTAGCAGGGTCATGACCTGTTAATTGTGAGCARCAAAACTGTGTGCTGTGTCTGTATGCTGACGGAGACATTAATGGATCCACACATCTTAAGTATCAACCATAGTTTTTTGGAATCTTAAGGAATAAGGTCACTAGGGGCTTTCTCTAAGGTGCCTCTATGGAGCTTTTCAATATTTTGAAGTCTGTAATAGGCTCTTCAAGCCAAATACTCTAGAGRTGTGTCAGTGAAAGTACAAAACCACTAAAAAAAGGGGAAAAACGTTGGTTGTAATTACAAGTTGTAGTGAGAAGGTAACAGGCTTACATTATTTTCTGAACATCATTRTATTGATCAGACAGGGGCCTCTTGGATTAGGAGACTCCAGAAGTGATTTAACTGTGCAGGACAGACTGAAGCAAAGGTTTCTTTGCTGKTTTACACTTTCAAGAAGTGTGTGATAAATTGATGGTTTGGGAAGAGAGTGCAATTATCAGCACCAAACTCTTCAAACCTAGTTCATCCCTTCAGACCATTGGTTTCATTTGGTGTAGCAGAGGGCTCCTTGCATTCAGCATCTTCAGGAGGAAGTTGCAAAGGAGCTAGGACCAGTCAAAACAGCCTAAAAGCCTCATGCACAGACTGAGGGACRAGGAGCGTGGAGGCCACCCAAGGGGAGCATCGCTGGCAGCATTCAGCAACATGGCTCCCATGAATGCAAGGCTTCCTTGCGCACTGTGACAGCAGCTCACAGCAGAAGGCATAAATTGAAGCACAAAACTCTCTTTGTTCACTGAGCAGATGGTAAGGTTTGGCCACTTTGTGGATTTCTTCTTTCCGTCTGGACTGGAATTGCCCTTGTTTTCATACCATCCAGCATTAATGTTTCCCAGAGTTGCCCCTTAAACAGAGCAAAAATACTCTACAGCTTATTAACAACATGAGCGTATCACAGTAAATGGCTTTATACATAATACAACATGGTCATTAGCCAGCTGTGCACTAAAGCACCAAGTGGAGGCAGCAGGGTGTAAACCAGGTTCTTCAGCTCTGAAGGCGTTTGTCTCCGCACAGAGGGCTAACGGAGCTCTCCTGGCCTGCGTGTTGCAATGGAGAGCGCTTCTCCATCAGCAGTAGTCATCTTTCTCTAGGGTGTTTTACACCATTTCAAAATGCCTGTAAGCTATGGCCTAGCTCAGTGACAACAAACTAATTACACAGCAGGCAACAACTCCTTTGTGGTAATCATAGGTCTGTTGGCCATGATAATTTTTAAACCTTCCTAACTTACTGCCAGTCAGATTTGGACAGGTTTATGTCTTGGTATTTACAGCAGTTAGAAGCAGCTCATACTGGCCTAATGTCTGTATCTACCTATTCATTATATTACTGTATTTCTATATAATTAGAGAAAGAGAAAATATTTGATGATATAGCATCAAAKGTTTTTATTAGCAAAAGTTTATGGCCACAAGTTTTATAGGCTAAAGTTTTACATCCACACCAAGTTACATATGTCATCCGTAACAAGAGCAATAAACTTTTATCTTGTGCCACATACACGATCACGTATTCAGAACATACGCCAGGACCACCATTTCTGGTTTACTATCTGCATTGCCTCTTCGACAGTGGAAACACAAGAAATGGGTCTGATGGTCCTGCAGGCTTCCCCTGTGGGCTCTCCTGCAGAGCTGGCRCACCTCCGCTGTGAAAACCAGAGGCAGGCACTGCTGTGGGCTCCCCATTCTCTTTGCCACCTATGCACCTTGAAGGTCTCAGAAGTAAATAGTAAGGACTAGTATAATCCGTACAAGGRTGAGGTTGAACGCTGAAGATGTGGCTGGCTGGTCTCTGAAAAGTGAAGTTGTATTTTCTGTTACCTAGTAGGAGGATGGAACTAGGCAGGTAGAAAAGACACAAATTATGGTATCTGATAGACAGATTTTTCAGCAATGTTTTGGCTTGGTTGGTTATTGCTTACAGAGTTGAATTGCAGAGAGTCAAGGAGAGATTTTTTTTGAAAGCTCAGTATAAATTCAGTGAGCAGATAAATAGCAACAGCAGATAAATGTCTTTAAAGGGACAAAAATGTTTCCTGATAAATACCTGTAAGCAATAAGAGTGGACCAGTTTTCTATAAGGCCTGACCTTAGCTACTGTAAAGGAAATTAAGCAAAAACTTTTGTGGTTGTTTCATTTAAAGAAGGCAAGTGATTTGCCCCTCTCACTTTACAGTGTCAGAGCTCGTGCAGTGCAAATTAGAGAGGAGACAACATCAGATTCAGATTTCTAGAGCATCTAAAYCCTAGACTTTGCTCTAGTCTGAAACAAAGAGTTTCCTAATCCTCTGATATGGAGGTGCACTTGCTTTCGTACCTGAACTGCAGTGGAGTTAAGTTGGATGRAGTATTTAAGTTCATCTCAAGCAAAGATCTCTATCTTGGGAAGAAAAAACCCTTGGGACTGCAGTTCCATGCTACAGTCTCTGAGATACCCATGCTGTATGAGATCATCGTAAGAGGGAGAAGAAAACAAAACAGGAGCTGGCTCAGAGGGAGATTCAGCAAACAGCAGCAAGCTGCCAAATTATCRTTTTAGTGCTGCAGTTGTGTGCCTGCACAAAATTTCAAGGACACCCATCAGAAAAGCTTGCTGGGGAGAAATCCTTTTAAAAAGGGGCATTCTGTGGTGGCAGTTTCAGTTTGGAAGAGCTGTGTTTTGATACAATGTAGTATTTCTTTAATATGAGTGTTATGGTTKCAGGCACCCAAACGCCACACAGCCACTCGGTGACTCCCCCCCACAGTGGGATGGGGGAGAGAATAGAAAAAAAAAAGTAAAATTCATGGATTGAGATAATGACTGTTTAATAGAACAGAAAAGGAAGGGAAAATAATAATAATGATGATGATGATGATGATGATGTTGATGATAAAAAGTATACAAAATAAATGATGCACAACACAGTTGCTCACCACCCGCTGACTGATGCCCAGCCAGTTCCCGAGCAGARGTCGCCACCCCTGGCCAACTCCCCCCAGTTTATATACTGAGCATGACGTCATACGGTATGGAATACCCCATTGGCCAGTTTGGGTCAGCTGTCCTGGCTGTGCCCCCTCCCAGCTTCTTGTGCACCYGGCAGAGCATGGGAAGCTGAAAAGTCCTTGRCTAGTGTAAGCACTACTTAGCAACAACTAAAACACCAGTGTGTTATCAACATTATTCTCATACTAAATCCAAAACACAGCACTCTGCCAGCTACTGAGAAGAAAATTAACTCTGTCCCAGCCGAAACCAGGGCAAGGAGAAAAAAATGCAGATTTTATATTAAGCAATTCCTGTATTTAGTCTGCTACTGTTACATCACCTTTTATAAAGCGCTTCCATTTAGGGTTATCTCATAAGAGTATGTGCCTAGTAGCTCTATAGGAGCCTGAGATGAAATTTAATATGTAGTCACTGTATTTTTGTATCAGTTCTCTCTTCCCTTGAAAMGGGAACACCAGTGAGCGGCTTTACAATGGGGAAAGCTGTTGTGCTTTGTCATTGTAATGACAACAGAGGAAAAACAATCAAGAAGGGTAAAAAAAAATGCCTTTTTTGTTTAAAGGATAGTGAAGCCATTCCCCTTTATCAGTGGTAACAGGCATTGCTTAGAGAGAAGGTTTCCAAGTTGAATGCTATGTTTCCAAAGGACATGAATACAACTAAGTTGTAAGCAAGTGTTCCCTAAAAACTTCTTTCGGCCCACAGGKTTTGTATTATTGTTCTTGCTGTTTTGTCCTATAATACCTCCCCTTTTCCCAAGATTGATTGACTGTTATGTTCCTATGTACCAACACCACCTCAGAGCCTGAAGCCACCTGACCAGGCAAATGTTTCTGGCAGAACCATTTCATTTCAAGGAATTTGTACCCAGTGTCATAATTCAGACCGGGTTCACTTGTGCTTTGGCTGAGGTAAGGACTTTTCTCAAATCACCAAGTCTTGAAATGAACTTGGCTTCCCTCAGTCCTGCTCTTTTCAGGTATTTCTTCTGATGCTGTCACCTCTGCATTGGTCAGTGAATGCTGAAATAGAGCAGAACTAATGTGGTGCTTTACTGAGGCAACTTTACATATAAATAACTCACAACTGGAGAGGTTGTTACCTGACGTTATACATTCAGATGTATGATAACTAGATGCTCTTGGAGACCTTTCCACAGCAGTCCTGATGGGAAGGGGGGTGGGGGTGGGGGTATTTTTTTGTTTTGTTGTGTTTTTCCTGTAGCTATGGAATTTACACTATAGGACAGAGTTCAGATACCAAGACTACATGTTCTTGGTTTTGATTGCGTTTGTGGGAAAGGAGTTGTAGATTCTGGGGCCAAGGACTACAAAAGATTTGGTTTGTGTTGCAAAGAGTGCAGTCTTTGCTATTGATCGGCGCAATGTCCTTGTTGGCAAACGAAGAGAATATAAAACCCCTGCTCTCTTAAATAAGGTACTGCATTGGGTTAGCTCTGCTTAGTACCGTTGGATGAAAACTCATGATCAATTGTCTTGTAAACCCATCGTTGCAAAGTACAGGCGTGGACTTGCTACTGCTAAACTGGTTAATCATAGGTGAGTAAGAGTCTGGGTAAGTCAGCTTCCAGAGGACACTGCCATCCTATTTTATACAGCTACGGACTTCTCCTCCCGATGCTGGGGAAGGAACAAAGATTCCTTGCAGAGCACCAGGAGAATCACCTGCTTTATCTATAAATTCAGGGACTTTTGCTATTCAGACCGTGTCTGTGCCCTATGACAATATCATTTTTCTGTATCACAAGGCTTGTTTTTGCCTGGGCGGCTACTTCGGCATGCAGTAGCTGTCTCCATTCTGCTGTGTTACTGGTCAGCGTAACCAAACTTCTCCTCATACCCAATTCTGCCTTTCAGGGCTCAGGAGCTGCTGCTGAAATATCCTTTCATAATCTTTGATATCCTCTTATTACATCCCACTGTACTAACAGTACCGCCTGGGGTTTTTGCATACTGAGCTTGCTGAGATACCAAAAGCAGAGATTATGGGGTACCATGTGGCAGTGACAGCAGTAGTGGCTGCAAATAGCTTTTGACTTCATATCAGGCCACGTACAGAGGCAGATGGCTAGTTGTTCAGGCAATACCCAGTCTTCTCAAGAGAAAAAGATGGTCATCCTGWTTCCTGTTTGTGTACCATCATTTGGGATCCTTTCAGATAGCCACAAGCACAAACAACTCATCACAGGTCCTAGAGACTTGGATTGGCAGTGGCTGGAATTTGCAAAAGGAGTATTACAATTTGTCGCCGAAAAGCTGTCCTTGGTAAGTCAGTAATATGGTCTACTACATTTTACAGAACTTTTCCTTCCTGGCACAATACTGTATTATTGAAAATATCCCAGAACAGCTATATTTTATGTCTCTCCACCCCACCTCTCAGCTCCAGTTTGGTATAGGCATGGATTGCTAATTCATTAGCATTATTGCCAGATCTGTGCAGGCCCAGAGTAATCAGCGACGAGGGTGTAAAACAAAGCAGTCAGGCAAATTTCAAATTCTGTTTTGGGGGGGTAAAAAAAGTGAAGCATGTGKTTTTTTCCTTCCTCCATTACAGTATTTTAACATAGACTTTAATTACTCCCTTTGCTTTTTTGCCACATCAAGTTCAATAACGTAGTAGAGGTGAGTACCAGGCCCAGTACACCACACTGAAAGGGATGGGGTTATTAGCAAAATAAATTAACTAAAGTTTCCGGTCATTGGAACAACTGCTATTATAACCAGACTGAAAATTCGGAAGTAACATCTTTCTAAATAATTGAAAACCATCTTGAAGTGCTCAAAAATGTCCTGTGCCTGAGATGAAGTTCTTTGTACTGATGGAAGATTGAATCGAGTTGGACAGTGCTGGTGTCTTCTTTCCTTTGCTTGCTTTAAGAGTAAACTTTCATCTCATTTATCCAGACCATTTATAGTTTGCTCAGGAGTGTGCTTGGCTGACCCTTGGCAGTCCCTTGTTTTGAAGCAGCGCTTATTAAATCAAGTGTGTTTCTATTACAAGCAGAATATTTAGACAAAACGGCCCTTGTCATTAATGTTCCTGTTCATACGGAGCTTACTTGTTAATTTTGATTGAATGAGTAAATGCTCATTTTTTAAAATTACTATCATTAGTCTTTTTCTGTATTCTTCTCCTGGTACAGGGTTAGTGAGGAGAGGAAGGGCATTATTTCCTGCCTTGTACAAGAAAAGTATTTTTCTAGACGCAGAGAAAAYGGCACTGTTACTGTTTTTAACTTGACCTGTTGGAAATGAGAGGTGTTATCCACATACTTTAGAAGATTCACAAAACATGTGGATCCTTTTCCACCAGCATGAATTAAACATCGGCAATATCTGTCTCAAGAGCAGATTTTCATCTGCAGATAAGACCTCAAAGAGCAGTTAATACCAAATGCACCTTTAAATCTCATTACGCAAGACTGAGGAGGGTAGAAAAACAGAGGCTGAGAGCGAAAAAAGGTAGCCAGCTCTCTCTGAAGTCTTCTTTCTGGTAGCGGTCTCTCTCAATTTAAAATGTTTTTTGTTTTTATTTTTCTGATAAGTTAGTGGGTTTATTAGCTAATATTTATAAATAACTTAGGACTTAGCTGATACTAACAATAGAAATTGAGAAGAATTAATTCTTGCATAGTTGAAGATGGTGAAGTATATGAAACAGGCTGCTAGATTTTTTGGTTTTGTATTTTGTGGACGGACAGACAGTTCAGTAAGACGTTTCCATGTATTACATTGCACGGGCTGTTTCCTTCCCCCTGCATATCATTGAGTGACAGAGTCTTCTAGTATCATGAGACAGACCTCAGAGGACTTCAGATTGGGCCACAGAGAGTGACCAGACCTGGTGGAAAAGAAATGAGCAACAAAGTGGTAAAGACACATCAAAATAAAATGAAAATTAAAAAACCCAGACATCCAAGACTGTGAACTCTTTGGGCTGAAATAGTTTTTGGATAGCTAATAGCAGGTCCTATGCAAAGCATAAGATCCAAATTACAGTTTCTAGTTGATGCCCTGTTGCAGTCTTTTTCTGTTTCCTTTTGGTGTGTTCCCACTGTGATGTAGGGAAAATGGTTTTTGAAAAAAACCTAAAGATGTGGCTGCCTTTTTTCATATTTCAAGATATATCCCTTGTCTAGTTCAAGTTGATGTAATTTACCCAATGTAGTACAGTGATATCTGTTACTGTCAGGCTGAGAATATGTAATTCTGTCCATAAGGGAAATACTTTTCCCTCTACAGCAAGGCACTAGAGATAAGATGCAGGACAATGTTGACATCTCCAGCTCTCAGCAGAAGATGAAGACTTGACAAAACAAGTCTTGTTGGGAGTCAGGGAATGTCTTTGCAGGGTATTCTTTAGATGTGATGAGCAAAAGGGGGAGATGCTGTTAGAATGATGCTGTTTGACAAGACACTTCAGGGAAGGGGATAACAGAGCTCTGTATTCCACTTTGCTCTATCAGAGGGGAGAAGGGGTTTCACAGCGTGTATGCTGTTGTGTTAATGGCATGAGCATTATTCCTTTGAATAATGTTTARTGTTGCAAGCAGCAGCATATGCTCTCATTGCAGCACGCAGGCAAACGTTTGCATGCAGAGTACTATTTTTGAAGAGGAATTGCCTAGAAAGCCCAAGGTTGTCCTTATAGGTTTACTGGGACACATGGTTGATGAACACTGCATGAATATTTAAAATTGCTTATATGGAATCCTTTACAAGCTTCACTGAATCTGCAGATGGGGAGAAAAGTGGTTTGGGATTATATATGCTAACCTACTCAGAGTATTRCATACCTGTCTACCACCGAGAAAATATCATACCTAAAGTCACAGATTTTCTCACCTGGTGAGGCAATAGGGTTTCCTTGTATCACTGAGCCTAGCACTGTGCTTAAYACTCCTCCTTTTCCTCCCTTGGCAATTCAGAATTAAGATACTGCTGTGATTTAAGCATTCTCACCTGTTTCTCTTATCACTTCTGTTCAGACCCTTGCCCCTGCTTAAATGCTTTCTTGCATCAAAAGTGACATGTAGCTTGCAAAACGAATCACATTGCAGCAGCGTCACCATTTTCATACAAGTAAAGGCTTTTTTATTGCCCCACATAAGGCTTCTTGCATGCTGAGACACACAACAAAGGCAATTTGCTCCTCTCCTCCTTGGCCTCATGAGAAGAGGAAGGTTTCAACGCGAGGTTGCATTTTGATTCCCATGAAGTTGCACCTGGTGACCGTCACGTTCTGTGCGGTGGCCTCCATGTGCTGGACATAGCTAGTCAGCAGAGCCCWTCAGCAACACTGGTGCAGGATACCTGGTAGGAGGGCACAGCACTGGGCTCTCATTTTCCAGGCACCAGATAATGGAGCCACAGAAAATGTGAGACTTTCCAAGCCTGGAAGAAACACGGTCATCCCAAACAGGCCCACAGTACAGCTAGGGGGGCTCAAAAGTGCCGCCTGTCACTGCTTTGGTCTTTTAGTACTGTGGCTGCAATTTCCTTGCATCTATACATCCTCTGCAGATATTAGAAGTTTCAGTGTTGGTTGCCAGCAGCAAAATCTATTACTGCCATAAACTGCAGAGCTATTAAACCGGTGGAGAAGTTCATGGTGATGGGGCCTGTCGTGGTTTAACCCCAGCCAGCAACTCAGCCCCACGCAGCCACTCGCTCACTCCCCTCTCGGTGGGATGGGGGAGAGAATCGGAAGGGTAAAAGTGAGAAAACCCATTGGGTTGAGATAAAGACAGTTTAATAGGGAAAGCAAAAGCCGCGCACACAAGCAAAGCAAACCAAGGAATTCCTTCACTGCTTCCCACGGGCAGGCAGGTGTTCAGCCATCCCCAGGACAGCAGGGCTCCATCACGCCTAACGGTGACTTGGGAAGACAAACGCCATCACTCCGAACGTCCCCCCCTTCCTTCTTCTTCCCCCAGCTCTATATGCTGAGCATGACGCCTTATGGTATGGAATATCCCTTTGGTCAGTTGGGGTCAGCTGTCCCAGCCGTGTCCCCTCCCAGCTTCTTGTGCCCCCCCAGCCTGCTCGCTGGTGGGGTGGGGTGAGGAGCAGAAAAGGCCTTGGCTCTGTGTAAGCACTGCTCAGCAGTAACCAAAACAGCCCTGGGTTATCAATGCTGTTTTCAGCACAAATCCAAAACACAGCCCCATACCAGCTACTGTGAAGAAAATTGACTCTATCCCAGCCAAAACCAGCACAAGGCCCAAGCAGTGCTCCTGGAGAATAAAGTTGTCATAGGCTATACCACATCATTAAAAATGAAGGCATCGGATGACAACGTATTCAGATCCCCCGGGTCACATTTATTTGGATTTTCACTGTATTTCTATTTGCAAAAAAAGGCCCTTGAATGCTSTCTGCTGCACAGCAGACTTTTGACAGGTGTTTAAAAGAAGCAGTCAAGACTTCCCATTAATTTCCCAGGATAACAGCCTGGTGGTCATGCTTTGTGACAGGCTGTGTGTTTGGCCTGTGCAGTCTCAACTATTTTGCTCGTGTTTCTGTAAATGGGATGGTTGAGTCAGGGGAACCCCTTGGGCACAGGAGGGAAATCCCAGCTTCCCTGGACACCAGCTGAGAAGGAGCAAGGGAAGGGATTCTCAGAGCCATTGAGTAGGGGAGGGGGGAGAGTCACTGCGTGGAGCTAAGAGCAGCCACGCGAGGGACACAGAAAACTTCTTGAGGACCATGTTCCTTAAGGACTTCTTAAGAAGTGGGCACAGTTTGCTGCAGAAAGTGACTGATGGCAAAAATAAAGCTTGGGGGCAAGGACCTGCTTGCAAGGCGACCGTGGGTGAAGGGAGTATCGGTTATAACCCATTTTCGTTTCTCTTGGCTCTGCAATAGTCTTTTTTTGATTTTTTTTTTTCTTTAATTAAAATGTTAACTATTCTATTTTATACTTTAGCAAAGCCTGGCTATTTTAGTTTAAAAGCCGTTTGGTCTTTTTTGCAGAACTGTCTATAAAGAGAAGGCTTTGGATCTTTTTGCACATTAAATGCAAGTTAATCCTTATCTCTATCCCTGCCTTCTGCCACATGGAAGTACTAAAGGGCAAGGTGGAACGGGATAAAGGTCCTTATGCTGCAARAAGCAAAACAGCTTTGACCTTACGCTCAGTAGTTCCCCTGAGCACGTGGACTGCAACTCAAAACACAAAAATCAGCAAAGCTCTTACGAGTGCACAGGGTTAAGGATCAAGCAGATCCTGTGAGGACAGAGGAATTCAGCGTGGTGTTCAGCGCTGAAGGACCCGCGGCGCCTGCGCTGCTGGAAGTGGTGCTGCCCGGCCCTCGCCGGCGGTGGGCACGGCAGGAGGGCGGCCTGCTGGGCAGGGGGCTCGCCTTGAGGTGCCTCCCCGTCTGCTTCAKGGCAGCCCGGCACCCTGCACGGAGCACTGGGTACGCACAGGATTGCATATGGATGTATATATMACTGCAAATACATCACGTATTAAATCCATTCAATTCGTTTCTACAGTTGTTTGAAATTGTTAAGAGAGAATTTAACAAAAGGCAAGATCAGTATTACCAAAGCATTGCGTTTTCCTTTTCTGTTATCCTTGTCACCTTAAAAAGCTGCAGGCCTGGTGTTTCTGTGTTCTGTTAGATCTCGGAAGGTGTAAATGTTTGCAAGAGATCCCTAGAGACAGGGCAAAGCGCTAAGGTTGTACAGTTGTGCTGTTTTAATTTGAGGAGGCGGAAAGCCAAGTTAGATTGACAGTTTAAGTACCAACAAAATAATAAACTAAATGCAGATTCTGTGTCCGAGCCTCTTCTGCTTTCAGTTCCCACTGGGGCTCTCTGTTCCAGTGCCCTTGTTCCATTCGACTTTCTTGCAGAGGAATTGGAGAGTATCCAACTTTTAAAATTACCTCAGCTTTAATTTATTCTGCTTTTCATGTTCATAGCACCRTATATCTAATGGTCCCCAAATCTTTTCCTTAGTCTCTGAGGCTATAATTTACCTGCCCAATGTCTCAAAGGCAGATACCACTTACTTACAAGTTATGTATAATTTTAATATCCATATGTTTATATAATATATGAAGTTTTTGGGGTGAGTCAGGAAGGGGGACGATTTATGCTTCATGAACATTTCCAGTCATTTAAAAGACAAATGAATTTCWGTTTTACAGAGGCATCTTAGCAGAAACCTGCACAGGTCCAGCATATTYAATGTAACTGACACTTGGCAAAAAAATGAACAAGCTATTCTCCCTTAGGACTTAGTACCAACCTCACAGAACTAGGTATGATCCAGCTAAATGTATTCCTTTTCCATGACGGGGTTTTTTAATGAAAAACACTGAGACTGGGGGATATGGGAAAAAGGCATGTGAATTAAGAGGCACTGAATTTTATATGGCAGGATTTAGAAATAGAGCGCTTGATTCCAGTTTTCACTGAGGCACCTTTATGTAAACCTGGAAACGCGAAGGGAAATCAGTGAAACAAAGCTGTAGCACCTGTTAAGGCCCCTTTTCAGAATAGGTTAAATTTAGATAAAACTCAGGTCCGAAGCCTTGTTTCCCTCGTGGTTGCAGGGCTGTGGGAACGGGAGCTATATATGTTAGTAGAAGAGAATTATGATGAGAATTAAATTCTGAAGACTGGCCACGTAAGGGCACAGRATGGCTCAGGAAAGCAAATCTGAGCAAGATGTCCCATGATTGCATCGCAGCTGGTGGAAGTGAGCTCCAGTCCAAGGTGAGCACTGATTCCGGAGCCCTGCAGGCACTCACCCGCTGACTGCCGCATCGCCTCTCCCGGCTCCCCGTGGCTGGCCAGGGCAGAGCGTGGATATTGATTTCCTCCTGCATCTAAGCCTGGTATGATCTCTGTGCGCTCTCGCTGCTCTCTTGGCATTACAGAGATCAGACATGGTGGAAAAGGAGATTAGCCAATTCGCCGCAAAGCAAGTTCATACATCTTCTGTCACACATCCACTAGTTTCAAATGTACTTTTCAAATGTTTCAAATGTCTCCTTTTATTTTCACCTGTGCGTATATGCTCAAGCAGAGTCAAATGCTGACGTGGTTCRTGTTGGTGTAACTTTCTTAAAGCCTGGTGGGGGCAAAAAGAACTATAGAGATCTGGAACCTCATCTGACCTTATGAATTATCATTTGAATAGAGAGGCAATGAGTATAACTTAGCATCCATTGGCAATAGAAACATAACCCCTCCTAAGAATCAGATGACTATCTCTACTTCAGTCTATGTTTGAAGCAACTAGTTAGGCTTGCGAAACAAGTAACTTCTCTTACTGTCCAAAATTGACTGTTTTTTTAGGGGAAAGAAGGGACACAAAGGCACTGCCTGCATCATGCCTGCGCTGCCCAGTGAGTCATCCTAAACAACGTGAAATGTTGTCTTGCATCTTTCTAACAAGCTGTTTGTTCCTTTTTCCTGCTCCTTTTTCTTMTTATTCCATAGGTGATGAAATAGATTGGCTCCAGCTCTCCCCTCCTGGCATGCCATATGTGCTGCRTGATGCCCTTCTTTGCTACACTGTTCCAGCCTTTGGGGAGGTGGGAATTTATTCCTGGAATCGCTCCAGTGTCCAGATCACTTTTATTGTCTTTATTAGTATGGACTGCAGCCCATCATCATTGAGGAGAGCAGTTGGTAGGGAGCATATGAGATAATTGCCTAAAATGAACTCTACCTCCACGGGGCACAAAATCACTCAGTGGCATTGCAGCTTTCTTATTCCGGCTTAAGTCACCTTCCTCCCTTTAGGCAGTAGCTGGTTCTTACATGTGTTATAGGGACCATATGCTCAGCCTAGACCCAGTCCCAGGCTTAGACAGTCTGCCTATAAAGCAATATACCTTCTTTCCTGCAGACCATTCTAAGYGGCATCGCCATCCTTCAGGTGCAGGATGGCTGGCAGCAAAAGAAACCAGCTTTTCTGCGTGYTCACTAACTAAGCAAAGCTCCGTGGGTCCAAATGGTCAAACTCTTCCGCTCTGCGCATTCCCAGGCCTGGCACAGCTCTGTAGGGCCAGCCTCGCCAGTATTGCTGCACCTCATGCAAGGGCTTGTGACTTCCTTGTCTGCTTAAAACAGAGTGCTGCACTATTTCACGTGGGCTTTAGGTTGGTGACGGGTCATGACTGTGTAAGTATGGTCCAGGTCTCTGAAGGTTCCCCTTCCTATGTTTGTAATAAGATGAACYAAATCCCAATGTTGTTTTCTCTGCTGGGCTTATTGAATAGACAGCGTGGTGTATCAGAAATGGTTAAGGATGGGCCTCGCTACCTCTCCCAGCTGRAACCAGTTAGCTGATGAGAACAAGGGGCTGCAAACTAGGGAGGAGGTGGTRAATGCCAGGAGAAAGCTGGAGGTGCAAGTTTTGGAGCTACAGACTGAGAGAAACTGTGCAAGGGAAAATGTAAGAAGGGGAGGAGCGGCTATAAAACGCGTTGGGAAGATTCATGAGGGGTGAGTAGGAGCATTGGTGCTTAATGCATGTTGCTGGGCTGGAGGCCAGAGGAGGGGCTGRGCTTCCCATTCCCTGCAGAAGGGGAAGAAGCAGCCCTGGAGGCAAATAAGCAGCAGAAAAGGGAAAAGTCCAGTGCTGGTTTGTATGGTATGGGATTTCTTTGTCTGGAAAAGGAAGAGASCCTGCTGTAGCCAGGCAGAAAGGTCATGTCTACCTAGTATAATGCTTAGATTTCTTGAGGACTGAGGCAGAGGGAGAAGTAAGGTTGTGGTAGTAAAATACTTGCTCTGGGTAACTTTGCTTTCCTAAAAAACTGACTATGTTAGCCTGATTGAAATGCTGTAGCAGTGTGTAGCGGGCTTCCTATGTCTGTATTGTCTCACTGAAAGTTAGCTTWGCTGAATTGTGCCATGTAACTGCATACAGGGTGTTGAGGGGGATATATTATATTAGTGGGCATAATGGGCACTCTGTGTCATCTGTCTTTTGGTGACTTACACCACATCACTGGTTTTGAAATCTCTTGTCAAGTGGAGTTTTCACTTGAGGTTCCTTCTTGGTACCAGTATGGTTTAAGCAAAGATGAGAAGCAAAAACTCTCCTCTCAGAACTAGCACAACCCTGTRGCTCTTCCCTGCCTTGGGGCAGCTGTGTCCCATCACAGCTCGTTATAGCAGCTGGAGGTCCTCTCTCAACCCCCTAAGGGGAAGAAATCTTGGCTCTTTGTTAGGCTCCTGTCTGCCCTCTCCCACTTGAATTTGTTGGGTTGATGCGGAGGGGAGAAGGCAGTAAGCTCTTGCATTCAACCCACTTCTGGGCATAAAAGTAAACCATAACCATGGCCTGAATTAGAAGTATCAGGACAAGAGCAAAACCTCACAAACCAGTGAATTCTTCTACAGCCTGCTGTAAGCATTTTTTTTTACCCTTCTAAAGGGAAATAGCCACACGTCTCTTTGCCACTTCACCGAGCAGGAAGCTTTATTAGAAAATGTTTCCTTGTGTTTCCGTCCTACTTGGTTTKTTTGGTCCTTATTAGTTAGTAATTGTTTCATTACTGTAGAAATAGATGTCATGTTACTTTTTCATGTTGGTGTCAGGGTTTTTTTCCACCTTGTTGTTGTGTGAACATTTCTTACAGTTATTTGCTGCAGGGAAAATGTGAAAAGGACTCTGTAACATTAGACAGAAACCGAGAAATTGCCTTAGCTTTGGAAGAGCCTTGCTTCTTGCCCTCATCTAGCATCAACAAAGCCATCAGTATTAAACTCAGGTGTGAGCCAAAATGACCCAACTTTACAATTACAAAGGAAGGGGTGGGGGGAGGTTGAACCAGGGCAGATTAAGAGACTGGACAAGAGTAGTTTGGAGGTTTGCGCAGGTGAAAGCGCACCAGCTTCTASTCATTACTGGTTGAATCAGGGAGGAATGGAAGCAGGAGTCGTCTTTGGCTGTTGGCCCTGCCTCTGCAACAGGGTGGCACGAGAAGGCAGCGTCAGTGGGTGTATCTGAGTSTAATGTTGTTTACAGAGTGGCGTCTGTGCTACTAGATTTTAGCGGCTGAAAGAGACTGGTATTAGCAGCTAGTCTGTGTACCAGAGGCCACAGATCCCAGCCAGGAATGGCTTTCGGCCAGCAGCCCYGACTGCAGTGCTGGTAAGACACGTGGTATTATTTATGGTGAATAATAGAATATTAAATAGTTTAATACATTATGTGCTGATCCTAGAGTGATGGAAATTTAAAGGTGTGGGATGGGGGTTAGAGAGGACTTAGCAAAGCTGTCCCTTCCTCATCACCCCACAAACCTCAAATTTTCTGTAGCAACTGGGAGGAGAGGGACAGAATATTTAGGGCTTTTGGAGGAAATGTATTTGAAGGAGAGATGTAGAAAAGGTGTTGGATGAAGAATGGGAGGAAGCTCCAGGCTTTTGCAGTTGAAAGGAATGGGAAGGCTGTGTGCATGTGAGGGTAGACATGAAGATCGTGTGCTGTTTGGCTGGGATGGAACAGGCGAGTAGAAGGAAGCAGTTAGAAATTGTCAGTTGGTTGCATAGTGTCCAAAAGCAATCTGAGACTCTACCAAAGGCTAAAAATAGTTCAAAGTTCATGGGGGGGTCTTTATGTACGCAGTAACTCTGCATGACAATATTGTTCATTAGAGCCTTTGGAAAAACACAGAGGATGCTGCCGGGAGTGCATTGCTCTCTCCTTTGCCCTKTGTATCTTGACAGCAAAGGGTTTCGGGCTTAGGGCTTTTATGAAGGATTGTTTTTTAACAAAATTAAGTGCCAGGCAGTACAGCCACAGCTGTATTTCCTATGGCAGAGCTCGGTCTTATGTCCCTGTGACCTTCTGTGGCTCTGTCCCATCCTGGACCTTGCGGTCATGAAGACACTGCTGATGCTTTCGTTTTTATGGTAAATTAAAAAAGCCAACAGACACTTTAAAATTCAGGTGTCCTCTTAATATTTCAAGCAGGGGCTGGATGGACACTTTTTTCCCACAGATAACTTTAATGCAGGGAAAAGAGCTGCAGAGGAGAGCTTTGCACATTAAGGAACCTGATGAATTATGCATGAAGCACACCAGTCTGGTATCGGCAGTGCCTGCTTTATGAGAGCCAGGGAGTGATAGTAACAATTTACGCCATACACTAGCTGTAGTTTTTCATACTGAAGCAGTAATGCGGGCTGCTGGGCTGAGAACGAACAACGTGGCTGCTCCTTTGAGCCCCTGGGGGCTGAGAAAGGTTATTTGATGGCGGGGGGCAAAAGACCTGTTTTGAGCAAAGCACGGAGAAAGAGAAGAGAAGGYGGGGAGGACGCATCAGCTCCACGAGCTGCTTGGCAGAGCTATGCTGAAGAGCAGTGGAGYCACTGCCGGGCTGACAGAGCCAGCSTGTGCACATTAAACTCTGACTCGTAATGGGACGGTAAGACTGACACTGAAAGCGTTGTACCAGGCGATCTGTGCTGCCTGGGCTCGCTSTCCTGTGAAGCAAAGGTGAAAAGAGAAAGAGGAAGCAGTAGTTAGAAAAATCTCGTTAAGGGTAAAGGTTGACTGCAGAAAAATAAAGGGATAATGCTCTGCAGTGCTTTAATGTGAGGTCTGYTGCTGTGCATGACAGCAGACTTGCAGCGTTACTGCGTGTCAGAAGCTGTGGAGGTAATGCTCTGTAGGTAACTGGTTCAAGCGATCTGCCAGGAAATGAAGTGCCCTAGAAGTTCTCCAGGCCTTTGTGATGGCCTGAACGGCAAAAAGAAATTTCTACCCTTGCAGGCGAGTTGCCACCGYGTATTTATCAGGCAGCTACTTCTTCGGTAGTGGCAGCAGTAGGGACTTGGGTTTCCTTGTAATTGTGGTTCTCTCTCAACCAGAGCTGCATCTTCTGTTGCTTTCTTTAGGTTTCTTTTCTGGCCATTCATGATTTTGAACCCTTTATTAGGAAGAGGCAGTCCCTAGAGGTGTTGAAAGTGGGCTGTATTGCTATGAGGCATCTGGATAGCAATAATGATGATTTTTCTTTTTTATAGTGTTGGTTATTCGCCCCTTTCAGAAGAGCTTTGCAAACAGCAAGGAAGCCGTATGCTACTCCTTCATGGTGGGAGAATATATTCATGCTCAGTTTGCAGATGGAGAGACTGACACGCAGAGGAGTACAGTCCAGCATTTTCAAAAGTGTCTTCTATTAGGAGGCAGACATTTCCCAAGATTTTCAGAGATGCTGATCATGTGGAGCCTCTCTGGGCATCAGCTAAAGTGCTTGGCATTTCGAAACTGGAAAGCATTTGATACCAGACAAAACCCAAGGCTACTCTGAAAAACATTGGCCTGGGAGACTTCCTTGGGCTAAAGGGCTCACCAGGAAYCCTGGACATTGCTGTGATTCCTACTTCTCTGCTCTGCTGCTCTACCATAGATTGTTCTTTATACTTGTTATTATTCAGACGGTGACTGTATTTGCCTTGGCCCCCTCTTCCCAGTCTCTGTCAGATTCCTTTATGTGATGAAGTTGWGTATTGGAGTCTCACATTTTGGAGGAGTTATTCTGACTCACCTCAACCAYGAGCAGCACAAAGAGATTTTGTTTTACTTCAGCCTCTCATAGGACACTCAGATGCAGAAGACAGGAGAAACCGCAGCTCTCTCAGAGAGAGTTCTTTGCCTTGTCTGGGTTCCTGCAGAATTTCAATTCACAGCTATCCTCGATGTTAAAAAAGTTGATTTAACCATTTAACAAAATGGTTAAAGTACACTAATCAGATTAGAGCTCTCTTGCTAGTGAATTGGCAAAGCTTTCATTCTGACTATATAATGTCTCTGGTACACACATGACAYTGCAGTATCTCATTACGGTATTTCCAAGCAGGGTTCATTGAATTGTTCTATTTTGTGTTTACTGGTGTGGGTATGCACAAAAAATGAAACCACCCTTCTTAACTGTAAGCAGTAGAATACGTATTGTGCTTTAATTGTTTTCGTTTTTGGTGGAGCTACGTTATAATACAATTATGTTTGTGCCCAGGGGCATGTGAGATTGAATTACCAGGTATCTGCCTTCCAGTACTCACTTTCTTTCAGACACCCCATACTTAAATTATACGAATCCTTTGGGAAAGAGGCAATTATATAAGTGTTAGTTAGCAAAAATAATCCGAAGTTGCATACAAACATACTTCTCTCCAGGGCCATTTTGTAGGTAACTTTTCTTTTTATTAATCTAAGTGCTTTGAATATGGACTTTAGATTTCTGCTCAAGCGACTTCTTATGAAGATGTTCTTCTGCATGCTAGGACAAGAGACATCTGGGGAAAATGTAAATCACCTACTCTGGCCAAGCATGAAAAAAAGAAAGGAAAAAATAAGTCTTTTGGGAAAAATAAGTCTCTTAGCTGAAGTGCAAGCTCTGGTAATCCTTATTCAGACAAGGCTTTTGTTAATATTCCACAAATAATAATCTTTGTTTGCCTATGCTTTTTTGTGTTTTCTTTTAATTTTTTCGTCACTTCATGGAAGATGAGGTGTGTCTGACATTTTTGCAAACATGCCTAGGGAGGAGATACTTGTTGCTGGTGAAGAAATGAAGGCCAGTATCATATGCAAGTTGTGTCAGTTTGGCTAAACTTTTTTTTAAAGTATTCCTAATTAAGCAGAAGCAAATTTTGCATGGCCTTTCTTATCCTGGCTTGTCCCAGTTTCTCAGATGATCTAAAGTTCTATAAACTGTTTAAATTGAAGTAAGTGCATGTACAGAGGTGTTTACAGTAAGTTAAACAGAATGACTCTGAGCCAGCTTTAGTATGAATTTACTCTGTATAAATCTACAGTAGTAACTTGTAAATGGGGGCAACACAAAGAGGTTTGACAAAAGTTCTGGCATCTCTATAACCTCAGATAAGTTGATCGATGCAGATGTTTTACCATGCAAAGATTTAATTTGAAATCTGATCCAAAAACCTGGTGGTATGTTCCACCTCCTTTACTGTTGTAAATGGTTGCAGAATGTGCAAGGGAACAGTGTATGCATACCCAAATTTCTACAGGGGAGAGAGAGAGACACATATCTCCATATATGTCTGTGTCTATAGAAATGCCTTCTCCTCTAACCGAACAGTCATGGACACTGCTTCTGAGCTGGACCTTCAGATTCATTTTGTGTGACCGTCTAGCAGGTTACTCCTTCATTGTTTCTTATCAGCTTGCCAAGAAATAAGTTCCTCTGTTTTAAAGGGTAAAACACCCTTACTCTGTGTGTGTTTAGAGTATGCTCCTGGTTACTAAAAAGTATCTATTTCTTCATAAGCCAGGCTGATGATTTAACCTCACGATTTGTTCATGTCTTGGGCAGAATTTTTCCCTTCTGGTGCTGGTCCAAGCTGAGTTTCTGTGGCTGGATCTTTGCTTATACACAGAGGTATGCTTGTGATTGCTCAAATTACACATGGGTGTTTACCTAAGGATAATAATACGCACTGTGTGTAACCTCTTTCTCTGGCTTTTATTTGAATACTAAGAGGAGAAAAATGATCTGCCTAAAGAGGTTTCCTTTGTGTTCCCCCTCTCACCCGCCTCTCTCTTTCAGAGGGGGGGGAAAAAAAAGCAAACAACTGCCATGTTCTCTAGCTAAAACCCATTCAAACAAAAGAAGTCCTAAATCCATATTAATCACCGCCACCTTTAATTTTTCAATCACTGCTTGATTAAATTGCTGCCTAGATTCGTCCTTTCAGTGATAGAGCCTGGTGAGCGCTCTGCAGTGAACTCAAACAGAGAAGTAATAAAGTGCTTTCTGTCATAGGCACTCCCCAAAGCGCCAGACACAACACAAGTTATTAAAAAAATATCAAAGAGTGAGCTGCTATAAACTTTCTGGAGAGGAAAAAAATGATTGTCCAGGGAAGGGGAAGAAGATTTTAATTTCGCATCTGCAATTACAAAGGCAAATACATCTGTATAGAGGGTATTTCAAAGTCGAAAAGAATGAGTAAACTCGAATGGTTGGGCCTGTGTCACGAGGTAGGTTKGTAATGCTTTTTCCACTGTCAAAAGGCAAGTGCCCATTTTTTTTTTCTTTCAATATAATCGTCAGCATAGAGCATGTCTATCAGTTAATAAACTCACATTGAGCCACAACCACCTGCCTTTAAATCTTCCCACCAGGAATGCAGATGTTCCAGCTCCAGACATGCCCGATTTCGAGTGAAGGTGGGGTTCTGCTTAAGCCAGCTTACGTTGATACGCAACCCTCTCCTGATGCCCTACAAACACTAGGAAAATGGTTTATATTGCTGTAGGACTCAACGGTAGACCTGTGGCTCTTGAGCCACCTTCCACCAGTGAGCAGTCAAGGTGCCGTTCCCATGCTGGGCCGTTGTTTGGAGTCTAGCGTTGGCACCGAGGTTGCTGTGTAGCGTGATGTGAGCCAACAGGTCTTTCCTGGCCACTGTCCTCTCTCTGGAAGTGAGTTGTAAAGTTGGCTTTGGTGTTACGTTATGATACAACTGGACTTCCACGTGTTATGGGATGACTGCTGTTCAAAGCACATGAAGTCAGCGTAAGTGTCTCTTGGTGGCTTAGCAGTTTAGGATATGACCAAATACTTGGAAACAGTCAGAGTAGGGTATTTTAAGAAGCGCCTGTCCTTCACCTGAGTATGAGAGATACCAGCACAAAAACTGATTATCTAGTGAATACAGGAAAAAATGGACAAACCAAAGCAAACAGCTGGGACTGAGAGTGCACACGTTTGGCTTCCCTGCCTCAGCTGAGGAGAAGTAACTTCCAGATGAAATGGGTTATTTTCTTTAAAATACAGTCTGTGAATCTTTTGCAATTACATGAGCATCCCCTTGGCTTTACATCTTGTTTTTGACAAATCCATAACCCTTGATGTTGATAAGAGCATTTATTGGACAACCTTATTCTTGTTAGGATGTTTCACAGGACACATTGCTGCATTCTGACACAATGAACACTTATTTATTTATTTATTCATTCATTCCTTCATTCCTTCTATGGCCACAACCTGAGTCAATAAAGAGTCAACATAAGCTAAATCATTATAAGTCAATTTTAAACCAATTCAGGAATGTCCACACTGGGGTTTGTGTGGACAACGATTTAGTGAAATCAATTGAAAAATCAATGTTGGGCATCATCTCTGTCAGTTTAACTAGCTTCCTTCCCATTCTGCTCCCAGCCAGCTAATAGCTGGCAAAAAACTGCAACATAATGTTATTGTAGGCTTTCACAATCTTCATTGGCAAAAGGATTTTAGAGGTTGAACTTACTCCCTTAGGTTTGTATTGTGCAGATCTTCACCCAGCTAAGGGAATGATGGAGACAGCCTGTTCCATGCTGAACAGCTTTTTGAGAGCAGAACAGCCCTGTAGACGAGATACCAGAGTAGGAATCAAGAGAGCTGAGTGCTCATTTCTACCACTTCTACTTTATCTATCTTTTCCCTCCCCCAAACAGCTGCAATAATACAAATCTTGCACGYGGTGTATGGGGCTTGTTTTCATTCATTTGTTCTTGGGAAGCTTTTTAAGAGTCAGTGATTACAAAGGTAATAAAATACACTGATGATTGTCTTCACTGGATGTTTGGAGTGGTGCTGGCACGTTAGTAATATTCTGCCATCGTCCCTGCTTGTATCGACGTGCTCCGATGGAATCCTGGGGCTGCTGTTGCAGTGATGAGGCTGGTCTGAAGAGATCYGTCATCACACAAAGCTTCATCTAATTTTTTAGCAAGTACCTTTGAAACTTCAGAGCTAAGCATGGATTCCTTCTGGTTAATAAGGATGTGATTTCTGTGGAAGATAATTTCTTCCCTTAGTTTTCTTGTACTGTTAAAGGTGTCCTGCTATTGCAGTGGTTTTGGTGCCCTGCTGACCGTGAYTGCAGAAGCAGCCTTGCCTGCATGAGAGCTGCAAACCTGAAATAGGGTCACAACATTAAACTTCCTGCTTTCTGTTGCTTACCTGTTGAAAGATTCAGGAGTGCGGTGTATTTCTGTACTGTGGTACCCTTACACATTCATTGGTTGCCCTACGTCAGGCTTCGTGGCCCTCAGCTGAAGTTACTGCCAGTGTCTGTAGTGTGGAGACGGGGAGCTGGGGTGGGTAATTGCTGATCTTACTGCATAGCAATGTGTGTACCCCGTGCCTCTCCTGACTAAACACATCTCGTACTGCTCTGCAGGAAAATGCAATCATCCCACAATGAGCAATAACAATTCAAAAACGTTTCATAAACATTCTGTTTTTAAAAAAAAAATAACCCACAAGACAACAGCGGTATTTCATTTTCACAAAACGACTTGGAGAGCTCTTTGTGGACTGTCGTAGAAATATTATTGGAGCGGTGGGATCTGAGACTTTCCTTCCCTGCTATCTTTCCATTTAGCGTCAAAATACATTTGGGCTTCCTTCTCTGCTATACGACTATTGTTTGCAAATCTGCGTTTCTTGTTTACGCTCTGAAACCCTTACTGCGGCAGCTTGTGCTGTAGCTGTTTGCTTGAGGAAAGGATCCAGGGTTGAACCCTTCCAAAATGTAGTAGGTTGGATGTTGAAAAGGTCAGCCAGGATATCTGTGTGCTTACCTCTGTTTTTCAGAAAGCACAATCACARTTTTTAATTTCTGCAAGTCCCTGAGGGAATCCTGCTAGAAAAAGCTGATAAGGGAAATTGCTTCTAATTCTGCAGCGTTCTCTATCCCTTTACTCGTCTAGTTATTATTGTTTTGTGCCAACAGTCTCGATGACACATGTTCATTGCTTCCTTGTCCCATCATGCGCTGCAATTACTTTAGACRTTTCACTAGAATAACACAACCACAATCGTCATTTCCTGGAGATGTAATGTCTTGGGATACTGAGGTCTTTAGGCAGGCATGGCGTTAACCTTTGCATCCACTGTAATTATGTCAGCTAGTGGAAATTATTACAAGACCYGAGACGTGAGCTTCAGAACAGACAAGCACCTGTCGCCAGCATTTTTGAACCTTTTGGGCTCATCCCAAGCAATCAAATTATCTTACAGCCAAATGGCAGATGTCCACTTTATCAGTGAGTCGTAATTTGGCAGGGAGACGGTGTTGTAACACACATGATTTCTTTACTGTATGAGCAGAGTAACTTCTAATTTAGACAGGTGAATGAATAATGGAAAAGGAGCTTTAATAGAAGTAAGGTCATTTGTTTTCAATTAAAAAAGCTGGAGTTATAGCATGGGTCAAAAAGGGCACAGCACGCAGAAGGGTGTGGATGTGTTGATTCTTCAGGCTTAGGTTGATTTACCTCTTTGGTCTCCTGACCTTCCTGTTGAACAGTTTTCTTCCTGATAAATTCAGRCAGATGAAACTGTTAGAAGTAGAGAAACTTGCAGAGCAAGAAGAGAGGGATCTGAAGATTTTCATCATGAGCMCACTCACCCATCACATGCCAAAATAGCAAGTTACATAGCACGACCAGACTGTTGGTAGAACATCTCTGCTCTCACCTGTCGGGTTATGTGGCTATCTGCAAATGGCCTTTTGGGCAAAGCAAGGGGTCTGTAGAGAAGTGCTTTATCACAATATAGCATTGGCCAGCTACAGCGGGCTGATTGCTCTCAATTCCCAGAAATGACTGTTTCAGGGATAGCATTCCCTTACATCRTATGTAATCACTATGAAAAGCAGCAGTTTCACCTTTTGCATTTGTTTGTCAACCTTTCAGCTTTCCAATTTGGTTGGTAACAAATGCCAAAGTTTTTAGGAGAACGTATGTTGTCAGCTTCGATTGACTTCCTTTGTAATTTTGACAGACAATATCCCCTAAATGTATGACACAGAGGATTAGTCAGTGAAGACTTTGTCAGGTACCAGGACAAAGGGATTTTAAGAAGAATAATGACAAGTACACATCCATCTTCAGTGGACTGTTGTTAAAATGAAGGGTGTAATCAGAGTTTTAAGAATTGCTGATGTCCAGAATGAGGAAGGGCKAATATGATTTTTAGTGAGTAAAGCAATTAAATATGATGCGAGAGTGTGGAATTTTTTGCCGTTTTGTTTTGTTTTGTTTCTCTTTTCCTAACAGAGGAGGAGGAGCTGAGCAGTGCTGTAAGGAAGATGCAGGTAAGATGAAAGAATCAGACAGGATGCAGAACAGCCAAGAGGCGACAATTGTATTTGCAGAGGGTAGGGAAACAGCCAAGGAGATGACAGGGAAAGCTCATTTGTACAGCTGGGAACTGCTGACTTAGATGGACAAGGGAAAAAGTAGGGGCCTGGAATAGAAACCTTTAGTGAGGGCAAACTGATAAACAACAGTGCCAGACCTGAATTTGATGAAGTCCATGGAGCTGCATGATTTATACCTGTGGAAGATCTCGCCTGTTATGTATATCTTTTTTCTTTTGCCTGTTTGCRCACATATAAAGTTCAGGTTTGTGTTCTTGATGTTGTACAGGTTTTCTCTYACTTGTCCCCCTTCAGGATTTTTTTTTTCTGTATTTGTATGTTGTGGAGTGTTGAAGGATATMACAGTTATTACAGGCTTGCTGGTTTCCATAATACACCATCAGAGGGTTTTTTGATAGCGTGGCATTTACTGAATGGCAGAGAGCTTTTCCAAGGCTGTGAAAGGACCTTTGACTCACTCGGCTGTTACCTTTCCTCATGTAAAGCCACATACTTTGGAGTTCACAGCTCGGTGACACTGGTGTCTGTCTTTRGAAACACTAGGTTGCAAAACTTGGGTGTGCAGAGAGAAAGCTGCACCTCAGCTCTAATTTTGGTGCATTCTGTTGCTGTTTTGTTTTCATGTAATATTCTGTGAGCTGCCAGTTTTGTTGKTTTTTTTAATTTTTTTTWAAATGCCATTGTTGTGGCAACAAAATGAAGAGCCCTTCTGCGCTTCCTTACTGAATTGTACTCTTTCCCGAAGGGAAATAAAATAAGTATTAGAAGCGGAAGCAAAAKAGTGAAAATACGAGATAGGAATAAAACCACGATTGTTTCCTTCTTTCYCCCTCAACAAAAAGAGAAGGTGAACAGACTCTGCCCTGCTGTGGGGAGGCATGGCAGCCTTCCGGGCCCGTCTGCTTTTATAGTGACCAGTAAATAGTCATAAAGYGCTTGAACACAGTGTATTTATGTGCAAGTAAGTTTTGTATTCAAAAATGACAAGAATTTTTATGGTGGTGGGAGCACTCATTGTAARAAAACTTCAGAGGAGCCTGACTGATCAGTTATCTGGAGACATTTCTATATCTGAAAAACAGCCCTACCAGCTGAAAATGTCTGCAATGGCAGGGGGAAGAAAGAAAGGCCTTCAAGCAGTTTTCTACAGAATGGTTAAGGAATTTGACTAAAGTGTCACCCTTTTATTTTTAAAAAGGTTGCTTTGAAAATATTACGTAGTGGTATTAGGACCACAAAGCATTGCTAAGGTTAAATGACTGGGAACCTGAACCAGAACTCTTTGAAGTCAGAGGAAGTTTGGGAATGGCTCATGGCCGTGAAGGGAGTATGGCACTGAGTAAGAAGGACACACACACACGCACAAAAAAGTGTGCTCTTAGCATCCCTCTTTAAAAACCATGTGTTTAATCTCAGTAGTAAAATTTTACAGTCAGAATTTCTGTAAGCATGTCACTGTTGCCATGCCAGTCAAAACTAAGGCCTCTGCTACAAGGTTTTGCAGCATGATGCAAAAGAGGCCTGAAAGTGGCAATGTTGCCTTTTCCCCCCTTCCTCTCTTTGTAATTCAGTAATTCCGTTAGAGGCACGATTGGTGAAAAGCACCAAARAGGTTTTTCCGTACTTGCTCTTCCTGGCCGGCTCAGATATGCTATTTGTATGTGTGTCAGTTTTTCACACCTGCTTTGAAACAGCAAGGGAGGATAATGTGAGAAAAGAGAGAGAACTGCGTTATTGTTTCCTTTTATGCAAATGCTCGGGCTAATCCAAGCAGGAGTCTTTCAAAAGGCAAAACTTTATCAAGAGCCAGCCTCACTGTCGCTTTTACGTTCGGCATTATAAATTGGGCCTCTGTTTTGGATTGATATTCTTCATGAACAAACTYGGAAAGTGGAATTTAAAAACAAAAAAAGGGATTCAATTATTTTAGCTTCATTACACTTCATGCTGCTGCTGCTCCTCCCCCTGGAGAGACTCTCTTACCATTTCAGACTCTTCTCATTTACAGAGTGCAATTGTATGAGTTGACCAAATTTTCCAAACCACTGATCTCGCTGTAAATGCTCTGCTGCCTTGTTGCTGGCTTATGTGCAGAAAGTTAGCRAGTTGTATGGAATTGCCAATAGTTCTTTTAATTGCAGACAGTTAAGGGGTCTGTATTTTGCTTTTCTGCGTTGCTAGCCGCTAGGTTCCCTACGCATCGGGTGGAAGGGGGAGATACACCATATGGGAAAAGGTTCTGCATTTTTGCATAGCTTCTTAGAAGTCTGTGGGTCTGTGCTGTTTTGTAGGAGCTGGATTTGGCCATGTCACGTGACTCATGCTTTTAGGCAATTAAAATACTTTAAATTACGTCAGAGATTTGGCCAGTGAATACCCCATTAGGAGTATGCTTTATATATCACGTGCATGTGAATAAGCATGTATGAGGGCGCGCAGCTAGTTGTGTTTTTTCATTGTAGCAATTCGTTTTCCTTTCCTTTCACTCCTGTTGTATCACATGTGGTTTTATCTGATGTGTTCTGCAGTGCAGACAGACTTAAACCAGTTTATTTCTTTCTCTCTCATCTGCTCTGCCCGACTGCAGGTTTGCCCCATTATAACACAGACAGCAGAGACCATCGGTGGCAGATCAGAATTGGATAAACTTTCCTGGGCACGTTCAAATCCTGTCACATATCCATTATAAAGCAGCTGCAGACCCAGGGAAGAGGCATTTCATTGATCAAAGTCTACCTAGTGAGCTCTAAACCATGTGCTCTGTATATATATTAATGCCACCACATTGGCAGCTTTTCRCTAAATCTGAGCAGAGAACAGAGAGTGTGGATGCAAAAAGTCTTTCACAAACTCCTCGTCTGCAGTCGGTCCAGAGAAGAGACGATGGGGGCGGAAGGCATGAGCAACACCTCTGTGGAATTTAGCTGTGAATACCACGCTTGTAAAATAAGCTCTGACTTCAGAGAGGTAGATGTCATGTCTTGGTGCGGAGCATTATGTGTAAGTGGTTCTTCCCTCTCGCTGTGCTCATCTGGCATCACACAGAAATCACGTCCTCAGAGCTGAACCTGTTGAAGTGTCTCAGATGRGCCAGATGAGGCTGGAATTGCTGCAGACTCCCTCTATCTGCTGCCTGGCTGATATTTTTCTCCCAGTCTATGCCAGAAGGACTTTGGCTGCCCTTGCATCAATCTGTTTGCTGTGGGACAGGTGGTGGTAAGCCATTCTGGCCCCCAAGCGTGAGCTTTGCTATAGCCAGTGCCATCAGGAACAGACTGTAGTGAGCATTTGTGGAGGTACAATTTAATAGTTGGGGCTGGATATCGCACAGGATGCAGCGGAACAGCCTTGTAATGTCCCCAGAGCAGCTCAGGGGTAATAACCTGAAGGCCTGGGGACAGGCAACGGCCGCTCTTCGGTCGGCACTCCAGCTGCGGAGCTGGGACAGCCTCCCRCTGCCCTGTGGCCATCACTTCGCAAAAGGCAGTGCCTGGGGTTTGCGAAAGGGTTTGGCACCTGTTTAACCTCACGTCCAAATGCTTCTGCCTTAGCTGCTGTGCAGAGCTGTTTATGTCGATACTTTGAGAGGCACCTGGAGAAATGTTTGACTCTCTTTTCCTGCTAGAGCCTTGGAGGGTCCGTTTTACAAAGGAGAGCAATAGGGGGTGATGTAAAGAGAGGAGAACCATTTCTCATTGGCAATGCTGAGCATTTCTCCTTTTCATACAAATATTGCCACTATTTAATTCTGCGGTTCGAGTTGGCAACAGCAATAAAGTCAGCAAGCAGATGCTTTGCAGAGAGAAATTATTTCTCTGCTGTTGGTTTTCTTGCCCTATAGCAAAGTTTTATTGTGAGTCAATTGTGTCTGTAATAAGCCTGGCTGTCTGAGAGCCRCTCTTGGGTAGGAGATAGGAAAGTTTCACTGTGAGCCTCGTGTACCCTTTGTCAGAGTTAATTTCCCATTTCTATCTGGCTTTAAGGTAATGGTAGGCTTGTTTTGTCAATTTAATAGTGAGGGAAGCTTTAMGTTTTTCTTGTCGAAAGTCCTTTTAGGGGAAAGCCCTGAAGTGTGCTCAGAATGCTAAGTGCCAAGTGTTGTTCTGCCACCAGCATCACTGGAGTCTGGGGATGTTCTAGCTACCTGCAGCGTTGTGCTTTGGCCTGGATTGTATTGGTTTAAAGAGAAGGGACCTGACTTTGAATGTATTTAGAGTAAAACAAAGCAGTAGGATTCCTGCCTGAGCCAGGTGTTTTCCACTTCAGTCTGAAAAACATTATATTGCCTGGAAGCCTCTGCTGGACTTCTGTACTGGGTGAGAGCAAGCGTGACAGAATCAGTGCTCTACCAGCCGAGAACTTTCAATGGGAGCGATGGCTGGGGAAGTCACTTCTGAAGAAGAGGGTCTCACTGCRGGGCAAGCCATTTCCACTCTCTCTCTAAAATCTCTTCTACCCTGCCTCTTCTAACGTGTGAGTTTGTGCAAGCGTGTCGAACATGCATAATTGTACTTACAAAGCTGTCAGGGTAAGCTTGACTGYGCTTTCCTTGGGCTTGGGAGAGCAGAATGATAGTTTACATAGAAAGCCTGAAGAGAGCTSACTCTGATGCAGCATTGAGCTCGCTGAAAACGGTGTCACACTTTGATCACAGCTCCTTGCAGGTCCTGACAGGAATATTTATTTAAATATTTCAGAAACTAGCTCTAGGTGCTAGCACCAATCATAGCTATTAAAGATTACAACTGGGGTTAATTATTCTTTGTAAGAACTAGTTTTTATCAGAGGGGACTAATACACAGCCTTGGTAGAGCCGTGCATGTCTTGGTGGTGCTTTAGTACTTCCTCATAATCATTCACACTAATGCTGCCCAACTGAGCAAATCCCATGGCCATTTCATCCAGATAAAATGGAGAAGATGGATGAGCTTTTCACTGCCCCTGGAAGGCTGACAACAAATCTCAGATTCATCAGACCAAGGAGCAAGCAATTACCCAGACAGCAGCTTGCCAATAGCAACTTTCTCCCTTAAAATAAAGGGGCACAATGACATCATATTTTCATCAGCTCTCCCTGTGTGCTGCAGTGAAGGGAAGGCAGAGGCTGGGTCTGAGAAAGCTGCCTCTTCCTCCAGAGCTTTCCTCTGACTTTCTCCTTCTAAACCTCTGCTTTCTTTGTTACTGTATGTCCTTCTGCCTTGAATGCACTTTATTCCCTGCCGCCTTGTACCAGAACAACAGAMAGACAGACATTCTCTTAAATTTCATGCCGCTTTGGGCAAATTCATCTGCAGTGGCACTTACACTTTGTTTCCTGCTCCATCATAGGTTGAAATCCAGCATGGAACTGCTCAGAGGATGTAGATGTGCAGGTGGCATCTGAGGGAAGTGGTTTGGGATAGGAAGAGAGGTACTTGATGAAAAATGAGGTCGTGCATCCCACATATGGTCACTCAGAGTTAACATACCTGAACCCSAAGAGAGAGCAGCAGTGTGTCAGCAGCTGTGTAGAGAGTATATTTTCCCCAGCGGCTGTGATGTGGATGAGATAGATAAGAAGACTYCTAGCAGGTCTGTTTGTCTTGGAGGCTGTGTGAGTAAAGTGGAAGGATGAATTCCAKATCATAGCATGTTGTTGGATGCGTAGTATCCAATAGCTCAGATGGCAAAAGCCCAGAGAGTGTAAGTGGGAAATGCCTTCTAGTCTCGTGTTCCTTTAACTAGTCTGCAAGTTTTGGAGCTTTCTGGTTTGGGGGGAGGGAGATACCTTTCTGTTGGTTTTCTCTACCAAGTGCGTGCAAATGGTTTCTTTGAGTTTCATTCCCCCTCCATAAGCAAATCAGAGACTGCAGTCATTGAGCAGAAAGGAGTTTTGGTTYGGTGAACACAGAAAGCCTTCAAATTGGGATGAATGCAGAGCTCCTGTAGAATAGCAAAAATTGCTGAGATAGCATATCTCAGGATGAAGGTCAAGGGTGGAGAGGGAACATTCATCCAGATCACTGAGTCTGGAGGGAACTAGTTAAGGAGGCTACTAGTAAGGCTATTTACTCAAAAGGATTTCCCTTCATGTTTCTCTGCTTTATCTTTCCGCTTTCATTTGAGGACTCCATTCATCCTGCTGTGCTTTCCTCCCTTGCAATATTTCAGCCGTGCACTTTTGATACCTGTCTTTCTCTCTTGTGAGAGAGCATCTTCTTAATGGCAAGTCACACTCTTAGAGACCCGTGGGAAAGAGAGGAGGTGGACTGAAAATTGGATGCTTTTTTTTGTTGTTTTTGTCCTGGGAAAAGCCCATTGCRCTAGAATAGTTCTCGAGATGTGCCACATGCTAGGTAAGATCTCACGATGAGTCTAACCGCCGAGCATTGCTGTTACTTAATAGTCAAAGCTCTCTCGCCCTTGGGAGAGCAAGAGGCCGTGCTGGGACTGCAATGCCAGAAAAAATACTGAAGTGAATGCCTCTTGGGGATTCCCTTCATCGTCTGAAGGTGAGCTGTTAAAGGCAGGCTCCAACGGCGAGAGCTCTCTGTCCCTTTGGTTGTGTTTTGGCTGTTAAATGGTTAATGGAATGGGAATGGAGACTGCTGAAATCATCTTGAGACCTTCTCTTGTTACTGAGCTGCTCGTTTACAATTTGAAATCAGTCATTTAGCTTTAAGTGGCTACAGGTCATTAATTATGAGCAGGTTCTCTACAGTACAGCRGCAGACTGTAAGTGGCCTCATGATGAGTTATTAAAGAAGACTTTTCCCTTGATTCACAAATTTTTAGCCTGAACTTAACTGAGAGATTTCATACTGAGACACCCATTGCCGCCTTCCACCCTCCTATCCAGAGAAGCTAATTTTGCAGTTAACCCAAGAATATGGTTCACTATCCAAAATATCCTCTTGTTCTTGTYTGGATAAAGTTACGCTTCCCAAATGTTTGACTTCCTTTTCTATCCCACTCCCATGTCTCTCYCTGATTTTATTCTCTAGCCAGACCTGTCTCGCCCAGCTCAGACACATTGCAGMAGTCTCTGCCCTAAAGCTCATTTATTCTCTTGCCTATTAAATTTGCATTAAATTCCAGTGTTTTGTTTTGGGGGACATCCTAGAATTAGTATGCAGCCTGGTGCCACGAGGCCATTCTCTAGATTTCCTCTCTTTGCTGAAGACTGTAACATTTATATTAGAAAGCTTTTTATTTTTCCACCTGTGGCATTTGAATTGCAGTACACCCTGTGGACATTTCAGCTTTGTCAGCTTGGCTGTTACTAAGCTTTAATCATTTATCATCATTGGCAATGATTTTATGTCTGGTTTTTTAGCAGGTATTGCAGAACATTTATTGGTAAACTGCTGCAAGCATGCAAAGACTTAAGATATATAATTTATAAAGCCATATTTAGATAGCAGTGCTTTATTGTGGAAGGTTGTGCTGAGAAAGTGTTTGAGTTGATGGTTTATTTTTAGATGAGCCAGAAGTCTTTGTTTCCATCTCATTTCAGACCCCAGCMCAGAATGATTGAGGATCTCCAGAAACCCAAAAGCTTTTTCCCCTCTAATGGCAAGAGAGAGTATGTAAATAAAACTGACAAACATAAAAATGCAATAAACTACAACTGTTTCATGAATTTATAACATGAGGGGGCAAAGTAATAAAAAAGCTATAAATTCGTGTCAGTCATACTCCTTTATTAAGAGCTACTAAGCAATACATGTAATGGGCAGTGCAAGAATGTGAGTGTAGCTGARTGCTTTCCACGAGCATTGACTGGAAGAGACTTGCTGAACAGATAATTTGATTCTTCACGCTCTCCGTGTGTATTTGCACACACATGGGGTTTTAATATCTATGCAATAGCATGTTTTCATCATAAGGAAGAAAAAAGCAATGTGTAATTTTAATAAGGGTAGATGAGTGAATTTCCAAATTACCTTAGGGAGGACTGTGAAGTTTCATGACCTGACATTTGGAGAGAGAATCATCTTTTCTGTCTTTTAGGTAACAGTGTGAGGGAGGGATTTTATGTTTAAGTCTATGCTGTCTGCTCTAGCTACMCTACAATCACTCCATAGAGTAGGTTTCCCAAAGGGTGATTTGTCCTGGATGCATGTTCTAGGATAGGCTGGAGTGACCTTTGGAGACGCCTTTTTCTTTCAACGATAAAGGAAGGAGAGTCTGGGCAGATGGATTTGAGCTGGGATCCAGGTTGCCCTAACTCTAGGCGTCTGGGCTGCTGTTGCAGTCAGGGAAATTCTGGTCAGTGCCATTAATGGTGTCTAGGGAGCTATGCAGCTGAACAAAGGCAGGCTTASACTGTGATGAGCTACATTGATTTCTAGACACCACTAATAGCATTGACATCTAAAGTTAAKTGACCTGAATCCCACCCTAGATGTCTAAAAGCTGGTCATATAGACCTGAAGTTAGAAGAAATATTTGCAATCTTTCTGTTGTATCCTGTAGCATTTGAAAAAGAAGGTGGAGTTTAGTCCAGAAACCTTCTGCAGTTCAGAAGTTTCAACAGCACTTACATGACCAGAGGGGTACTTGTAGGTAGCCCTTAGTGTAAGCTCATTGTTCGGACAGTCCCAGTGGGAATGTTTATACTCATTTTTACTTCATAGTCTTTGCGTCATTTCTGCAGATCTCTGAAAGAGAAAAAGCAAAATCAAATGTGAAAGCAAGGGATTCTGTGGGCTCTCCTATCTGTGCATTGCAATGAAGCTGCTGATCACAGATCTGTTTAACCACAAGTGTTTATTCCAAAGCATCTGAAATGCTTCCATAGCAGATATTTGGTTGGTGATAAGAAAGGACTCTAGTGTTTCCTTTGAGGATAACTAACGCAAAAAAAAAAAAAAGATTATTTGAGGTGGCATTCATTACTGATGGCATACTGCCCATGCTYGGAAGTGGCTTGGGATACAGGCAATTGTATATAAATAGAACTAGTAAGAGTGCAGAAAAACCTCAGATGTGATATTGTATAGCAAAGCCTAATATAAATAAACAATCATTAAAAATTGCTAACGTAAAACAAGGGAATAATCTTTGCTTTCTCTTATACTCCCACCTGATTAGGGTAGTTTTCTTGACAAGGCATTTGAACTATTGAAGTGAGAGATGCTATTCCAGTCATAACGCTGGTTTTGTTATGAGGGATTGCTTACATAGTATTGTTAGGCAATTGCAATGGTAGTAAATACTTTGTTTGCCTGTACAAATATTATTAACAATCCATTAAAAAGAATCCATAAAAGATTCAGAACACATTTTGCTCAGCTTTATGATGGTGTGCAGTGAAAGAAGATGAGCTTTGTGATGTGAGACTGCTTGTTATTAGGGTGTGATTATTGCTCACAAGTCTGTTATTGATCAGGGGATCGATACTGAACGTGGTAGAAGCCCTTCCTAYGACCATGTGAGCTGCTTATTGATGGAACTGTTTAAAAAAAGACTTCTCATTAAAAGCCAGTTGTGGTGTACAAGTTTGGTCATTCTCCCCATCTCCGTGGAAAGCTAAACCTCAGAAAAGAAGGTCTCACAGCGTCTTAATGTATTTCACGTTTYGTCATTAGTGTTGCTATTGCAGGTATGCTTAGCTGTCCTCCATGGAGCTATGTTTGCGTTTGCATCTTGGATGCCCCTGTTGGTTTTGGTGTTTGTTGGTTTGTTTTAATACAAGGAAGAATATTAAGACGGTGAGCGTTCATTTTGCATGTGAGCTCTTATGGAAGTGAAGGGGTTAAGTTGCCTCCTAGAGAGTAATAGGTTTTCACTGTGAAATGTGGCAGAGAGGCTGGYGGTGGGGAGGGAAAATAAAGATGAAAGGAGAGGGTGGAAATTGTATTGGAGCGATCTGAGCCAGTCTTTCATTGCACGATCTTCTTTTATTCGTGAGACCTCAGCACCCCCACCTTGTACTCCAGTTGTTTCTGGTTCGTTATATTCCCAACACTAACCTCACACCTTATATTACTTCCACTGATTGATGCTGTGGTGGTGTTACGATACGGACTGGCATGTGTCTTTAGCTTTACTGGAAGCATGAATATGAAGAAGCCTCTTAATAAATAGCAACTAGAAGGTTTTCATGCCTGTGACTCATTCAGATAGGAGGGTAGTCCTGGAGTCATGTCCCACAGCTCTCTAGGAGCTGAGATAYTGTGTTAAAGTCCTACTGCTTCCCAGAACCTTCCTGTCCCTGCTGGGGAGGGGCTCGATTCCTGAGCAGGGCTTGAGCCCCTCAAGGAGAGAGTTGGGATGCCAGGAATCAGCCCGAGGGGCCTGTGCATTTTGGGGAGGGACATGGAGAAGAGTGGGAAGGGGCTTCCTGCGGTAGGGAAGATTTGTCTGTCCTTGRAAGGACTCAAGGTGATGCCAGCACCCGGTCGGCGAGGGCGGGCGGCAGGCGCGGTGCCTGTGGTGGGACCGAGGGAGGGGAGCGCTGTGTTGCTGGTGTCCCCCCACCCTCGCCTCCAGCCCCCTGCTGTCAGYTGGTGGGGTTACGGGCGGGATTTGGTGGTGACCCTGTCTGTCCTTGTTGAGGCTGTTACTGGCTGCTGAGTGAACTTCAGAAAGGCGAATGGGAAGGGAGAACGTGGCATAGCTGTGTTGCTACTGGAGGAGTTGGAGAAGAGCTCTTCTATCGTGTAGACCACACGTTTGCAAAGAAAACCAATTTTTCTTTGAAAAGGTCTCCAGCATGAAAATTAACCATAGTCACAGTGGAATACATCAGCACAATTTGGGGGCCTGGAGGAAGGATGCTCTTAAATCAGCCTCAAGATGTAAAGAGCCAAGCGCGTTAGTAAAAGCCACCGGCCCCCCATTCCAGGMCCGAAACCAGAGACTCTTTTTGTGATCTGACTCGACTTCCAGAACTAAGTTCAGCTTCTGCCAGGGCACGTTGTGGGAGATTCTTTGTTCAGACTATTTAAGCAAATACTGGTTTATATAGTCAAGAGACTTATTTTTTGAAAGCTTTTGTGAGGGAGGATATCAGCTTTAGCTGTCGTCATTTTTTTTCACAGTATCAGCAATTTTCTTCTTTAGATACACAACTAATTTTGCATTTCAACTATAGTATCTATATTCACTATGGACGTTTCTATAGCAACCAGCCTTGTGCTGTCTACGTACCTCTATGGATGGATTAAACATGCAACATAAAAATGTTTTTCATTTTGTTTTTCTGTAGGCTGTGCCTGTTAGCACGTTTTTAAAACTTTTTGAGTAATATGAAATAGAAAGACCGTCTCTGTTGTCTTCATACTCCTTAAAAAACTTGTTTATTTATCTTTGCTTTTTACATGACCCTATCATCTTATTATTTCACTACCTCTTACTCTAAATCCATCCAATGCCTCTAGGGGAGAGAAAAGACACCAAATAATCTGGATTTTATCCACTGCAAGAAATCTGTGGTAAGCCAGGGAGCTGAGCTGTGGCCTCTGGAGTCATTATTTGATACTCATTATCCTCAGTTTCTCTCAGCGTCTCACCAAATGGTTTAGGTAAAATTCTCTGTCAACAATCTCCTTTACAGAAATCACAGTCTTTGTGTTGTGTAAAAGACCAAACTTTACCATTTTATTTGCTTCTATTGTTTTCAGTATTTAGTGCTATATATGTGACAACAGGTGACTAAAATTGCATCTAGAGCTCCAGATCTGGTCTTTTGCCAGTTTATGCTACAAAGTAATTTTAAAAGTTATGTACTATTTTACGGATGGGACAGAACAGGCACTCCAGAGTACACCCAGTTTTCTTCCATTTCTGCTTCTTTTTTAAAAGATTTAGCTTCATTTGATGGTTTCTGATTCTAGACCTCATGCATGTATTCCTCTTTACAGCTGTATTGATTTCATTACAGTCATCCCAGGTGGATTTTGAAATTATGTTTGAGGAGCAGATGAAAAAGCTTTTAACACTTTCAGTTTGGCAGCAGTTAAAACTAGAACCTGGAGAGAGATGTATTCTTTTCGTTGTCATGTATTCATCCCTTTCCCTCTTCTAACTCACGCATTTGCTCTGCGTTTCAGTGAGTTGTCATTAACTCAGTACTTTAATTCAAATCCTTAATTTGAATTAGAGTTTAGGCAAGTTTCCAAATTAGGTGCTTGTGACAGTGATAATCACCATTTTTTTAATATTCTGTGATCATGTTTAATCTTTTATCAGCAATGCTGCCTTAATAGGTCATCCTCACCTGTTCTATTTCTGCAGATTTTTGCATCCTCAGCGATACGACTTTGCAGTGTGGGACAATTAAGTGCACTACAGAAGTGACTAATTAAAGTCGGTGGCAGTTAAACTCATGCTTTAAATGCTTTCCTGGATAAGGATGCGGTTGAGCACAGGTTTAAGTGTTTCAGTGAATTTTGAGCCTGTGAAAGGAAAACACTCTTAGATTGGATGTATTAAATGTCGTAGTTCTGTTCTTTTGTAACTGTAGTTGATAGATTACTATGATTTAGAGGAGCAAGTGCGTAGGAGAATGCTACTCATAAAACAGCAGGGATTAACTGAATGACTTTTTATTCACTTTTCCATTAGCGGGGTGTAAGCATGATATTCTGTCTTTCGACATCTTCAATTGTCCCCAAATTTACTTTAGTTGTATGAGACTGCAATTTAGTGGTGGAACTCAACTGGGGAAGAATAAGGAATTTCTTAAGGCTTAAACTCTTGAGGCTCAAACCTCACCAGGGTAACTGAAAAAAGCAGCATTTTATATGTTTCCATTATGGACACTATGAAAATGAATGCCCTTCTTGTGGTGTTTCTTTGCCCACATAGAGCTCCAAAGTCCTGTTTGTAGACTTTCTAGGCTTGATAAAAGCGCTCTTGGTATTTGTCAGGCTCAGGCACTGGGTGGAATATCCTAAAACAAAGCCTGTTTTAGGAGAGGAGTATCTAAAAGGAAGGAAAGCAACAACATGAGCTACTGAAGTGTGTTTCTTTGAGCCTGTGACAAGAGTACAGTGTGGCAGAGGGCAGTGAGGGTGTGAATCCCGGGTGTCAGGCGGGCAGGCAGAACACGGGTTAGGATCGCTGCTTGCCTGTCATGCAGGATATCGAGTTCAGGCCCGTGGAAGGTGSCCTGAAGGTGGAAGGTGGTGCGTCACGTCCACCGTGAAATCACGTTGAGCGCCGTACACGGCGTTGCACTGCTGACCAGACAGTGGCTTGTCAAGGAGAGGCAGACAGCGTGTTAACCAAGTCGTAAGGAGAAGACTAGCGTGACATTCAGGCCGGACCCTTGGCTGCTGGTGGCCAGGGTGGTGACTGGTCAGTCATGCTGGTTGACACCAGYGGGGAATGTGGGCCTGCAGCTCTCGGAGGCGTTTGGCTGCTGCTSGTGTACATAACGGCCCATATTGCAAAATGAGATTTTTGTATTTGAAACTGATTTTTAAGCAAAATGAAAAGAATGTGGGATGGCAAGGCCAAACAACTAGTTTCATCGAGCTTTTAATTTCTAACTGCTTACCTGCAGAGCTGAAGAGATAGCTATTTGAAGTGCTTTGTGCTTTACTCAGTTGCGCTCTTTTAAAGCATCTTCCTGTAWGTCTTAGAGGTATTAGTGAAAGAGTTCAAAAGTAGAATTAAATGACACCAGAACAAMATAAAATTTTGGCTTGAGAGAATATACCACAGTGAGTAGATGTTGTTCTAAAGTAAAGCGTTGAGTCTGGGAGTAGAGCAGCATCTGTTTGTGATGTGTAATTTATGTGGGATAATGTCTGTCTACTGGGTGGAGCTGGCACTCATTAAGAGTTGAGACCAGACATGTCTGTCTGAGAAGCAGCGCAACTGAGAACCCATCTGAATGAGATGAGGAAAGGATTTCGCAAGTTGTTCCCTTTTACAGAGGCGCTTTGCAAACTGCAGGCTTGGGTTTGTTGTTTTTTTTCCTTTTCCTTTTTTTTTTTTTTCCTTCTGTACAAACCTCATGATGTGCCCTACTGTTGAAATCGCAAGTCTCAACAGACTTTAGAGGTCTATCCCAAGGCTCAATAGATCGGAGACCTTTCTGCCCTTATTCATGCTTCTCTGGAAAGACTTCTTCGGGGGGGATGTGCCGACTCAGCCAGCCTGACAGTCGAGGTGCTAAAGGTGTGTGGGTGGAGTAGGGGGTGGAAGGACATCCTGCATTCAGCCAAGCTTTAAAAGGCTGCTTAGTCCCTAGAGTGGGAAATCGGGGAGACTTTTTACAATGATCTAGAGGATCCGTAAGGCCAGTTCTCATTGATTTTTTTGATGCAAATTATGAGACAGCTCAAGTGCTCKGGAGTAATGACAGCTGAGAATTTGCTGGTGGCTGCCCAAATTCCATAAGCAATACTGAAAACCTGGGCCACGGCTGCGAGAGCAGAAGGCAGCACTAAGAGGAGAAGGAAGTGCGTGTGTGCCAAGAGCTGAAGCGGAGGTACCCTTATTCAACTTCAGAAGCGCAGTTAGAGAATTTCGTCCTTTTTTTTKTTATTTAAATGTACCATAGGATAAGCACTGTGATGTTTCTAGTTTAGCTGTTGGTTGCACCAACACTGTTACATGTTACGTTTCTGTTACATGTGGGCGTAAGTTCTAGGATTTCCCTGCAACTATTCTGTATCAAACTGCAGAAAATCTAGTGGACTGGGTGTGTAGAGGTTAGCAGGTCTTACTCCAAWTTTGCTAAGGCTGAGAGAGAAGAGTCTGGATAGGATTCGTATGCCCATTGGAAAAGAAATACAGYTTTTATACGTCCAATGGATCCGGGGGAGAGAAAGAGATTTTGAATTTGTTTCTAAATTTGATGAATAAACAGATTTCTAAATTTTGGTTTGAAATAAGCTATGCTTTCATTGATACAAAACCAAGAGTATTATACATAGGTAAGGAGGAAAGGGACTTAACTCTTTGGTTGTTGTCTCTATCTATAACCCTATAACAGGCAGATGCCAAGCGAAACAAGCAAGCAAAAAAAAAAAAAAAAAATCAAATTCAAACTGTAAGTGAACATTAAAACTAGGGAGGGGAAGGGGTGAAGTAAGGAGAACATACAAATGCTCATAACGTTGAGAAAGTTTCATCTAGCTGAGTACCCTATTTTTGGTCAGGATGCTTAAAGAGAATATAAGAAAAAAGGAGAGATAACACAGGACGTTTTTACCAGCTGCTCCCATTAATGGTTTAAGGTCTTCCCCTGCAAGGGCTGCATGTAAAATATCATTTTTAATAAATGCTAGGGTACCTTGCCCTCCTTTGATTTGCATAATCCCTTTTTGAACCTGCTTATATTTTGATATCCACAAAACTCTGTGGCAATGAATTCCAGAATTTAATTAAATGTTTTGTGAAAAAGTACTTGCTTTTATTGGTTTTCAACCGGCAGACCAAATAACCTCTAGCTTTTTTTATCTCAAGAAAAATGAATAATGATCCTCTATTCACCTTTCTCATCCCACGCTGGCATTTATGGACTGCTACTGTTCCAGTCTCTTCACTCCCAGGAACGTGGTCCCTACTAACTGATCTTYTTTCAAGTATTTTTTCCTAGTTCTTTTTAAATTGTTGCTAAAAGGGCACAGCTCAGATCATGGCCATTTTGGATGAGGTTTGCGCATATCCTTCAGTTCTGCACTGCAGAGCTCTAGAGCCTCAGTACGCTAAGGGTAGAAATGTGCTTCAGTTCCCCATTTACAGCTCCATTTAACTTTCTAAAATCAGAGGCACAAAGGGATTCAATTTTATACCGTCCTTTATTTGTTAAATTTCTGTATACCGTCCCATATTTGTTAAATTTCAGACCTCTGACTAGCGAAAGAAATGCCGCTTGTGCTACACTGAGGTGGCACTACGAGTGTATGTCACATGAGCTCTGCTGAAGCGCCCGTCCGGGTGGTGGGACGGCATCTGCAAATTCAGTGCTCCTGCGCCCTGGCAGTCAGTAGTGGTGGGGCGGTGCAGATGGACGTCTGCGAGCTCTTCCCTGGTCCTAACGGCCATGAACTGCCGGCTTGAAGGTGTTCTCCAGAAGTGACCGCTTCTTCCTCCGAGGCAGGCAGCAGCTGCACCGACAGGTTGTTTGCACGTGCCTGTATAGAGCGCCGCGGTCTCTCCATTAGCRCACACGCTTCTGCTTTTTCCATATAGGATTCTTGATTCATTTGATCCTGTCAGTGTATATATGTATTCCATTTCCACCTCCTCTATGTGCCTAGCTGAAAGAAACAGTAATTTAAGTATGCCTTACATTGCAAGAACATTTGCTGGATAATGTTCACATCACTACTATTAATAGTTTGATGTTGATTTTTCCATTGTATACTCTTACTCTGTAGTTAGAGGGGGAAACATATTCACACAAGAGTAACTGGATGGCAGGTGGGATTGAGAAAGCCCTTCTAGTTTAAATGTGTGGAGACTGGGGGAGAAAAACCCTCCAAGTGAGTTAGTTTAACTACAAAACAACTGGTCATACCTTCCACTTGGATTCTGTTATCAGTGTATTTTTTAGTACACGAGGAATTTTTTTTATCTAAAAGAAGAAGTATGATGGGTAGATCCTAATCAGATATGTGAGAAGCCTCGGTTAGATGCATTTTCCGTGTGATAAAACCAATAAAAAACCCACTTAAAGACACCAACACCATTATCATGAACAATGAGGCAATTTCTCCTGCAGTATTTTAAGTGTGTAGCTGTAACTTCAGAATAATTTTCTCCAACAACATGCATATATCCGGCGCTGTTTGGGATTACTTTGTTTACCATACTGTAAGATCAATTCTAAATGTATGCACTGAAGTCTGAATAATTTATTTTCTAGCCCATTAGAACAATTTGGGAGGATCTAATTCATAGGCAGCTTTTTTCCAAGAGAGCCAGTGCACACGTGTCTGTGTATCTCTTGGGGAAGGAGACAGACTGAATCTATGCTTTTAGAGTAAGCCACCTGCTTTGCTGCTTGACTCTGCTGTATAAATGCCTATGAGCAATTTGTCTTGAGCAGAATAAACCGCTCCTTCCACCGCCAATTGCAAAGTCCAGGGCTTGGAAGGAACCCACTACTCGTGACTTTGTACTCATGATTTTGCAGCTTAGGCACWGACTTCCTAAACAGCCTGTTCGAGATTTACACTGAGGTCTGTCCTGGAACAGACACTTAACTCAAATCTCCTAAGTCTTAGGGCTGTGACACTATCCCTTCTRGTGTCCCACTGTTTTGGCCTTAGAATAAAAGATTTTACAAAAAAATGCAACATTTATTGGGAAAAAAAATGTTAGCGGAAGCTGCATTTTGTTTCAGATTTTGCCATGAGCTGCCTTGCTTGCAAGAGAATGGATGATCATGAACAATTAGGCAAATAATGTGTTAAACATTTCACAAGGGAATTAAAAAATGCTGTTGCCAGTAGCCTGACATCTTTCAGGGGGATTTGTTGTTGGTTTTTTTTTCTTTTTTTTAAAGTCAACCCTGCACTCACCACATGGAGTCAATACAGACTCATATTTGGCTGCCAATAGATCAGGTTCAAGCTGTAGAGTTCTCACTAATCTTTTTGTTTTAATGTTGTCTCTTTTAACCATGACAGCTTCACTGTTTGCATGGAAGCCCCCAAATTGTCAAGGGTAGCCCTGTTAATGGCTTTGTTTTTGTTTAATTTCTCAGCAAGCCCTGAAAGCTGTCAAGACTTACCATCTCATCACTCTGCTTCTGACTGGCACAAACAAGGACTGGGGGTTGGGGATGGGGTATGGAGAGAAAACGTGGAGGAAAGGGAACATCGTAAATAACTAAGTAGAATTATCTGTAACTTAACAGCTCGTTAGATACTAAGATGAAATCAAAACAGACAGGCAGCGTAGAACCAACTGCCACAGGTTTCTCTTTGCTCTGATCCAGAATAAATAAACATGATCCCTCTGATCCCTGGATCTTAGACTGGGAATTACACTGCTCTTAACTTCAGAATGGGGGGAGAGTGAGCTTTTTGAATGTTTGGGAACAGCAAATATTCTGCTATCGTTGGAAAGGCTCCTATGGCTGTCTTGGCGGGTCTTCATTCCCTTAAGCATTTCCTTAACCAGGTGCCTGRGTGTTATTATGGTCATCGGACGGGGACTTACAGGTGCGCTTCACTCCTTGGCGGAAAGGGGGCTTTAAAGAGCAATTTAGACTGGAGTTAAGGTTTCTGTTTCCCATGGCCTGGTGTGACAGCTTAGCGACTCTATTCAAGGGCCGTGAGGGGACCTTCTGGTGTGGCAAAAGGGACAGTGCTGAACTAAGGTGTCGCAGCCCCCAGTAGTGTGTGCTGGCGTTTCCTAAGCAGCACTTCATGAAATCCAGTTTGAACCAGATGGTTTAATGCTCAAAGGATCSCTTTATGCATTTCAGGGTTTGGTTAATCAACCTAAGGAAGAGCTGTTAATTATCTCTTCAAAAATAGGAAGATAATGAGCTGCTAGAGAGGCCGATGTATATTAGAGTATCTCTGAATCAGGGGCAAYGGAGTGAGATACTCCTGCTGACCAACTGACCTGAAATATTTAGCCCTGATCTAAATGGGTAGATCCACAGTCGTGGCGTTTTGCGTGAACCATCTCCTGGTTTTGTGATATTTTGTGCCACTGGCGAATTCCCAGTTTCCACAGACAAGAATGACTTTGGAGGGAGAAGATGCTGGAGTCAAGTGTTGTAAGGGCAACGATGCCTTAAGCATTATGCATKGTACATCATAAAGAATTTAAAGGGCGATGGAGGAGAAGGCAAGCAGGTCTTGCCTCTACCGAACCCAGCAGCGTTCCCAATGAGACCCACCTCCCATAATACAAATGGCAGTTGTAGGTGCCGGTATCGCTCAAAGCAGCGTAGCGACGTGGGGAGCGCGAAAGGCGGTAACACAAGCTGCCTCTCCTTGGCGCTGTTGAACTGCCTCAGAACAAAGAACTGAAGAGAACAGCTAAAGGTATTGCAGGGTGGAGGTATTGCAATACTGCTGCTGGGCATCTGCCTTCGTTTGGCTTAACTGGGCCATTTGTGAGGCCTCACTGTGCCTGCAGCTCCGAGGCGGATTTTAAGGCAGCGTGTCCGCCGGGCTGCAGGGGCAGGCGCGCGGTCCTGCTCCCAGCCCGTTCCTCGGTCAGTTCGGCGCTGCTCCTGAACGTGCTTCCGTGCTCCGGCCAGTTTGGCTTTAACGTGGGGGTCTGCCACCTCTCCTTTAATGCTGTTCTGTAGTCCAGTAGACCTTCAGAGTTTTATTCCCATTTTAGGGAATTTATTCCTAATTTTTTTTCCTTGGGCCATGTTGATAGCTTTTGTTTATATCCCCTCAGTTACCATAAATGATTTTCTRTGGGTTACCTTCTTTAAGTATTCTTCCCCGTCCTCTCCTCTAGTTATTCTCCAATCATTTTAGACCATGYTAAAGGTCGTGGTCCGTAAGTGGGCGTAGAGGGGAGGTATTTCCAGTGTATATGGCCAGGGCATGGCCTGTCCCTCCGTAGTGCCTGAAGAGGGTACTTTGCGAAAGGGTGAATATGGCGATACGGGATGCCTGTATATGAAAATGCTGCTGAATGAAATTATTTGAGTCCCTGTGTCCCGGAATCTGCCTTCTCTCAGTGGAGACATGCAGGTTGGTGCAGCAGTACATTACAATCAGGTATAGTTTGGCTCCTTAGTTCTGAACAAAATAGACTGGTTTGCAGCTGGGGTGAGGAGTCCTGCCCCGAGACACGGCCGCCTTTGTTGTCCCTTGTTGGGGGGGAATTCAGTGGCATGCAGAGGCAACCTGAGCAATTAGTACTAAGAAATTGCTTTGGCTTTTGTATTTCTCTTCTGTGTTTCATTTCTGAGGCTTAGCTCTGCCCCAGGATTAGCTCTGTCTTTTTCCKTCCCTGGTTCACGAGCTGCCTTATGTTCATCCACTTTATGCAGACATTTAATTGATATGCTCCTATGTCTGGCTTACTGCTCTGTGAACACAATTTCTTTCCTAGCCTTTAATTGATTTGGATAATAAAGGGCAATTATAAAACTCAGTAAAAATTGGTTATTTTAAAGGGAAAGCAGGAAAGAAAGAAACCTAAGTGATGCTCTGCTGTGTGACTGTATAATAATGCAAAATCCCCTTTGGTTTAATTCTATTTAATTGCTCAGCTTTACTCAGATTGTTACAATTCTGCAGGCTTTCTTGCAATTATAAGCAGCATGCTTATAAATGTTTGTGTTTTTTAAAAGTTCCTTGTGTATATAAAAGTTGTAAATTTTATGGTTTTGTGGTGGCTGCTGCCTGCACGGGCATCCTCCCTTCTCCTTGCTCACATGCCTGGGGAGCCCATACTGCTGCTCCCCTCTCAAACTTTCCCTAAACCAGCCATGTCCTCTTCTGAGGATTGAATTACCAAACCAGTGGCCACATTAGGAGTAAACATCTGTTTGGTTTTTTTAATGTTACGGGAGGATTCTCCCTCCTTCTCTGGCCCCTTTGCACTCTGAATGCTCTCTTGCTTCCAAGGGAGGCTAGACCTTGGACAGGAACTACCTAAGAAGAGGTGTGAGGTGTCCTACCAGGGGATGCTTTGGCAAGATTTGCTTATGGCATGTGCCAGAGATGGGGGACGGTGTATTGGGATGGGAGGAACAGGGGACCGAAAGTGCTTCAGCCATTCTGGGCAGCTCTCTGAGGTACCTAAATAGGATATGGATTTTTTCARTCCCTTTGAGATCTGAATCTTTGGGGATTTCTCCTTTACTCGGTGTCTGCTTTTTCATTAGAGAGGAAGAGAGCTGATATTTGAAGTTGTGTCTTGGATTTAGGAAACCTGGGTCTTTTTCTTGAGTGTTACACCTTACTGATGAGTTCCCCCTCTATGAAATTTTTTTCTTTCTCCTTTGTCTGTTTTCCCTACTGAAAGTGCCAYAGGGAGACAGCATTTCTTATTAGGTGTGACTGCTGGGTTTACACCAGCAGGGCTCTTCTACCGCTGCCGTATTGATATGGATTAATATCTGGGGTTGCTTGGATACAATAACCGAGTTTCTTTGTTTCTCTCTTATTTTCCCAGTTGGGAGGCTGTGGAATCCTTGGAGTAGGYATCTGGCTGGCTGTTACCCAAGGGAACTTTGCCACCCTCTCCTCTTCTTTCCCGTCCCTGTCAGCTGCCAACCTACTGATCGTCACAGGGACATTTGTCATGATCATTGGCTTCGTGGGCTGCATAGGTGCCATCAAAGAAAACAAGTGCCTCCTGCTGAGTGTGAGTATTAAGCCGCTATGCTGTTGCAGTGTTTGCTGTCTTAAGGTGCTGGTGCTATTCCAATGCATGTTACARTGTCCTTACTTCCTTACAGAAGTTGCCCACTTGACATGGATGAGATGAGTCATGTTTGAATCAGTCCTTGATAGCTCTRAGGAGCTGTTAGATCATTCCTGACCATACTTTTAACCTGTCCTTGGAGGATAAGACCTCAAGAAGGGAAGGGTTAGTGGTGGTGTGGGTTTCCTTGAACTCTTCAGAGAAGAGAGAGGGGTTTRTGAAGACATCTTTTGCAGTGTACCCTTGAATTCTTTTTTACTCAGCATTGGTAGCTATCTACTCCAAATGTCTACCCTGGTGGGACTGATGATCTGAAGTCCCGGGCAGAAAGATCAATGTAGGCAGGAAACATTGTAAAGAGGTTGATTTTGGTTTAAATTGGAAATGAAGTCCTTCAGATTTGGCAATGCTGGTTTTGCCAATCATTAACTCTCAAAAGGCTGAGATGTCAGGAAGCAAAAGTGCCAGCACAAGGAGACTGCTGTGGAATCAAAGATTAATAAGGTGCCAGCTGTCCATGATTTAACAGAGGCTTGAGCCACATCCCTAGTGTATTTTATCAAAATGTAGTTTGATGCCACTCAAGGCTGGACTTCAGAAGTAGTGAATGCCTGCTGCAGTTGGTGTTAGTGTATATTTTGGGTCCTGTTCAGCTGAAGACCGGGAAGTGAGGTGATCTTGCTGCTCAAGTCTGGGACTTCGCTGTGAATCATAGAATCATTAAGGTTGGAAAAGACCTTTAAGAGTCCAACCATCAACCCAGCACCCATGCCCACTAAACCATGTCCTGAAGCGCCACATCCACACGTTTTTTGAACGCCTCCAGTGATGGTGACTCCACCACTTCCCTGBGCAGCCTGTTCCARTGCYTGACWACCCTTTCRGTGAAGAAATTTTTCCTAATAYCCAATCTAAACCTCCCCTGGYGCAACTTGAGGCCATTTCYTCTTGTCCTRTCGCTTGTTACTTGGGAGAAGAGACCAACACCCGCCTCKCTACAGCCTCCTTTCAGGTAGTTGTAGAGAGCGATAAGGTCTCCCCTCAGCCTCCTCTTCTCCAGGSTAAACAMCCCCAGCTCCCTCAGCCGCTCCTCATAAGACCTGTKCTCCAGRCCCTTCACCAGCCTCGTYGCYCTTCTCTGGACACGCTCCAGCACCTCAATGTCCTTCTTGTAGTGAGGGGCCCAAAACTGAACACAGKATTTGAGGTGCGGCCTCACCAGTGCCGAGTACAGGGGCACGATCACCTCCCTGCTCCTGCTGGCCACACTATTCCTGACACAGGCCAGGATGCCGTTGGCCTTCTTGGCCACCTGGGCACATGCCGGCTCATGTTCAGCCGGCTGTCGACCAAACAAACCTCAGAGTGAAGTGAAGCTGGGGTTTAGTTTAGTGAGCTGGTGATTCCTCTGTAAAAGGCTSTTCCTCACTCTGCTTCACATATTCATTTTGCTCCCCTGGGAACTACATAATGAGTYGAGGCACACAGCCCCCAAGAAAAATTCACCCTGTAAAAATCTTCAAAGTGGCTGTGAGATTCTAAGCCTCAATAGAAGACTCCTTCCAGACCTCTGCCTTAATCAGTTGTTTGTGTTGGTTTTGAACCAGTAAAAGTCASGACTAGTCAGTCTAGGCTAGTAAGGACTATTTATGTGGCGGGTAGGTGGTTTGAAACTAAAATGAACAACATAAATTAAGGCAATTTTGTGAGTGGAAATTTACGTTGGGAAGGCTGCAGTCAGAATCTGAGGCTGAAAGTCCTTGACAATTTTAACAGTCTTATAAATACCCACTTTGTGGAGGAAGTGTCTGGCCAGCCAGATGTAATTACTGGATTACAGCTTCAGTGGTGATGCAGCAGGAGTCCACAGGGTGCTATATCTAATCATGTAGCTTATACATGCAAAATTAATCACCTATTTTGTGCTTTTTTKATTAAAGTCCTAGCTCAGGTATGACCAGCAATGAGCGGTGTCATCTTATGTGTCAGGATCAGGTCAGGATCTGGCAGTCAGTCTTCGGTACTGGAAGAGTTTCAGCCTTTCATCTCATACAGTTTGTTGGCCCTCATCACTCCTTTTGGCAAGGGCAAAGTAACCAGCCATCATTGCTGCAGCTAGGGTGAATGTACTCAGCCAACCCTAGATGGGCATCCTTCTAGGGAGATGCAAATGTTTGGGGGTACTGCTCCTCCTAACACATACTGCACAATACTCAGAATCTAATGCCCATCAATGCACAATCTAASGACTAATCTAACGGCCTTCAGTGCATGATGTAAGGACTGTATTTGATGGATCAAGTTAAGTAATGCAAAGGAATCCAAATTCATTTAGGAACTCTTTGCATGGAAGAATTGGGAAGCTTGATCTGGTCTGGTACCAGCATTTCACTCTGTTTGCCTGTCCTTACCTTTGCGTACCRTAGCTATAGTAGCGTGGCCTCTATTTTATTCAATTTTCTTCAAAATTGAGTTATGTTAGAGCTGATTACAGCTTTAATTCTGAATAAGCCCAACTATAGAGKGTTGAAATACAGTTTCATTAGTCTACGCTGAATTCACTTTTTGTTTAGTCTAGAGTACTTTCCACAATGTGTATCGGTACTTACTTACCTTCATTAAATACCAGTGAGATTTTTGAGCTCTTGTGAATTCTTCTGTGGAGCCTCTCTGTTTGGAAGGGAAATGGATGGTGGTAGGAGCTTCTGTTTCTGGGAGCAAARCCTTATCACGTAGGTTTGTTCTTAGTCTTCCTTTCCCCACATTGCTGGTTCTATTTGACTAGTGTCTGAAATAGCACTTTTAAGTTCAGGGCCGGGACGTTTGGTTTTGGCCAGCTCCCATTTTTTTTCTAGGTAACGTAGGTGGCAAAATAAATGCTTGAATGAAAGAACTTGCTGAATATCAAACCAAGGCTGTTCTTAGGGTGTGGGGTTGCTACATCTCTTCATCCTTTTCTTATTTCACAGGTGTTCCCAACACTGTGTTCTGCCAAAATGAAAAGAATCTCTTCCCAAAATATCTCTGTTTTTTGTTAAACATCTGTCGTGGTTTAACCCCAGCCGACAGCTAAGCCCCACACAGCCACTCACTCGTTCCCCCCCAGTGGGATGGGGGAGAGAATCAGAAGGGTGAAAGTGAGAAAACTCATGGGTTGAGATAAAGACAGTTTAATAGGTAAAGCAAAAGCCGCGCACACAAGCAAAGCAAAGCAAGGAATTCCTTCACTGCTTCCCAYGGGCAGGCAGGTGTTCAGCCATCCCCAGGACAGCCGGGCTCCATCACGCGTAACGGTGACTTGGGAAGACAAACGCCATCACTCCGAACRTCCCCCCCTTCCTTCTTCTTCCCCCAGCTCTATATGCTGAGCATGACGCCGTATGGTGTGGGATGTCCCTTGGGTCAGTTGGGGTCAGCTGTCCCAGCTGTGTCCCCTCCCAGCTTCTTGTGCCCCCCCAGCCTGCTCGCTGGTGGGGTGGGGTGAGGAGCAGAAAAGGCCTTGACTCTGTGTAAGCACTGCTCAGCAGTAACGAAAACATCCCTGTGTTATCAACACTGTTTTCAGCACAAATCCAAAACACAGCCCCATACTAGCTACTGTGAAGGGAATTAACTCTATCCCAGCCAAAACCAGCACAACATCCCTGAGAATGCCCCTTCTCTACTGCTTTTTAAGAGGACTGTTGTTGCAGCTGGGATGTGATAGGATTTACNTGTGCCCCCCCAGCCTGCTCGCTGGTGGGGTGGGGTGAGGAGCAGAAAAGGCCTTGACTCTGTGTAAACACTGCTCAGCAGTAACGAAAACATCCCTGTGTCATCAACACTGTTTTCAGCACCAGTCCAAAACACAGCCCCATACTAGCTGCTGTGAAGAGAATTAACTCTGTCCCAGCCAAAACCAGCACAACATCCCTGAGAATGCCCCTTCTCTACTGCTTTTTAAGAGGACTGTTGTTGCAGCTGGGATGTGATAGGATTTACCATCTAAGTTGTAAAGGGAAAGCTATTAAGCATTGGCAACCTTGTGTGTATATGACACAGTCACTGCCGGATCAAGTCCTTACACTCCTTTCTGTGTCTCCCAGGCCACSACTTAACATCTGGCTTTGTTCCTGGTAGTAGCTAAGATTGCTTTTTGAACTGAATTCCTGTAATTTATGTCTCCAGAAGGTATTACTACAAATGTGACAGCAACTCATGGAATAAGTTGTCCTGCTCATGTGTGATGTCACCACCATATCTTCTTGAGCAGCATTTGGTTTAGCTAACTTTCCCTAACTTTTTCTTCCATTTGGAAATAGGAGCTTTGATAGTACACAGACAGAGAAACTGAAGTCTGGCCACCCAGGTGTTTAAGATGAGCTGATGGAGACTATGTGATTGTATGGGCAGTATATTCTGTTGCACTATTCACTGGATGATGTATTTGATTCTCTTAATTTGCCTTCACCTCCTGATATTTGGCCAGCCCCAGCACTAAACCAATAAAGAGGCAAGTGCTAAACAAGYGTAGGGAACTGGGATGGACAGGAGTTAGACAAGGTCTGCAGGAAGTTGAAACAGGTTTGTGGTGGGCTTAAAAGCTATTAATGGAGTACTAAAATGAAAGGAAGAAGGAAAAGCTAGGATGTTGTGTCCCTTGCATGTTTCAGTAGTCTGTATGCAATAGTCTGATGATGTGAGGCTTGGAACAGACAAAAAGAAAAGGAAGTGGAATAAACCAATCTGGAGGAGTACCCAGGGATGCTATCATGGTGGGATGACAGATACTCAAGTTATAAGCTACATACATGAGATCAAACATTGCTCCACTGAACAGAACATTGCTGTGTATCTCTGAGTGAGTAGCAGGYTTCACTGACCTCAGCCTTTCCTCTGCTCGATACAGCATGAGAGAAAGTCTGGGATGTTAAGTGTGACCATAGGCAGTAATAAAGATGATGTGAATGTCATCTGGTTCTCCAGATGCTCTGCCCGTACTGTATTCCTGTCGCCTCCTGCTCTGAAATCACATGCTTAAGATCTCTTTGAAGACACTTACGGCATTACAAGCATACAGACCACATGGGCATGCCTGGTTTAACCAAGAACAATTTGGACCTCCACTTGCTGTTACCTCCTGTTAGTGCACCCAGTCCTAATAATAGGTTGGCAGTAGTCTTTAGACCRGCAAGGACTGGAAAGACAAATTTTCCATGCAACAGGAGCACCTCTTATTYTGCTTCCTAAAAGCAGAAGAAAGAGGAAAGGATGCGGCAGTTACAAGTTTGGGAAGGATGTAGCTGGAGGACATGCTGCTGTTATTGGGCTGGGTCGTTTGGAGGAAGACATTAGAAATATTGCAGGAGGCGTGGAGCACCACTGGGATCCTGAAATGGACTGGGAGGGAGCAGGGCAGGAAAAACTACTAGCTCAACCCACCTGCGTTGGAGGAGCAGAATTTTATGTGGTGTTGGACACAGCAGGATGTTTGTGTATGGTCTTGCCTTATGAATAGTGCTACTGTTTGATGATGTGATAAGGGATGAGATTTCCTAAGGAGTCTGCTTGAGTGAATGAGAAATGAGCAGTATCAAAGAGACATTTCGATCTATTTATATTTCATACGCTAGGTTGCAGAGCAGATGAGACTCTGATCCTGTATCTTTGTGTTCTCCACRTATGACATTTGTGTTGGGTTGTCAGAGCAAACCTGTAAGCTCTTTGGTATTAAGCTGCTGTGATGTTAGGTGTAAATGATAATAATTGCTTACCTCTGGCATTTGCCAATGACTTTTGAAAGAAAGGAGGATAGACAAAGTGTTTTAAGTAGCAGAGGACAGATGGAGAAAGGAGGTCAAAAGCAGAAGTAGAGTTTAATTTGTAAATGAGGTTTTTGCATAGTTGCGTGCAATAGTCAGGTATGATCCAAGTTAACACTCTGAATAGAGTGTATAGATAGACTAAAGCTTCACAGTTTTACTGACTTGAAAGGACTTACCCGGYGTCCACCAGCTAAGGAGCTGGCAGATATTCTTTACTCACTGGCAATGTATAGCCAGGACAATGCCTCATTAACCTCTTAAGAAACAGGCCCATTCCTATTTGTCTGCATTCAGAGGAATAGCATAATATGAAAATCTAAAATGGATCATGAAAAAAAAAAATAAAAGGAAAGCTCAACCATCCTATTTTGCATTCTGCAAAAATACGCAGATGGGGTGAGTTGTGCAGCTGTCATTCTAAGATCTCGGTGAACAAAGAATGCATATTTACAATGATTCTTACTTGCTCCAGCTACAACGTGAAAGAAGAAAAACTTTTCCATCATTAGATTTCCCTAGGGAAATCAGAGCAACTAGCATTTCTTGAAATAAGTATACAACCTGGTGTATATAATCTTGCATCTGAATGTAGATGCAAACTGATGAGTGAAGCAGGTGAACAATGCTTTCTTGCTTCAGTAAGATTCCTTTGACATTTCTGCTATTCTTGTTGTTCAAGATTGTGTAACGGAGGTCCCTCTGCTACAAGCTCAGCTGTAATTAGAAAATGGCAGCTTTGTTCTGATGGGTTGGGTCACTGTTCTAAACAGGTGACAGAGGTAATAAGGTAGGAGTCTGACTTGAGAAAGTTAGTTTATGGACTTCCATTGATTTTTTCGTAGGTATTTGATCCTGCGCTGCAGGATCATCTAGCTGTACTGCACATCTCTATAGGCTATCTTGAAACAAAATTAGGAATCTGTTTTTGCTCCCTTCCCCTTTGCAAATGTGTTATTGTTCTAATGTCCMTCAGAGCTATTAGTCGTATCCATCATCTTCGTGAATTTTAGCAAACCCTTTAGCTTGAGGGCTCTTAGCCCCATTGCAGTGCATGCGCTTTTCAGCTGAGGGCAGGTCCTTGCAGAAGACGAGGCGCCAGCTTGCTGTAACGCTCTAGCACGATCCGTTGTGATTACTCGATCATAGTAGTGACTTTAGGCAGGTGCTGTATGTACATATGCACATGCCATTGCTCTATGCTGAAGAAATTTATGCCTGATTAAGTACTTTTTTCTCTTTCATGCTCAAATGTTAACCTAGCTGATCCTTAAGTGTCTGTGTAAACATTGTCTTGTAGGTTAATTGTTTAAGATCTGTGTTTGAGGAGCTAAATTGCCTGAATTTTCTGCCTTTCATACATGGTTAGCTGAGATCTATATTTGTATGCTTACACTGAAAAAGGTCGTTATTCCATGGATAGTCCAGGTTAAAAATCTTAGCTCTAGACATTAAATGATTGATTATGTTATTTATTATCTGTATTACAGTATCCCCTGCAGGCAGCCCATGAGATCGGGATGCTCGTTCTGTATAAAACTCCTGGTAAGAGGAGGTCCCTGACCAGCAGAGCTTACCATCTAAATAGATGAGACAAATGGAAAGTATTATTATCCTCATTAGACAGATGGGGAGCTGCAGCACAGTGAAAGTAAGTGCCTTGCGTAGGTTGCACTGGGAGATTGTGGGAGAGCTATGGAGCAAACCCAAATTGTCTAAATTGCAACTCAGTGCCTTTGTCACCTTTCTCTGATTACAGCAGAATATGTCGAGCTGTCCTGGGTGCTACATTGACCTTTAAGAAGTATTTAGTCCATGTTTCCATAATAGTAATGACAATTTTGATTTCTTTCATCATATGTATTACGTCCAAATGATAAATAAATATCCCAAAGCAAAATCAGTTCTCAATTTTTATCTTGTTGAAAGTGCCTAATTGGCACAATTAGCTGGTTTCCATGAACTCCAGTGAAGGCTGTCCCAGCTGAGCTGATCAGCCTAATTGCAACGCTACCTTCARTTAAATGGGAACAGGACATTCAGAGAAGCTGCCAGAAAGGGCATGTGAACATGGTCTAATGGAAATTTTTTGCAAATAGGAACTTACTTTTGGTCCACGAAATCATAGTCRCTGGTAAAAACCAGGAAGGATTTTTATGTCTGTTTGGTTTTTACAGCACACATGTATAGATACCATGTTTCCAGACATTTGCAACTTAAATAATAATCCATGCCTTGGAAGGAAGGAAGATCCATAGGCAGTTCTATATTTCACCCTCTGATTTCRTCACACTTTTTTTTTTTTTTTCCCCTCCAATGATTTGGTACGAAGAACWCTTTCTTCTGCTCCTGGTTTGGATRTGCAACGCCAACGGGATGGCCAATAACCCAATCGGAAGAGGTAGAGAATGAGTCTTGCTTGTGTAGACCTTAAGGCCTAAAAAGGCCTTAAGTTGACGTAGGTGATTCTTCACCATGTATTGCCCATACAGGAATATATTAGAAAGGGGAAAGGGCTTGAAGTAGACAAAATGCTGATTCCTTTCTGATTACCCAAAGCCACCTGCCTTCTTATAAAGCACCAAGGTTGAGTATGTTCCATCAGATCAAGGATTAGATAAGTAAGAAGATGGCTTAGATACGCCTTCTTTCCCCTTCTTCCTGATTTGTGGATAAGCCTGATTTTTTTTTTTGTAGAAAAGCTGAAGCAATGATTAATGAGAAGGGGAAAGAAAATAATCATTAACAGACAGATCTGTGTGTTCAGCTTAATTTAAATGAGAACCTCATGTTAATAAGCGAGGAGTTCATCACAGTTCATGAAATGAATAAGATCAGAATTAAACCTTGATATTAAGTCAGGACCAGCTGTGGAAAGAGCTGATACTATATACGTATCTGAATGACTATCCAGACATCAAAAGGCTCTTATTTATGGAATAGTCCAAGGGGAAAATGAGTGCCCATGATGTTTTGTACTGTGCTGTTGAGAGTTTTCTGAACTTCAGCCAGCTCATCTGTAAGTGAAATAGCAATAAAGAAAATGAGGAAGAAGTTAATGAGTGGGAAGAAAAAGAGAATAAAAAAACCCTACTGTTTTCAGTAGTGTCACTGGATCCAATCAGAGAACTGACAGCTGAAACTCCATCGGTGACGGGGAATTTATTTCAAAGCAACTAAATGGGAAAGAAATAGCCCATGAATGACTTCATCTCAGTAATTTAATGCTACAGACTGAACGTAGATTCTCATTCCAGCTTAGCACATGAGCTTGTGTTCTTTTAGCAATCCAAGTAGCAAAATCAGGGAAATTGTGGCTGCAGCCGCAGCAGCAAGCAAGTGATGCAGAGACCAGGAAGATACCACACACACAGCCTAAGAGCATTATACGTGATGTGTAACACTTCTCTGTGTAGTGCTGTGTTGCACAGGAAAGCCCTAACTTGCTACCTGTTTGGACTGTAAGTACTGAGCACCAAACTCCCCTAATTTTTTTGCCTCTCGTTTATTATTAAGAATCTGCTCCTCATTGCCTTTCAGTTTTTAGCTCCTTCTGCTTGGCTTATACTGAAACTCAGGAGTGGGTGGGACCTGTCTGAGTCCTCCTCTTTCTCCCTTCTTTTCTTCAGCTATGGTAGCAGTTAATCAAAGAACCTGGGAACAGAAGAGAAAAAGAATAAAGCTGTTTTCCTTCCCTTCTGTTTTTAGTCTTGAGCCTAGGCTCAATGTGTAGGAAGGGCTTACCTCAGAGGGTAGTATTTATTTTTTTAATATAGACTGATGCAATACCACTACGACGTTATACGCTTTGAATCGTAGAATATCTCAAGTTGGAAGGGATCACTGAGTCCAACTCCCTGCTCCTCGCAGGACTACCTAAAACTAAAYGATATGACTAAGAGCGTCGTCCAGATGCTCCTTGAACTCTGACAGGCTTGGTGCCCTGACCACTTCCCTGGGGAGCCTCYTCCAGTGACTGACCACCCTCTCAGTGAAGAAMCTTTYCCTAATGTCACCATTCCTCCTTGTTTGCCAAGATGCTGCTTTATGGCAGTCAAACAGTGTGACAGTGCCATGTGCAGGAGTCAGTGGAGCTATACTAATTTATATCAAGGCTTAATCTGTTTGTCTAAATGGTTACCAGTGTTTCAGAGTTCCTAACTCCTGGCTGATTAATCTATTAACTAGCAGTCGTTAGCTGTGTATTAGCAACAGTCAGCTTCTCTGACAGTCTACAGAGGCTCAGGATCCGCTATCACTTRGACAGCTTCCCTCACCCCATCTTTTGTGTCAGCATTCAACCAACTCTCATGTGCCAGAGTTTCTTGAAAAGAAACCTGGCTCTGAGCCGTTTCAAAAGGGGACCTAGAAACCAAGCCTCACCTTGCCCTACTACTGTCGGTAAGGGTTTGAGGTGGGTCGCAGATACCTCACTGCACATCAAATTACCAGGACAATTAAGTAATCAAATGAACCTCACGGTGGAAGAGCAGAGCATAAGACTACATGGTGGTCAGGAAAACACTTTCAAGGAAGCCTGTTCTCTGCCAGAGTTTGCAGTCTGCGGGCAGACGTGTTTGTTGTCAGATCTATAAGACTGACCTCTGATGATTTTGATGGGCTCCAGACCTAGGGTCACCTGCAAGATCTGGTAGGCAACAGAATTACTCCCATTTTGAAAGTAAAGGACAGGTAACCTGTATGCTCCTTGCCAGCCCAGACATTCATGTCACTTCTAAGCATAATGTTTGATATTTTTTTCCTAACAATAAAATTATCTCCTCAGATGGGAAGCCATAGGCTTACCAAAGCAGCATATGTGCTTATATTCCCAATCATTCATTTTCTGTTTTAGCCACCTTAACACTGCTTCTCAAATTAAAGAGCAACATTGGCTTTTTTCTTTAAGGTTTAGAATTACCTGAACCTCAGAAGAATCTAACTCTGGAGGTAAAGAAATGGAGGCTAGTTTGTGTAAATCAGTGATGCCTACACAAGGTGTAGCTGGAGCTGATTTGATGCTATAGATATTTCGGTTCCCCGGTAGGAGAATATTACCAGCTAAAAGGCAGAATTAGGTAAACCAAACTAACTTGCTGTTCATTTTTTAAGCTACTGCAAGACTGACCCATGTGCATCTGGTGCAGCAGCTTCTGTGTAGCACATTTGGGAACAGCAAACTGGGGAGAAAAMCAGCAGTAGAATTTAAATACAGACAAAATACTCTACCTTGTCCTTTTTTCTCTTCTTGACCAGCTGCCTCTCACCGCTTCCTTCACTTACTCATGCAGTGCAGTTTCTAGCTGCTGTTTTGAGACTCCTAGAAATAAGAGAAATTTTCTGTTGTTACAATTAGCAGGCGAGGTCTCATTGCAAGCTTAGCTCAGGGTCTGCAAATACGTGTAAAGGGAGAACTGCAGAATTTCAGAGTMATTTTTTTCCCCTTCAGCTCATCGTAAGTCAGCTGAGCAGCATGGTCATGTCATTTGCCCTTATCATCTTGGGGGAGCTTCTGTCAGTTTGCCCAGCACTGGGGGTCAGCCAGATGTTCGGTGTGAACGTGAGTGTGAAGCCAGCCCTGCCGAYGCACTCGCTCCCCAAGCAGGGTGTGCGGGGACCACTTGCTGCTGCTCTCCTCCGCTCGGGCACCGAGCTGTCTGATCACATTTCACGCTGGAGCTCCAGATGACAAGAAATATCCTGGGGATGGTGGATTCAGGGTAGAAGTACATTTACTAAGTACACAGGTGATGTTAAAGTCTGAGTAAAAGGTGTAAGTTTAGACGCTAATTAACTTTGCATGTCTTTGCCATGGATGGAGAAAACTGGATTAACCCCAAGCCCAAACATTTTAGTTGTATTTGCTGTTTCCATTAGCTATGTTAGACGGACTCRAGCAACTGCTTTGTTATTAATGGAGTGACACAAGGACTTGTAAGAGCTAGTCTAATGTTTTAGTTCTTTAGCCGCATAGTATTTCACAAGTAGGATGAGTTTCTGTCTTGACTAGGGTAAAGACTGACACCAGATCATGTCACACCTTTGCATTATGTTTGCAGAAGAGTTGAAGCAACCCTTAAAAGAGTCAAAGGCCAGTGAGACCTTTATTTGTGCTAAGAAATAATCATCTGCGATCTGTTAAATGGGCCTATACCCACCTAATGTTGTGATGTGAGAGTGATACCTGGCTARTATTTGATGACACTTCATTGATTTTAAGTCAGTTTTTGGAGAAGATGGAAAATGACTGGAAACGCCACAAAATGCCAGTTAAAATCCTATGATATGTAGTATGGGAATGCCAAGTCTCTCAACTCTCACTTACTAATGCAGTAAGACTGAATGATTCTAACTGAAAGCAGTAATGAGACTAAAATGAAACACTGTTAATGTGTTAAAACTGCATATGTTGTATATCCTTCCAGAATTAATTACTGCAGATTTCTCTGAGCCTTATTGATCAGCAGGAGTTTTTGCACATTCATAAAAAATATAGTCCAAATGTAAGCRGAGCTGTACTATATATCCAGCAGGCATAAAGCATGCACAACTTTGTCACAATCACAATGAATTAGCTATTAAGGCTTTTAGAGAATAATAGCTGATGAACCAAATTTAGATACATGCCATTTTCATAATGGAGTTTCTGTTTATAAGTTTGCTCATATACATTACTGACTTTTTACAGTTTATGAGCAAACTTATCATTTTTATGCTGAAAAAAAAGATCAGGAGGCTAAAGAGATTTACTTCCAAGGAAGTATTAAAAGAGCTAAATATGCACAGCATGGCAGAGAGAGGGCTCAGATGAGATATAAGTCTAAAATTATTCGAGGAGTCTGAATACTATGGGCAGAAAGGAAGCATGCATGGTGCTACAAAGGGTGGTAAGTAGGAGCAATGCTATGAACTRACAAAAGGAGAATTCAAACCGTGTGTCAGCAAATCTTTGGTACTGAGATGTAGAATCAGAATCCACTGTGATGGGAATTGATGGAAGCAAGCTGCCCTTTCCCTTTTGTTGTGAAGTTCATGTGGTAGATCAATACACTGGGATTTTATTGACTGTAATCCCAGTTCTGTTACTRTCTGGGCACTGTCCCTGTCATTTCTCATTCGTTGCTCTGTCTCTTTCTGTACAAGTCTTCCAGGCTGCAGAAGAAGTCATTTCTAAGCTGCAAGTACAATTCCCATTGCACTTTCTCTTCTGTTCTCCTCTCCTTGCTCAGTTCCTTGGGAAAGAAAATCAAAGAAAATTTTAAAAAACTAAGCGAGCCTTTCATAATGTTCCTACTCCTTATTAATATACCAGATCAAAATACCTTTGGGGAATTAYGTGAAATCAAACTTCTTGTGAGAACTGGTGATACATTAAACACTTTTGCTTTCAAAAGTGGAAGAAAGTTTTGATTTTTTTTTCTTTTTTGAGTACTGATAAAATCTGTACCATATCGGTATTTATTCTGTGGAAGTCATGTACCAGTATGTAATAAAAAAGCTATTCTGGGAAACCTGTATTGTGCTTGGGGGTGATCTTCGTATTGGTGTGCTTAGAAAGCCAGAGCCAACATTGGCAAGCTTTGGTACCTGAAAGCAGGTACAGGACCCCTATAAAGAGCAGGTTGTTCTCCAGTACCTGGAGTTCTGTTTTCCAGTACCTCGGTGGGAATTCTTGCATTGATTTTGAATTTTCATAGGCGGCTTGATTTTTTCCAAAGCGTGGAATATGGAGTAAATTTGGCAATAGTTTATAGCATTCAGSACCTCAGACGGTGTTATCCCTTTTGGTGCTCGACTATGCATCTAAGTTTGTTGATGCATCTGTTTTAATTTAGTTAGGCATGGGGATGCTACACTTCTGCAGGGAAGACATAAGAYTTTGACAATGCCAACCATAGTAATGAGGCAGCTCCTCTCAGTCTGGTAGATATTATTTCAATATAAATAATATAATCGGTGATAAGAGAACAGGAAAATTACAAAGCATATTAAATTCAAGGAAAGTTCTTCGTTTTCAGGCAGCTTGGAAAAGTGTGGCTGCTACAAAATGCTATAAAATATAAAATTAAGTTCTTTTCACGTCAATGGAGCTGTGTAAATTTGTAGGTAAATGTTTGACTTCATTTATTCAAAAAAGAGAGATACTATTTACGCCTTCAGTATTAAAGATAATCCCTGCAGAGAAGGTTATGTGCAGAATGTGATGTAATTTTTGATAGTATTTCTGTTCATATCAAATTATAATCTAAAAATCAATTAAAAAAATTCTTTTTGGCAGATAGTTTAGGCCTAAAGCACAGTAACACAATCTCATAATTCTCCTTTAACTCAAAAATAAAGGACCTTTTCCTTTTGATCAGAACAAGCAGAGATCTTTCAAATGTGTGGAGAGCCTGCACTTTAATACATGCCTTTGTTTTAAATCAGAATAAAGATAAATGTAATAATTGGGTAGTTGTGGGCCATACCAAGCCCCACATTCCCTTACATTTCTTGACACTGAGAAAGAATAACACCTTCTTCCAGAATAAGATAAGGCTACATCTGGAGTGCTTAGCCCAATTTGGGGCTCCCCAGTAGAAGAGACATGTACATAGGGGAAGGAGTCCAGTGGAGGGCCACCATGATGACTATGGGGCACATGATGTGAAAGGGCAGACTGAGAGCTGGGTTTGTTCTGTCTTAAGAAATTAAAGCAAGGAGGAGATTTTATTCCTATCTTCAACTACCTTACGGTAGAGTCTAAAGAAAATACAGTTTTTGGAAGGATTCACAGGGATCGGACAAGAGCTAACAGACACAAGTTACAACAAGGGAAATTCCAATTAGAGATATGGAATATTTTTGTTATTATGAAGATGGTCAAGTGTCGGAAAAAGGTGTCCATTGAGGCTGTGGRTGGCTGTCCATCTTCGTCCTTGGAGATGCTCAGAAGGTGACTGGACACAGCTCTGCACAGCTTCATCTGGTTGACTGTGCTGTTCGCAAGGGGTTGGACCAGCTGATCTGCAGAGGCCATTGCCAACCTGTATGTTGCTGTGATTCGAAGAGACTCTGTCTTCTAGCAGCCAGAGCTGGGCTATTCTTGAAGACCAAAGTTATATATGTACACGTTAGGACCAGGCAGGCAAATTAAAATCCCTCCCAGGCTATGAAGTTAGAGTTCTCTTGGCAGACCAACAATTTTAGCCCAATRAATTCTCTGCAATTTCTTCTACCTGAGTTGCTTATTAATTAGGAAGTGAAACGTAATACTGAAATTAAAGCTGATCAGTGAGGACTTGGTAATGCAGCCTAACTAAAAGGCAAAATGCTTGACTGTGTCAAACTTGCAGTTGACGTTACAGAGGAAGGATTGCCTGTAAATCTTCTTTTTTTTTTGTTTCTCTTCATCCTGGGAACTGCTGCAGGCCAAGAGCAGTTAGCTCGCTGGAGGGCTTTCACAGGAGCAACCTACCTGCTCATGTGTTTTACTTCATGTTGTCTCTGACAGAAGAGAAGCTAACTGTCCCCCTTGCAGACAGATTAACAGTGTAGGCGCTACRTGAAGGAACACAGCACACGCTGACTGTTGAAGTTATTTGGCAGTTTCTTAGGTAGGTTATGCTAATTTGTAGGCTGTTTGGTCTAAACAAATTATTTGCTGAGCCATGAACTTTAAAACTGTTTTGGAACGTGTCACTATTCCAAAGAGACTGCTGGCTTTGGGGTCTTCCTACTACTTTCTTGGTATTTGTTGAAGAGGATTTGAATAAAACTTTGCAAGAAACTTCTGTCTCCTGTCATTAGCTAAGTTGAGAAGAGGGTCTGGCMCACTGAGATCTTCCTGTCTCCTTCTGAGACAGACTCTCATCAAACTGAAAGCATTACTTCAGGGATCAGTCTACATGCAGCATTCTYGATCTTGCCATCAGTTATATCATGTTTAGTCTCATAGCGAGATGTTAGGAGACTAACAAGATGATCACAGATTGGTTTTCATTGTACTTGGTCRCTCTTGTCTTTGGGAGACTGTGAGAAGATCAGCTACTCCTGACATGGAAAGATGAGCAATTTGAGCAACATGATAGAACTGTTGAGAAGATTTGAGAAGGAGGGGCAGTGAGGAAGCAAAAGACCCAATCCTGTGTATTAGTGTGTGATGCTCAATCATCATGCAGAGAGGCAAGTGTGTATAAAAACATTTCTCACATCTGAGAAACCAGAGAATCTTGTTYGTTTGGGAAGAAAATATAATTAACTTGTTGCTCTGTGCCTTTGTGAGCTGTGATGGAGACGTGCTTTAAATGATGTAYATAGGGAACAGTTCTCCCACTGATATTAAGAGACTGGCTAAAGGGAACCAGAACTAGTGGGTCAAAAGCCTAGTACAGCTCCAATGGGGATGGAGTTGCAAGTTGGGACCTCTTCTTCCCTAATAGATTTTTCTCTCTGACACCAGGAGGGTGATGCATAGCTATGAGGTAGGCTTGACAGCAATTGCATACTTCCTTTACTCCTTTAGTGGGAACCTGTGGGAAAGTCATGGGCTTTGAGAATATGAAGGTAAGTACTGAGAAGCTGGCTTTAGTTTTCTTAAGGGTTGGAAATCAGCAGTGGTAGCTAGACAGAAAGGCGTCACCTTACCTCCCTTCTCATCAAAACTTCTGTGGGGTTATTTCAGGTGTAATTTATGAAAAACTGTGCAGTAGGTACCTCTCCAGTGAACCTCTATGATGCTGCATCCCACTCTTTGACAGGTAGTGTGGTAAAGCATCTCTCTGTACGAGGTCAGATTAATCTTTTTTTTATGGAGTTTTACATGAATGCTTTGCTTTGGGATTGTTGTTTCTCCATGCATAAATCTTTATTATACCAACAGCCTGCAGCCCCAGTGAAGCAAAGCAAAACTCATTTTTATTCTTCTCTATATTTATCACCAYAGTGAGAGGACTCATTTGAAAAGGAGCTGTGGGAGTTCCCAGCAGGTGTGGTGGGRGTTTGGGTGCTGTGAGCCTTCAGTGGGCTTACGTTTCTCCCTTTTAAATTTGAATGGGTTATGCCAATTGGACRTCGTTCCCTTTGGGATGATGCTGAGGATGGAACTGAAAGTGAACTTTTGTTGGAAGGTGCTATGGGAATAGAGGAGCAGGTTGCACATGCATCCATGCATGCACTTTAGTCTGGTGGATCAGAAGGTGTGCTGATGTGTGTAGGCTATGCTTTGCAGCCAGCTCAGTCTGAAGCCTCAATTTTTACTTTCTGACATGTTGGTTTGGGTTCAGGTAGGGTTCTTATTTAGAGGGGGATGATAAATGTGCTGACATGTAAGTGCTTGTAGCTTTTACCAGGTGGTGAATTTGAAGCCTCCACCTTGAGGTTGACCTCACCTAATTTACCTTTGCRATAAAAGATACAGTGTGTGTCTCTACTGTCTGCACACGGTGCGATTTCTAATACGTGTTAGTTATCTGTGATAGAACAGTGTATTTTTGTCAATGAATGCAAATAGTAAGAAAGATAAAATTAGAGGTTTTATTTAAAAAACAAAAACATTTTTCTATAGAGAAAAAGCTTATCTAAGTTTTGACTTTCTGAACAGTGTACATTAATTTTGGTTCACTGTTTGACTTCCAAAACCTGCAGTGCGTGAAACCCAATTCCCACCAGTAATAGCTTGGAGGGACCTGTGAGCCTGTGTAGGGAAAGACTTGGACATGGTATGTCACCATCACTGAGAGAACTTGTATTCTGAGATTTCCTAAATTTTGAATGCTTGACTTCACAATTTTAGCATCTTTTACGATGGCAGTGTCATACCTATTTCTCTAGTATGAACTGAAGAAGGCAGGAGCACCATCATGGTGCACCATCTCGCCAGGAGATCCAGCCCAGGGGCTTCTGCTGCAGGACCCAGCGGCATAGCTGGCCACAGCGGCTGCCTGCGCCGGTCCTAAGRTGGCAGCTTTTAGCAGAGTTCTATGACTTGGTGTTGCAGGTGAAGACACTCTTTAGTCATGAAATTTCACTGAATTTATTGCCAATTAAGATAAACTTTTAATTACTGATTCTGGTATTCAGAAATAATGGCAAACAGTTACACGCTTGAGAACCCACCTCRGCTTCCCTCCAGACACCTTTCCTCCCCACTTGCCGGTCTCCAGTCCACTCCCCGCACATCGTACTCGGTCACGGGGGTCAGTGTGGGTACGTTCCTTTTTCTGCCACTCTTTTGTTTCTTGCTCCTTTTTTCCCATGGCTCCAGCGCGGGGTCCTCCACAGGCCACCATCTTCTCAAAGGCGAGGCTCCTCCTGGGTATCCCCGTGCCCAGGGGCCCCTGCCGCTCCGCAGGCCTTGCCTTTTTCTCTGGCGTCTCCTGCCCCGAGCGGCTACTGCCAGTAGGTCCAGTTTCTCTAAAACTGGTAGCCAGATCGTATCCTAAACCAAAGCATTCCCCATCTGCTGTTAAAAACGTTCTTCCTCAGGCTCCCCTTTCTCCTGCAAAGTCATTCCCTGGCTTTGTCTGCACTGTCTCGGTGCTGGTGAGTGCAGAGAATGGAGGAAAGCTTTCTTCAGAGCACAGGAAAAGCAGGTCCCTGAATTTTACTCCGGTTCCTGGCCGTTCCCTCTGTCCCAGGTGATGTCCTGTGAAGTGGGACTGGAGGCCACCGGCTCTGAGGGGGTGGCCGAAAGGCACTGAACGCATGTGTGGGTGCCACAGGAGCGGGGAAGATGCTCTGGGGGATGGTTTGCCAGTTGCCTGGTCACGCGTGAGCTGCGGGAAGGACKTGAGTAGGCTTTTTGTGGTTGTAGACCTTGAAGGTTTTAGCTGCTGAGCCCTCTCATCTCTGCTGGATGTGTGAAATGCAGTTTTTCGAAGGCTAATAACTTGCCCACAAAAATCCGCTCATAGTTGGGTAAGACAAAAGGCACGTGCCTGAAATGGAGCCGCACTTTGTTTCAGGTCCCTGCTCTAAACACCGGAGCATGAGAGGATTTCAAATTAAGCCACCGGAAATTTAACCTGGGAAGAATAACATACTTTGCCCTGCTTCATTCTTAGAAGTAATTGAAGTGCTATTTTTGACATTCTTCCAAGAGCTTTTATCCTTTAGACAGAAGCAAGCTCAGAATMTGTAAGCATAGACAATTAAGGCTTGGCAAAATTATAAGCTGATGAAATTGGGGTTCTGCGGTAGGAAATGCTGATCACTGTTTGTAATGGGTATGAGTCCTTTCTTTGTTCTAGAAATTGCCTAATGTAATCCAGGCTACGCCAGTGAATTTCACAGGGAGACAGTGGTGTTTGCATGCACATTTTGGAAAAGCCATGCTTTATGGATGAGCAAAAAAGTACCCCACAGCCAAATAAAATATAGCAAAGTGTCTGTGCATCTTTGCAAAGAGTGATGTTCTTTGTCCTGTTTCAGTTAATGCTATGCAGCAAACTAAAATTGTAAATGTAAAAAATAAGCAAGCTGTACCAAGGCTGGTTTGCAAAGCCATACAGAAGGTCAGTGTTGGATGGTAATAAGATGGAAATCAGCTTGGATCACGAGCGTGAATGAGTTCTGTGGTTCAAAACTGGGCAGTAATAGGATCCAATATTAGGGTCGGGCAAGTGTGAAGATACAAGTGATGAAAATTTGAAAATRAACTTTAATTTAAGACTTGTGGGGCAAAATGCAATAAGTTCCSTAAACAGTGTAATTGTACTAGTGGAGAAAGGTATTTTCCCCTTCTTGACCTTTTGCCCTCCATTCAGTCACAGAAATCCATAGGTTCAAAGGTTTGCTTTTGACTTACCAGGCAGTGAAGAAGCTCTGATAAGGCTTTGTAGCTATTAGACTTTCATAAGTTTGCAGCCTTGTGGTTGAAGCTAAAGAGATGGTAACTGTTTGTTTTCTCTTGGGGCTAGGATTTCAGTTAAGTCAGTGTTGTTCAGTATTACAATTCCAGCCTGGCAGGCTGCTAAGTGTATGGAGTTTGTGTTAYAGGGAGCAGGACCTTTGCCTGAGCCTAAAAAGTTTCCAGAATTGCTCTCTCCTTTACCCATCTTTGCAAAACTCAGTTTCATTTAATGCTCTGATAGTGCTTGTTCTAAAGTCCGTGCAACCGCTGTGTTGACGCTGCTGCAGACCTGTGATGCAGACCCRTCCAGCATCTTCACAAAAAGCAGGGGATATGGTGTATCGGAAGTGTTTGGCATTGCCAACAGTTCCTGTTGTTGAAGTCAGAGCTGAGGGCTTTAGAGAATCTACCTGAAATCCCTGTGTTAAAAGTTTTTTACCCACTCCTTTGAGCTTTTGACTACTGGGTTTCAGACAGTTCCATGGCTTATGAGGGGAAAAAGAGATGGACCGACTTTGCTTTGATGTCTTCTGTACAAATCAGCCCCTTTCAGTTGAAACCCGTGGGTGATTTGTGTAGCTACGCAAAACTGCTTGTAAAGCTAACCTGGTATACAAGCTTTTTGGTGTGCCTTTCACTTCTTCCACAATTCCCCTTGAAAGGAGCTATGACTTTATGGTTTATGGACCATACCTTCTCTTGCAATGGGAAGTCTAAGCTGTGGATTTTGCTGATACCTTGTTAATTGGAAGGATCTGATGGGGAAAAAAATAAAGAAAACCTAACCTGGGAAGAGTCCTCAAGGGTTACTGTCAAATAGAGCACTGGCCTACTGGGAGGACAGATCTTTGTGAGGTTTTATGCTGTTCTACTGAAATCAGTGATGTAAATGAGCCATACATGTGCCCAGATACTGTTGTGTTTCCTGACTAGTCCTTTACTTGCTTTTTCAGTTGCTGCGTGTCGCGTGCCTTCTGTTCTGCTGGAACACAGCAGCTTTGCATCTTGCTGCCTGTATGACTCCCACTCCCCATTCTGCATGATCTGCTGAATGTACTTATTGTGCATCCAGAAAAAGCTGAAATAGATGTTGATGGTTTTTGCTTTTTGTTTTTTCCCCTGTCCCTTCTTCTCTTGACAGTTTTTTATCATGCTGTTAATTATATTTCTGTTGGAGCTCACTGTTGTGATTCTGTTCTTCGTCTACACCGACAAGGTAAGTCAGATTCTTCATTTTTCTTTCCCCTTCAGCAAATTTTTATGCCCCTTTTCCCTATAAATAAATCATGAAGCACTTGGCTTGGTATGCACATCATGCTTCTGTCTTCCTTGAGACACCCCTCTCAGAAGGAGCTCTCTCAGAATGCATAAACAGCCTTGCAGGACTGGGCTCTCTTGCTTGCTCATGTGTACAACTCAAGGTCACAGATATTGCCAAGTGCATCTGCCATTTAAAAAAAAAAAAAAAAAAAACAACAAATACTAAACCCCCCCCCCCAAAAAGCAAAGAAGCCAACGAGCCTTACTAGGAACATGTAGGAAGAGACACCCATCAGAATGAACAGGATTTTTAAAAAATATGTTTACAATTTTTTACAAAGGAGTTGTCCTTAGCAAAGGCACACAATTCATTATCTTTCCAACTTTCTCCTTGCAGCACATGTGTACTTAGATTCTAGTGGAAAGCCAAGGTAAATGTATGAAAGTTTAATAAACAAAGCTTTTGTTTGTGGTTTCATATTTTACTTATGTTTGACCTCTGTTCCTGTGCTTACTTGGTATTTCTGTTGTAAGGGCAAGATTGCCTATCTGAATTACCTTTATCCATAAAATAATTTCTCTAAAAAAAAAACCTTAAATGAATAAGCCCAAAACAAGGGCATAATTGTGCATAACCTGCCTATTCAATCAAAATTGTCAAACAAAATCTCTTTCTTASTCTGAAGACTAAGGGAGCTTGAAAATTGCAGGGTAGGTGGCAAAATTTTGCCATGAATTAACAGTTATCAGGTACATGACCAATAAACAGCTGCTTCTGGAATGGAAAGACAAAATAGCAAAAAATGAATAAAAATTAAAAATAACTACACAAAATATCAAAATAAGATTAACAGTAGACCTAGTTATATTCAGTACGTTTAGCAATAACCTGGACGTGGAGTGGGTAAGATGTCAACATTACTTTCTAGAAAGGCTCCAAATTAATTAACGAACACTGTGAGTGATYGTCAGGTGCACTTCTGAAGGACTGAAAAGAGCTAGGTTGCTGGACAGCATGSTGTAGCCGGAACATGGAATTAACTTGCAAGGTAATTAAAGTAGAAGGGACAATTTAAAATTACTTGTATGCATTATTGGATTCTGAATTACTTGTAACCTCTTGGGAGAAAGATCTACACGTCATACATAACATCTYAATAAAGGCATCTACTTAATATGCAATGGGCCTCCAAAACCCAAATACGACACTTGGCGTATATTTAGAAAGGGAATCAGTTAGAAAAYATTATCATGTCACTGTATAAATTGACGGACTCACCTTACTGTGAATTTAATATTGAGTTTTGGTTACTTCATTTCAGTGAAGGGTAACAGAAATGATTAGAAGCACTAGAAAGGTGGGAGAGAGCAGTCATGAAGAGGGATTATGGAGTCTACCCTGATTCAGTTTAGGAAAGGRAAGAGATCCTCTGCTTAAGAGATCTTAAGAAGAGAAATGATAGCAGTTTCTAAAATAATGACATACTAAAGACCTGTCCTGAACATAGAAGAAATACTTGAAAGTATTAAGGAGTAGATTTAAAAGATAAATGTTTCTTATGCTCCACATCATCATCTTGTAGAATGCYCTGTTATTGGCTGTTGTTGAGGCTGATAGTTCAATAAATATGTAGGTATGGAGGACAGAAAAAAAAAACAATGAAACATTTTTATTCATAAAGCAATCAGCACTGTTACGTTGACAAGTGTGTCACAGAGAATGTCGGTCCTCACTTTTCAGAGGTAAAAATAGTGAAAAGTGTTAGGAAGGATTCCCTCCCTCCTTCAGTTGGTTTGCAGTGGTTTTTATTTGTTCTTAATAAAGCCATCAGGAAATTTAACTTTCCTCTGAGTCACGTACTGTAGGTTGATGCAGGAGGTACACTGCAGTTGTCTGTAAGATCAAAACAGAGTCTAAAATATGGGCTCCAGTTCAACTGCAGTTTTACTGAGTTAAGAAATTGCTGTAGTCTGTGTATTGTGGATAATCAAATTTGAGGCTCTTAATGTTCCTGTATGACTTTAAATCTATGGTCTTATACTGAGAAAATCAATAGTTTGTCTCTGTGTTATACTTACAGTCCTGCCTACAGAATAAATTAAACAGCAGCAGCCTAAAACTAGAATTTTCATGCAGCATGCTTAGAATTTGTGTGCTGGCTTTCCTGATGTGAAGAACAGTATTGCCGTGCGTACTGGTGTGGGGAGGTGGCTAACCCAGACAAGTCCACCACAGTAATTCAGTTAGTGCAGTTCCTTGGAAAATCAGTGAAGGAACAGTCTACACTAACGCTTGCAAATCAGAAGAAAGTAACATTAATTTTGTGTGCAAAAGCAGAGGAGGACTCTGCAGATTAAGACTTTGAGGGCTTCTGTATCATTCATTTATATTTTTATATATATATATGTAAAATCCGCATTTTTTTCAAGTACCCGGTGGCCTTCTGTTAATTAGGAGTGTACGTACATGTAAAATTCTTCCCAGGATAAAAAGGGGGCCAATCGTTACTTTGTTTCTGGCTCGAGAAGAGGTTGAATAATGGATTCCCTGGCAGTTTTTACTTACTCCTTCTTTGTCAAGTGGAAGGACTTTGGAGTAGATACTTCGTCCCTTGCTACGGAGTTTAATCAATACTCTCCTCTTGCCGTGCGGCAGGGCAGCGTTACTGCCCTGTGTAGGTGCAGAGGCAGGAGCTGAGAGCTGCCCGAGGCTCTGCAGGCAGCGGGGGCCAATTCTAAATTTACAGCTCTTGGAGTTTTGGCTGGCGGTAAGGGATTTGAGAGACTGAGCTGTGCYGAAGGCAGGGCTGGGTATTGCCGCTGCCTTAATAGCACTTGTCCAGGGAATGATGTGCATTTTGTTCTTTCTGCTGTAGAATGGGCACCGCGGCAAGCTGGTGCCTGCACCGCAACATCAGCCACGGGGCGAGTGTGCGTCCAGGTGCGTGTGGGCACAACGCGTGGGCTCTCGAGCTGTGAAGCAGTCTCTCTGTGTCCGTTGCTGGGACTGTTGCTTTAGTAGGGTGTTAATTACTAAAAAGCATCAAGACAAAAGTTCTTTACAGCCATTCACAGATTAGGTTTTTGGCATAGCGCTTTTATTCTTTTGCTGTGGAAGAGCGTGCCGCTGTGGAGGTGGRCAGGACAGGCTGCTGGGACTCAAGGCAGCCTAGACTGACCAYTTCTCATTCATCAGTTTGGGAGAAGACCCAAAATTGCCTCTGCCTCTCGTTCTAGTGACTTGGCAGCAGCCTCTCTGAGCTTTTAAGCAGCCAGCTTGCTCTCGTGCCCTAGAATGTCGTCTTGCCTTTTCTTGGTGGAGAAATGTTTGTCTTGATATCAAGAGATAAATGCTGCCCTGAACTTTACAACTCTTTCTCTGAACTGGCTGTGCAGTCTGATGTTGTAAAGAGAGAGGGGCTTGGAGAAAGCTCAGGAATACATAGTATAGGAAGGAAAAGGGGTGATGCCTTGCTTCTTGGGGCTGCACTGTGGATCTCTTYGGCAGGGCCTGAGCTCACACCTTGTTCCTCCAACTGCCCTGGCTGATTACATTGCAAAATATGGATCCCTTGAGTTYGGCAGAAGTGAAATGTGGGCTGTGTGGGAATAGGATAAGGAAATGCGTTCCTACGGGATGGTTGTCAGGAAAAATATATAGCACTTTCCTTTTGTCCTGGCTGTTCCCAAAGCAGCAGAGTGGTTGGTTCACTTCAGCTCAAAGTGGGCACCCGAGGGCCTTGGAGCTCCTGTTGGTGTTTGTGCATGYTCATATGCAACAACAATAAAAAGTGCAGCTTTTTATTTTTTTGAGGGCAGAAGTAGCAGCCCAAGAGATGTGGGTATTGAATGGAGCTTGTGTGATGATGAGAACTAAGGCAGGTTGTTACCACTCTGAGCRCACTATTTTTTCAGGCTAAATTTATGCCCCCATTTGAAGCAGTCCGAACTCCAGTGACATTGCTAGAGTCATGTGAATGGCCATCCATCTAYAGCTTGAATATTCTCTTTAATGTGTTTTATTTTGATTCCATTAATACAGAGCAGCGTTTGACAGTTTTATAAGCTGATCATTTCTATGTGAGGCTCTGTATGGAGTACTGATAGGGTTAACCTTAATTTTATTGTGATAAAGAGAAAGCAGCAGGGCCCTATCCTGTCAGAGGTTGGATACTCCTTATATTTCTCAACACCAGATTGGACCCTGTTAGAATATAAATTATACTAATAAAATGCATAGTCTTTTACTAGTTCTAACTTGTATAATCCTTCTGGTTTTAGCATCTGTATTTATTTTTACTGTGATGATTCTCCTGGAGGCACAGAAAAAAAAGTCCGTATTTACTTTTTTGCAGCTGTAATACATGATTTTTTTCAGTAGGTTTGTTTGTTCAGATGTCTGCATTTCTTCTGATTTATGGGCAGAGCGATGGTGCTGCTATTTAATGCCCACAAATGGAAGAACATAACTAAACCACTATAATGTATTTTTTTTTCTTTTCTTTTTGAAATGTCAAACTGAGCAACATAAGCTAGTTTAAGGAACAAAAGCACTGAAGGATCACTGACTATGATATTTGATTATGGGAGCAGTTACTGCTATTGGCAGCTCGAAGTTAAGACCAGAATTTTCAATAAAGATAGGCCATTAACTCACTTGGGGTCCCTGTGAAAATTACAGCCTAAATTCCATGCCTGCTTAGCTGTGTTGAAAATGGCCCACAGAATGGTAGAGGATTGAAAAATAATGGCTACTTCTGTTTGTCATGAGATGTGTGAAAATGCTCTTGTTTTCCGTGTCGCAGTGTATTGTAATGAGTTCCTCTATAGCTTTTACTGCTAGCTTGTAAAAAATACGGTTTGTAGATTGATGCATTTCTTGCTTTGTTTCTCAAAACATTTTACAAATTATTGCAATTTGTGACTGATATTTTGCCTGGTCCCCTACAGATTGTAGACAGCAGACTGGAATGTAGYGGGTATGATTTCAAGTATAGCTCAGCCCTCACAACCTCTTTCACATTTGGCTTTAAAAGACAAACTGGAAAAACGGAATCTCCTCCACCTTCTGCACTCATGAGCAGTTGCTCACGGAAATGATCTGACGCTGTTGAGCCACTCGCCAATATGAGGAAGGGGTTCACAATCAAACTGAAGAAATTATTCATACAGAAAGTATAGTTCAAACCTACTGCAGAAACGGTTGTTCTCATTGAGCTTCTGTCTGGAAAGCTTAAAAGTTTTCCGTGTTTGTCTTTGACAGAGCTTCAGCAAAATGCCTCGTGTTCCTGGTCAGCCTCGCATGCAGGGCTGTCCAAAGCACACACAGAGAAGATCTTTTTGAAAATGGAGAAATGGAGGCTAAAGTGAAGGGACGAAATCATCCAAATTGTATGCAGTTTACAGGTGGTCTTAAGTTACTGGAAAACAACAGGCTTTGGAAAGTCCTGCAAAACTGGCAGGGTGGTCACTTTGCACCACTCTTCAGTCAGGTGGCCTGCCTTTTCTACCAGTGTTTCTTCATTGGCATTTGACTTTGCCTACACCGTCCCGTTGTCACATGTTTTAAAACTTCTTACTGTTGAAACCTTCGAGTGGTGGTAGACATATTGGGTCGCTGTATCCTCCTTCGCCTCAGTGCACATAGCTGTTCCTGCTGCGGTGCAAGGCTGGGAGAATTCCAGAACAGTATCTGTGTGGGTAGGACCTGCGTTTATCGGCACGCAGAAGGCTCTCAAGAGTGACAAGGCCATTTTTAACTCTCGGTGGTATTTCTGCAGGGATGTGCTGCATTAACATAACATGCTTCAGAATGTGCAAGTCCTGGTATGTGTATGCAATGGTTCCTGAGCAGCCTGTGTGTTAACGCTTTATTTTTCAGTTAGAGCTCCGTTTGGTTTGTTTTTAAAAGAGCTCTCTACACATTGAGCAGTTCCTGGCATGTAGCATCTCTCTGGCAGTGTTCTGGAGTTAGGGTTTTGCATGCTGACCTAGCTAAAAGCTATTTCTCAGATAAACAGGAGTGGCATTGCAGGTGGATGTGGAGGAATCTATAGATTGTCTCCTGGATTGTGATGCACTGCAGTTATTGTTCTGTGAAGGTGATGCGTTAGCCCTGGTCAAGTATTTTATTTCTCTCATGCAAAATGGTGTTATATAAATGGTGATATAAAATAAGAAAAGACAGAAGTGTCTCTGTGGTTTATTTTACTTGGTAATAAGCTTAATTTTAACTAGTTTATTAGCATTTCAGTACTGGTGTCACACAATAGGGAGTAGCAGAAATTTCATCAAAAGAATTCAATTATAACCAATTCATTTTGGCTTCTTTTCAGCAAAGCATTCAGGCATAAGTTTAAATCTGTCCCTATTCAGCAGATAACTTAAGTGCCTGCTTAAATCCATGTGACTGACTTAATAATATACTGAAGTCTTATCAAAGTTGAAATGCACCTTTTGTGTCTTTCCTTTAAAAGAAATATCGCTAGGGAAATGCTAATGACAGTGAAAAATTCTGGGTATTGTAAAGATGCATCACATCTTTCCACATTCCATAGGGAATTTAGTGAAAAATAATGAATGTTTGCTTTAAAGCATTATTGGTTATCTTTTTCTATTTGTTCTGAACAGCTTTCCATTTAGTATCTTGAACTCCAACACATGACTTTAACCTKTTTTTAGGCAGGAGGAGGTGAGGGGGATGGAATTTATTTGCCTGTGTGGCTGAAAAAGGCAAACACACCGAAGGAAATCCCGATAGTTTCACTAATTCATTTGTCAAAGGAGGATTTCATTGAAAGTGCACCTCCAAAATGCTATTAACAGGCTTGTTGAAGGATAGCAAAGTATTGATGAAAAGAATTAAGTGCATGCTGAGAAATAGGTGTTATTTAGGAACGATAACTGCAGATAAAATGCATTACGGCTCCCCACTGGGAACTCTTGATCARTGGTTGATCAAGGCCTAATTGATTCCTTGAATAAAGTGTTAGCAGGGGAATGGGTGCGGGGAAAGGAAAATCAAACTTTCCTAAATTAAACTCCATGCCTAACACAAATGCTCTTTRTAAAGATTAGGTAATGCGGTAGCCTGTCAGCTCTTTATGCCGCGTATCTTCCTATTTTGACTGAGTTCGGAAATGACGATGAATGTAGGTGTTTCGTCCTAGTCAGTACGTATTTTTGTTCATATTGCAATGAGTACAATATTTTTCATATTGTCCTGCTGCACAGTTTGGAATAGTGCTTTTTCTCAGGAGAAATCCAGTTCCGACCTCCAACCTGGCTGACTGGGAGATTAATTCCCAGAGCTGTATGGATGAATCAAACACAGCTGCTGTTGCCATTATGCCTGTCTTAAAGCCAGCCAGATCTATCTTTTATTTCCTGACATCACTAAATTAATYTGAGGGTCTCCTGATAAATATTTGGCAATGGATCAGTTAGCRTACAACAGCAAGATGTATCTGGGCTTCCTTCTTGCTGGTTTGTAATCTCTAATTAGAGGTTAACTCATAATCTCAGGAGCACGTCAGAGTGTATCTGTGTTGTGGGAGCACTTTTACGATGATTTGTTTCCAACGCCCGTGTCTCAAGTTTCAGGTTTCATAGTAGACAAAATATGAGTGGTGCAGGTCTTCAGCCAGCCTCGCCGAAGGAAAAGTCTAGAATACAGTAATGGTGGTTACTAAATACGTTGCACAACTGCATGCTTTTTGTCCGGGGATCTTAAAGCACGTTACARGTGGTGAGTAGTTCAGCTCCGCTTTTGCTCACTGGGAGAAGTGACGTTGAAGGCTAAAYCCTGAAGGTGCAGTGTTTCCTGGGAAATACTCATGTCGGAATGAATGTAATGGCATCTTACTATTCCAGAGGRCAAGTTTTTACGTGACTCATCTGTGGCCGAATGAGAAGCCATTTCAATGTCTAGGTGGATCAGACACTGAATGCTTGCTGGTATTCAGTGCTGGTGGAACTCAAGTGAACAGCACTGGTTTGCAAACACCTGATCAACAGTTTTAGCTGGTGACTGACTCCCAGTTCTGCAACTTTCCTAGCTGCTGGTACATGTTTTATACAATTTTATTTGAAAAAGGGAAGAATAGCAGACAGAGAAAAGAATGTTTTAGAAAGGCGGTAAAATAAATAATTAAGGCCGCTTTAGACATTTAAATACAGGCAACATCAAACACAGAGGAGTGACTGAGGTAGTATATTGAAACAGACAGCACATTTTTTATTCATTCTGCGAACATTTTTGATGTGTCACAATATATTTCAGACAACATTAGAAAATGACAGTAAACTAAATGTTTAACATTTTTTACATATACAAAAAGAGAAGGAAATATGACTTTCTGTGTTATCAGACTGTAAGGAGGCCAATAGCACACAGTCCTTGTCTTGGGTTTGTCAGCTGCAATTGAAGAGTAATGTGTTGGGTAGACCACTTTATTAGGTATAATTTGCAGCTGAAGTTCTTTCAGCTCCTTCCTTTTATTTAACTCAGCAATGGTATACACAGAATGACTCCTAGTTGAAATGAGGAAAGACAGATCTGCTGATCAGCAGCTCTAAASCATTACTGGTTCTGGGTTCTCTTAGGGTGGAGTGTGTTGACTTTAAGGCCACAAATCATGTTCGGGTGCTTTATGTTACCCAAACTCCATGATACTACAGCGTAGCTTCTCTTTGGAAATACTGCTGCGCTGCAAGACGGTGTTGTCTTTCTGGCTGATACTAGTGGGTTGAGTCCTTGCTGTGAAGTTCAGGTGTAGGAAGGAGGTTCAGCAGGTGTTCTAGACACCAGCCGTTGTACGTTTTGAAATATATTCCCAAACTTAGAAACCCAACATAATCAATGGTGATTACCAGTCAATGGTAATCGATACCTGCTTGCTGTTTTACTGTCCGTGCCAGTAAAAGAGCAACCAGGTATAGCTGTAATCATCTTTAATAAGGACTAATTATCTTTAATAATTTGGGATCTTGTACTCCCTGAATCTTTTTACAAATGAGCACCAAAATCAGTGGTTGACTTGACAATAGGAAATGACTGAGCTGGAAGAGAGAGAAGCAGATTTTGTGTAAAGAGATATATCTTAACAGGAAGCAGAGAGAGAACTTTATTTTACAATTTCTGAGTGCACACATTTCCTACTTTAAGCTTTCGGTGCCTCTGCTAATTTGGATGATGGTAATATAACACAATTTTGCTACAATGTCCTGGCATTAGCTGTGAACAAGGCACGTACAAAGATTGTTTTAACCATGGCACAATCTTAAATTCACTTTGTTGTACTGCAGTTATTTTGTGTATCCTCTTCTATGCCTTTAAATTGCAGGGTAGGCATCCTTGAGAACAGAAAATTCTCGTATAGATTCAGTTMGTTCTTGTTGAAACCCGTTCATCTACTTAGACTCCCCCTCCTGCTACTAATTGTCTTTGATACCATTTCTTAATGAGTTTTTTCTGTGATAGATTATTGACTTATCGTACRACAATGTATGTTTTKATTTGGTTACTTGCTCCATTTKGCTCTTTACTGCCATGAGCCAAGGRTGTTGTTGCTCTGCCAGACATTTTTGCCATCTGCACCTTGCCACTCTGAACCAGAGGAAAGCAGAACAATACATCTTCAGCTGTGCTGATGTTGCCTCTGTTGACAAAGTCCTAACCTCAGCATTTAGGAAACCTTTTCAGAGGTCATCCTGAAGGGCATATTGAAGTGCAGACTGAATTGCATGTTAACAGTTTGTAAGTTATGTAAATGAATCAAAATGGAACAGATTCAAAGATCATTTGAAGATATTTAAAAAATAACTAAAAAGTCTTTCTCTAGAGAATAATGAAAGTGAAAAGTCATGAAGCACGTAAGAGAAAAAGGTTTTGATTCAAAACCAGATATTTGTTAGATTTATCGCACAAGACATTTAGTTTTTCTTTTGAAAATTCAGGATCAAAGGAGTTGCAATAAGATTTGAATTAATCAAAATTGTTGAAGGGTGTCATGGTTTGACCCCAGCCGGCAACTAAGCACCACACAGCCCCACACAAAAGAGTAAAAGTGAGAAAACTCGTAGGTTGAGATAAAGACAGTTTAATAGGGAAAGCAAAAGCCGCGCACACAAGCAAAGCAAACCAAGGAATTCCTTCACTACTTCCCATGGGCAGGCAGGTGTTCAGCCATCCCCAGGACAGCCGGGCTCCATCACGCGTAACGGTGACTTGGGAAGACAAACGCCATCACCCCGAACGTCCCCCCCTTCCTTCTTCTTCCCCCAGCTCTATATGCTGAGCATGACGCCATGTGGTGTGGGATGTCCCTTGGGTCATTGGGGTCAGCTGTCCCAGCCGTGTCCCCTCCCAGCTTCTTGTGCCCCCCCAGCCTGCTCGCTGGTGGGGTGGGGTGAGGAGCAGAAAAGGCCTTGGCTCTGTGTAAGCACTGCTCAGCAGTAACGAAAACATCCCTGGGTTATCAACACTGTTTTCAGCAMAAATCCAAAACACAGCCCCATACYAGCTACTGTGAAGARAATTAACTCYATCCCAGCCAAAACCAGCACAGAGGGATATTTAAAAGCTGTGAAGAGAATCAACATTACTCTCTATACAACATGCATGCGCAAGAAAACATCCTGCAGATTTCTTTCAGGTCCGCCTTTTTCTCGATGAATAGGGAATGCATTGTAGTTAGCAGAAAAGCAGCTGAATACATTCAAACAAAGAGAAGCAACGTTTTTTTCCAGGTCAGGTAGCTTGGGAAAAAAAAGAAATTGATTTTCTTTTGGGGACTGGGAAGAAAGCAGGAGGAGAATGTGYTGCCTACCTTGAAGTGTGTTGAGATCAGACTGGTATTTAAGTAAATGTCAGTGGAGTGCCCTTGCTGCTACCACCACCGCTGGTGGCCATTCAGTGGCCAGGTGGGGCTTCCCATAGCTGGRTGTTCTCAATGGAAACCTCATTCATGTTGTCTTTGACACTGATTTATGTACAGATGGCACAGGCAGCTTTTTGTAATGACTGTTGTTATCGCGGAAGAGCACTGAGCAATGAGGATTGCTTTTCCGATTGCCTATCATAAGTTTTCTCTCTCTCCAATCTATTCATGTAGGTGTCAGTTTTCATGTAAAAGCATCAGTGAGAGACGATTAGATGAGTAAGACTAGGACACTGGAATGGCTCTCTGCTGCTGGATATCACAGTTTTGCCATATCCATTTTAAGCCATTTAGGGGTTTAGTTAGATGATACAATATCAGGTGTCAGCACAGAATAAATACACAAGTTAGCACTTTCTATATGGTAAAATCCTGGCCCCAGTGAAGTCAGTGGGAGCTGCGTGTTGTCTTCCATGGAATTGCAGAATTGTTTAGGTTAGAAGGGACCTCTTGAGATCAGGTAGGCCAACCCCCTCCTCAAGCAGGCACAGCTAGAGCAGGCTTCCCAGGACTGTGTCTAGTTGGGTTTTGAGTATCTCCACAGATGGAGACTCCATAATCTCTCTGGGCAACCTGTTGCAGTGTTTGAACACCCTCGCAGTAAAAAAGTGTTTTCTTGTGTTCAGAATGAATGTCCTGCTTTTTCATTTGTGCCCATTGCCTCTTGTGATCTCAGTGGGCRCTACTGAGAAGAGTTCGACTCCCTCTTCTTCATTTCTTCCCATCAATTATTTATACACATTGATAAGAACCCCTCTGAATCTTCTTTTCTTCAAGGCTGAGCAGTCCCATCTCTCTTGGTCTCTCCTCTTATGAAAGAAAGGTGCTCCAGTCAAATCATCTTTATAGCCCTCTGCAGGACTCGCCCCAGTAAGTCCATTTCTTTCTTGTACTGGGGAACCCAGAATTGAACACAGATATGGCCTCACCAGTGCTGAGTAGAGAGGAAGGATCGTGTCCTGTGACACGCTAGCAGTGCTTCTCCTAATGCAGTCCAGGGTACTGTTGGCCTCCTTTGCCACAAGAGTGCATTTCTGGCTCATGGTCAACTTAATGTCCACCAAGACCTCAAGGTCTTTCTCTGCAGAGCTACAGGTGTCAAAAGCCGTACTAAAGGCAAGGTAAACAACATCCACTGCTCTCCCCTCGTCCACAGAACTAGTTACCATATTGTGGAAAGCTATCATGTTAGTTAAGCATGATTTCCCCTTCGTAAATCCATTCTGACTACTCCCAATCATCATCTTGTCCTCCGYGTGTTTGGAAATGGTTTCCAGGATTAGTTGCTCCATCACCTTCCCAGGGATTGAGGTAGGAATGACAGGCCTGTGGTTCCTGGATCTTCCTGATTGCCCATGTGGTATTTGCCCTTTTCCAGTGTTCAAGAACTTCTCACTGTCCTCTAGTGGGACAGAGAGTCCTCTCTTGTCTTGTATGGTATTGGCATTTCTTGCCCAGTGCTTCAAACTACTGCGCTGGCAAAACAACAGCCCAAGTGCTGACTGGCAGGGCACATATATTCTAGAGCAGATGAAATGTGTATCTGTTACACTGCCATTTCAGCCTTTTTTTCTCAGTCTGTGTACTAATTTTGGATATCTGCTGCAGGTAGTCACCAGTTTTCACAAAAATTGTGGAAATTGAGTGTATCTGAAATCTGTGTGTCTACCAACCATTTGACTTCAGTTTTATTAATTTATAATTATTTGTTGAAGGCATATAATGGCATGAACTTTAGAATGACAAAATGCTCCCACTGGTGCATGCCATAGGTTTGCAGTGATTAAACAGAAGGAGAATATTTGAGTGAAAGGCAGATACGCGAGTTAAAGCTTTTTCTCAGAGATACTTATTGGAATGAGTGCTTTTCCAATTAGCCTTTCATTGCCATTTATTTGAAATKACTTTTTTGAATACTTACTTTGAATTCCTGGAATGTGCTTGATATCAAACTGCTAAGGGGGCAGCAGGGATAGACCTCATTCCTCATTGAGCTGGACTTTTTGAGGATTTAATATGACCCTTTTCCACACGCTCRTTTATTGGATTTTGTGGTTGGGTATGGTTACATTTTTGTATTCATCCCATAAGGATCAGCTAATGCTGTGTATGTTAAAATGGAGAATGTGGCGTTTTGCTGCCACATCTTTGGTGGGGCCGTGGAGATTCCATTGGAGTCAGATTCTGGATTCCTTGGGCTCCTCGCTCCTGATCCAGAGGCAGCTCCTGGCAYGCCCCTTAGACACCACAGAACTTTCAACATTACTGCGTAGCTCTTTGAGGAGATTAGATGAGGCTCTGAGATGCGAAACTACTCTCCTGCTTGATCTAGGAAATAAAAAGGAACTTTTCTGATCTGAAGACCTTCCTCCACTCTTCCAGACATGTTTTGAGCAATGTTCCGCCAGAGTAGGTGGCCATTTGGAATAGACCTGTTTGTTGTGTGCCTGGAAGAGCTATAGTCTTCCCTGGGAGGCTGGGGTGACACTGTAGAGAGGCTTGTGGCATGTCCTGGTGTGAATTTGCCTGTATGTGGTCCCTGCTATGTTCTCTTTAGCAGGTAAATGCTAACAGCCAGGTTTAGAGATGGACAAATGAACCCTTTCCATGTGCCCTTATGAAACAATTTCAATGCAAATGAGCAACATGATATTTCAAATCACTGTTTCACAGACTGTGTGTGTTTATTTCTGGTTTCAGTAGGATGCCGTGCAGAGTTATAGCCTGTAAGGGTCACTCAGTAAGTCTTTATCTATTTCACAGCTTTAATGTTTCAACTTGATACATCTCATTAATATCTTTTTTTTTTTTTTTGAATAGCATATTAAATTCAAGGATTCCAATATCACTCTTTCTCAAGATTTTTCCATGTGAACCTTTCTTGAAGAGATTAATTTATCAGAGTAGGGTTAAGGAGTCCTGTTCTACATAGATTTTTATGAAAAGTGGCACATTTGGGCACTGAGAAACAAAGCTGACGAGGGCATAAAGTGCACTACTTGAAGCGTGTTTCTTCAGTCACACAATTATTCTCTTTCTCCTCAAAGACTGTTTGCCTCRTTCAACTTAACATCATGAATCCACAATTTAAATAGCATGCATTAGGAGGATCGAGTTTCTGTTCTCTGAAAGCTTGCAATACCCTGGTTACTCTCACCTTCCAAGARGAGAGGACATTGAGATGTCCCTATGTCAATTCTGACTTGCTGATCACTTCTGACCTTGAAACAAGTATCCAGTGGGAATTTTAGGTTGCACGCAGACAACTTGTGTTCTGATTGAACAGAGTTAAGTGGAGTTAAGTAGGCAAGAATTTGACACTTGTTACAGAGGTGGTTCTTATGCAGCTTCTAGGTGCTCTTTTAAGTGGTGGTGTTGGAGGAATCTGATAAAGAGAAAAATTAATGAGATTTAACAGACAGTTGACTACATCCCGGATAATAAAAATGTGGTTTTAAGCTGCGAGTGATTTGGGTGACTCTCCCKTGTTGACCTACTTTGAGATAATTTAGAGAGGCTTGAATTTTGACACTTCATGAAAATYAGACCTGCCGGCATGTGAAGTGGGGTGCTCCGAACCCCCTCTCATGTGTCCGCAAGTCACCTCCGAGGTAGAGTGACACTGAACYGCAGTACAGTGGTGGGACGTGGTTCAGTGCACTGCCTACAGYGGCAGCATACTTCACAAGGGAAGAATTCCTTGGGTAAGGATCAATCTTAACATTCCCTTTTTTGTGTCCTTTCACCACAGTGCTGRGCCTCTCACATTCCCTTTGGAAGATGGTTGTGCATGGAGGGTAAAGACGCACTTGTATTAATAAGCATATAGGTTTGGATCACTTCCTTTGGTTTATCAGGAACTAGCAGCTCACCTGGTCCTCCATTTCAAGCTGAAATGGAAGACTAAATTCAACAAGTCTTTTATCTCAGCAGATTTTTATAAGAGTGAGTGAGGAATGAAAGGTGAATTGCATTTTATAAAGTAGGAAGTTAAATTGTCCTTCCACCCCCTAAGTCAAAAATTCAGGAAAAGTCAGGAAATGTTCCTGGCTTTCTGGATGTACCAATATCCCTCCCCAGGTCTGGGCTGTCTCAGAACRTACAGGAAGGGCTTTAGGATTTTGGGAGGGTGGCTGGGTGGGTCTTTTCCTGCATATAAAGCTATTTCTTGTAAGAAGTACGTACGGCAYCTGAAAGTGAATTTGTTGATCTGCAACAAGAGAAGAAACACSTCGACTGATCCCGCAGTGCTCTGTGGTTGCACCTCACCCACAGGGTCTTCCTTTATGGTCCTTATCCRGAACGAGTTCCCTGTTCTGACCTCTCCAGTCAGTGGCTCTGGGCAGCAGGATTAGGTGGGGGAGAAGCGAAGGTTTTAYGCTGCTGCTTTTTCCTCAGGGAGCACCCGCTGCTTCACCTTCCCACATCATGCCTGGGCCGAAGATTGGAGCTGCTGATGAAGGAATTGAGTGAGGGGCTATACTCTCTGCTGGAGATGAATATGAATATGATCGGTCCCCAGGCTGGGAGTAATGTGTATTACTAAACATTACGCAAATTGTGGCAGAAATGGCTGTTCAGGATTCTCCTGGCAGCATTTGTTCTCCGGCTGTCCCTCTATCCTAAGGAATGCAGTCCGACGGCGCGAGTAATTTAATGCGATTAAAAGCTAGCCCCCAGTGAAAGGAGAAATGAGGGAGATTCTTTACTTATTCCCCATTAGTCCTGAGCAGGCTTGCTCATGAATCCTGTAACCTTGGCAGCAAGAGAACCTCCTTTTGCTTTGCTATCTGCAAGGAAATGAATTACACAAGCATAGAAATTCATGAACGCTGAATACTGCAATTAATTTTGTTAAAGTCTCTTTATATATTTAGTTTGGGAAGAGGAAGGAAGGAGAAGCTTATCACCAACTATGAGTCTGAAGCCACAAATCTTGCACAGCTTTCACTTTGAGATAAAAATGAATCTATAAGGAATGCAAAAACCCTTTGTTTATTTTTTATATTGTAAGAATGAGAAATGATGAAGGCAGTAACGTAAAGTAGTGTTAACATCACAATCCCCGTATTGAATTGATTAACATGGAGAAAACACATTAATAGCTTTTTTATGACTAGTCTGAAAACTTTATAATGGCATTTATTGGAGCAGAACTGAAATGTGAATGGCAGAACTTTATAAATCTCAGCTTGTACGTGGTGGCCTAAACACTGTCTGAAAATGTTTTCTAAAAAAAAAGAGTCCAGACTGTGAACCTTGCCAGTTTTTCCTGTTTAATCTTTCATTTGTACATATTAAGCAAGCAATCGTATTGCAGAGGAGAAGCTGGATGTATTGGATGTGCAAATTTTCTCTTTATGGCCAAAACAGGTGCATGTAAATGTTTCATCAGCACACCCATTAAGTTCCCAGTGGTAAATTTAGCCACAAGCATTCGGCAGGTGCTTACTTTGCATTTAATTTAGATCTAAAAAAAAGAAGTAGCAGGTTTATTTAAAATGCATTACAGTCACCTTATTTAATATTCTTATTCTCATATATTCTTATTCATTATGTATATATAAAAAATAAATTAGAAAGTCACAGAAATACCCACACAGCTCAAAGTGATGAGGGTAGTTGTTCTAAAATAGGTAAAATCTGTCTTAGCAACCAGCCGGTCATTTCATGAACTCTGGGTGAACTTAGAAATAAGTTCTGAAGTCAGGGAGCTTCTCCCAGACCAAGCAACCCCTTTATCCTCTTTTTTTTTAAGTTGCACCAAATATTCCTACTTTTTCATGCTGCTGCATAGTGCTAGCACTGCAGGGAGTTGTGGTTCTTTTTCTTATCCTTTCTTGTGGGCAGTGTCAAGCAACTTGCAAATTGCAGCACGCTGACATCTGATTGCAGTGGAGGTTTCTTTGCCACGTCCTTACAGACTTTACAGCGTTAACTCTTGCTATGGCACAGCCCCATCTGCCAGAGGTAAGAAGATGCAGGGACTTTGGCTTGTGCATTACCCACCTTTCCATGACAACAGTGCTTTGCACCACATGAGGAGTTGTGTTTTCTTTGGGAGTTGCATTGAAGTCACTTAATATGTGAARTGTATTTTTTATCACATCTGTTCAAAATGGGTCGCCAGAAATCATAATTGCTGGACAAGGGGAATGGTGGTATGATAAATAAAGTACCATAAATAAAATTGTTATCTGGAATTAAAAAGAAATATATTCCTGACTGTCTGGCAAGTTGCACTGAAGGGAGATGGCTACAAAGCATGAGGAGATTTTTCTTGGTAGGATCAGATCTATACAAGCCTCTGTATATGTAATGGGCCTCTGAGAAGTGTACCTGAACGCCGTTTGTTTGAAAACTATCTACTTGGACTAACTAGATACTAAATCCTTAAATATCAATCAAAATATAATCATCAACTTTCTACTGTTTCAACATGTCCTCAGCMAGAATCACAGGATACAGCATGGTGAGGGATTAAATTGATAAGAAATAACTGGGCTTCTCTGTTGTATTTTACTTGCTTTGGCATGCTTTTTCTCTTTCAGAGGATGGAGTTTTACTGCACTCCATCCTTACAATATCTCTTTACAGAAGAAGAAAACAGAAAACTTACTACTTACACTTGTTCTTGAGTTTAGCTTGTATGTTCTTACCCAAGTTTTAGAAGATAATTTTAACAACTTCAGAAACTCTTTTTAAATTGCCCGTTAGGAGGCGGAGGGGAAAAAAAMCTAATTTTTTCCCTGTCTGATTTTTTTTTTTCCCTGACAAAATGGTCTTTTGTGGCAGAAGGGAGCACATTTTTCCACCTTCATCCCTTCCTATCTTGTTTCATCACAAGTCACACTCCATTAGAGTCCTAATGTTTCTATCAATAAATGATGGATTTGCCAATGGTGATTTAAGTTTAAAATTACTTGCGAAAACTTAATGAAGCCTGCAAATCATGAATTAGATTTCAAAGAAATTGTCTCTGACAGTTAAAAACTACAGGGCCAAAGTAATTTCAAGGGTGGCATTTTTTCCCCTCTATAAATTATGTATCAGGTCAAAACAGAGGTGGTTCTGTAGGAATTATTATTTTATTTTTTTTAAAGCAAATCGCAATTTGTCTCTTGCGGCGGTAGCTTTCCCTTATTGGTGTGTAGCGGGGTGGGTGACATGCTGCTGCAGAAAAAAATTCATCTCTGCTGCAACTAGCTGTTGTGAGCGCCYGTCTGCTTCTGATCTATATTTTCCATTGGTTTGAATGACGGTTTCTAATCCCGCTTCCCAGTCTTGTCCCCTCGTCACCAGACTGCTCAGACTGCTTGTCTGCTATGGACAAAAATGATACCCTGAGGCTCGCAGCCACTGTATTTCTAAACGGGGTTATAGTTTTATAACCCCAAGCGTTCTTTGCAGGTTTAAACTGTCCCTTTTGGCAACCTCTTTGCCTGTGTAGGAGAGGACGCCTGATGCTGGTTTGCGGTTTCACAAAGAGAATCCCTTTACTCAAAAGCGCACGTGGGGAATTTGCTGTTGCTTGGAGCATATTCATTTAGTTAATTAGATTTGTGAAAGATAATGAGAAGTTTCCTGTCCTAAATCCAGAATATTTAATGCARTTCGGAAACAGCTGTAAATCTAAAATAACCAGAAGAACCGTAGTTATCCTATTGATTCTCTCCTGTCTTCCTTTTCCCCCAAATCCAAAGAGACAAGAGTAGTCAAAACTATTTCAACTCCCCCGCCCTCCTCAAAAAAAGGGGGGGAGGTGGGTGGAGAGTACTTCTAATGCTTTAATAATTGTGCCTATAGACTTTATTTAGATTTGGTGATTTTCTCTGAGCTGCATGGTAACGGAGTRGTAGTCAGCATGTTTCTGAATGCTGTCGGTCTCCCATTTGGTGACGGGAGCTAAAATTTTGCAAACTTAACCTAAAAAGCTTTCTAATACAGCTAAGAAACAAACAGGAGTGATAGGCATTGTTTAGATGTGGCATAAATAGATAATACAAATTCTTCTCCTCTCTGTTAATTTCRTTTAAGTTGACCCTGCAAGTGAACCCTTTTTTCATCAAGCTTTTGGTGCATCTTCTCCATTATTAATACTTACATTGGTTGTTTCAGAAACTGTGGGGTTTTTTAAGCCCTCACATAGTTTTGGTGAAACAGTCAGCCACTGAATACCCAGCTTTCACAGTTTTCCACTATTTTTTTCAGATTTGTTAAATGATTACTTTTTTTTTTTCCTTGGGTGTCTGCATAAGCTGTCTTGGTGGGAGGAAATTCAGCCCTGGCTGTTTAGTCTAAGCATTTCTGTTGTCCTGTTTATGTTGTAGAAAGAGGTGAGTGCAATGGGTTTAGTAATTGAAACTTGTTTCAGTCCTCTCAGTTAAGGATGCTAGGACTCATTTACTCCGTGTATGCTGGGTGTCATTTTTCATCTGCAAAGCTGCTTTGTACAAAACCTGAATATCCCGTGCTTTTGATTTGCATGGTTTCAACTCTGTTACCAAGATTAGATTGTCTGTGGCACATTTATCTATCAACAAATTGTTTGTCTATGTGATGGGACATTCCCTTTTGCAAGATGGATGCTGTTCTTCGCAGCTCAGCCTCCAGCTTACRGTACTTGTGATTCTTGACTGAATGCTTCTCTTACAGACTTCTGTGTGGATTTGGCTGTAAGGTCAGTTGTTACCACTAATGTGAGGTTAGCAAAGAAATCGTTACTGCTCAGTGAAATCTCTTCATGGGGATGTGGCCTTTGCAGTTTCAGAACAATTGGAATCCAGTCCCTGTCTCAAGACTTTCTGTAGTGCTATTGTGGTCCTCATCATTTTAGCTGTGCAAATCTCTTAGTGGTGCTAATGAGCTCTGAAGGACCCTTGTCTGTGTTGGCAGCAGAGCGCACTGTCACATTTCTCCTTCAGTGGAGCATTTTGCACTTGCATGTTTGCATGTGGTGGTCACACAGCCAGTTTCTCAAAGCCTTTTGTCCTTCAAGTACACTCTGACTGCTATGGTATTTACGCCCCGGATTCTGTCTCAGTGATTTCTGAGTTTTTCCTCCTGTCAGAGTTGTTGCCACTTTGCTCTTTTGACASAACACAGTTTGAGAGTTGTGGCTTTTTATTTTCATTGTTAATGTGCTGCCGCGCTTCCAGCGACACTGACTGTGTTTCACCGTTGTTAGTTCTCTTGATGACTTCCAAATCTTCCAAAATCTGGAGATATGGACTCTGACCACTGACCCGAGTAGCACTCAGAAGCGTATTTCATGTATTTATGTCCCAAAGCAATACTAGATTGGATGGGGTCTTTTGAAATCACATAGTCAACATGTTTTCTGTGTTAATCAGAAAGGTAAGTGGAGCCACTGGCTTTTCTTTTTGCTCTATTTGTCTTCACAGATGTGATGGCAAAAATTTCAGCAACACTATGTCAAGGAGTGTAGTAGTAGGGAAAAAAACCTGGTACTGTAACTTTCTTTTCTGTTTTGGAAAAGAAACTTTATCACAGATAAAGAGACTCTGATCTTTTTTTTTATTATTGCATTTTCCAGCAGTCAAACCCAAGAAAGGTGAAAGTTGGCATAGCAAAGACTTCCCCAACTGTTGTTGTCAGACTGTGTTGCATAGTGAAGCAGTTCTTGTGGTCACTGGAGAGCTGGCTTCTGCTGGTCACAGAGGCACACAGCTGAGAGGATGTGGTCRCTGCCTCTTGTAAAAGTGGTCATGCTTTGTAGAAAAATTAGATTTAAATAGGATCTGATTGGGAAAAAAAAAATCACAGGTGTATCATAAGAAGGAAATGGTCTTTAGTAATTATTATAAGTGTCTTTTGGTGCTCAGGTGAAGGCACTGTATATCCAGAACAGGTTATTTTGTTAGATTCTGAACTAGTATAAATAGTCTAAATAGCTACGGCATCTGTTAAATAGGCATATCATCAGCCTGGGAAGCTATGCCAGAGCTTTACCAGAGTTGAGAAGCTGCCAGCATTCAGTGTATGAAATCATGCAAGATAACATTGGTGCTGAGGCAGAATGACAAATACAACCCTCTCTTCCTACYAAGTTGGTGGGGGAGGTGGGTTGCCTTTTGATTTTTAATATTTCAAAGTTTTAGCATAAATCATGAGGCCTCAACATTTTATAAGAAACGCTTTTTTAATAAAAGCCAAAATTCTCAACAATAGCTGCTGGATTCAGTAGCTGGAGTATTATACAAACCCCCATGCAATTACTATGTGACTTCTCAAAGTATCCCAAAAGCTGGCAATATTGGTAAAAGTACAAGGTTGCTCCTTTGGATTAGTGACTCATGTGCAGACTAATCCGAGCCTGCAATTTCTTTAATGCTGCTGGTTTAGTTTGTTTTTTTCTGTTACCTACAGGTTTTTCAAAATGCATTCTCTTTGTCTGTTTGCTATTTAATATTTAGGTTGTGCAGTTTGTCATCCTGGTCAAATAGGGTGTTTTGAATTCCCCTGACAGAATGAAGAAAATGTATTAAAGGAGAATGATCAATGGTGAATAATGAATAAACAGCAGGACAAGTCTCAGACAGATTTTCTTGCTAAAACTGCCTTTTCCAGCATTTATAAACACTGTTATGAACTCCTCACAGCCTTTCAGTAGCTCAAAAAAACTTCACAAGGCACAAAAAACCTGCACTTTGCACTTCCRTGTGTATACTTTTTATTTTCACTACAGCAACACCTGGGGGCCTCCGCTGTTGTTTTTAGGCCTATAGGATCATGTAAGGAAAATTGTGATCCCAGCTCCAAACATCTTTGAATCCCATAGGAGATTTATTGCTATCGATCCAGGTCTATCTATATTAAGTTTTGAAATAAGTATGAAAGCATGTCACAGTCACATCTGAGTGAATGTGAGCTTTTACTGTGTTTTGGGTCGTGAATGCCAGGTAGTGTCACTGCAGCTAATCAAGATGCAATGTTTTCTGAAATGGTTACAGTTTAGATGAGGGAAGTTTTTCAAATAAAAAGTTAATGGGATTCTGAATAGCGGACAGGGTCCTTCTCTAGAAGAAGGATACTGCAAAACTAAAGCACCGATAGCAAGTGGCTGCAGCGAACAGTGTCTGTGGCGGTAAGCGGCCTTTGCTGCTGCGCTCGTGTTCAACCCAGCCCTGTCTGCGTGGGTCGGGACTGGGGCCAGGTGCCCTGACTTTATCGGTGTTAGTTGGGGATAGGCTGGAGATGGCCCCGGCGGTGCCGCACCCTGCCAAGCCGGTGCTGCGGTATCTCAGGGGAGTACCTGGGAGCACAGGGAAGGGACAGAGGTGGTGTTACTACTAACGAAATTAAAGGAACCAAAAGGACCCAACTGTTTGGACTGACAAAATAATCATGTGGCATTGATTACTGAAAGTTGTATTGAAGGCACTTYTTGCTGGTTATCTAGGAGTCCTGACTTCATGTCAGAGGGAATACAATGTGTTTGCCTATAGCAGGGGAGTTAAGGGAGCACAGCTTAGAGCTGCTCACCTGTGACTCCTTAGGCTTGGCCTCTCCCGTGCAGCCACAGTACTGGGKGATGACCGCTGCACCGTGTGAAGGCAGGGAAAAGCACCCTCTGAGATGAATGCCGTGAATGTGCTGCAAGGCACATGAACCTGCAGATGGATGGTGGCTGTGGAGCAGCTGGCCTCGGTGACTTGGGTGAGACATTTCCCAGAGGACCCCTGCTCTSTCACACGGGCAGCAGCAGCCCATGCAATACTGGGACCGGCACTTCTGAGTGTTGACATGGGTGAGGAGATGTGGATTTGGCAGATAGGGAGCTCATTCAGAGAATTTGGGCTGTGATCTAGGAGAATTTGTGCCCGCAGAACAGTGCCAGTTTAAAAGGAGCAATGCCTGAGTCTCCAAGATGGGATGTCCTAAGTATACTGATATGTTTTATGTCAACTTTTCTTTTGGGATGGATTTGAAGCAAAGTTMAAGGTGCAGGGCACAGATGACATAATCTGGCATGAATAACAAAGTCCCTATCCTTGGAAAACCTTGTAGCTTTCTGGAAAGATTTATAAATTTTAAGACCAGATGAAACGGTTAAGTTCATCTATGGTCCATAGCATTTCAATCAGTATTCTTGTCATCAAACTAATTACATCTGAGTTATAACTTTGCGAAATTCTTGAGCCTTGATTTAAAGACATCATTGACTACACCTCATTCCTCAATAATTTGTTCCAAGGATTTTTTTTTCTTCACAGTTAAAATTATGCCTTGTTTCTATCTTGTATTTGTCTAGCTTAAACTTCTAACCATTAACTCTCATTATGTCTTTTTCTGGTAGATTAAAGTGCTGTCTGCTGCTGAGAATTGCTTCTCCATGTAGGTACCTGAAGACTGCAATTAGGCTGCTTTTTAACCTTGTCATGCTATTTAGTTTATCCAAGAGTGTTAGTCATGTGAAGTAAAGCATGCTTCTCTGTGATTGGCTTTTTCTTGTAGGTCCTCTCTAAAATCTTTTCAGATTTTCAATAGATTTTAGAAAACATGGATATCAATTCTGCAGTGTAGAGATAATGATACAACTCAGCCTTTATAAAGCTGATGTTGAATATACCCATGACTCTGTTTCCTCTGTAAGCTGGAAGTGTTGCCCTCAGAGCATGTCCATCTCCATTTCCTYGGTCCTTCCACAGATTTCCTGCTTTCGAGAATATGGTTTCCAGTCTTGTAGTGTGACCTCTCATCTGTGTTCCTAAACATCTGTTCTGGTATTTGACYGGATAAGCCGCGAGGCTCTGTAACCAAGCAGGCCAAGTGATATCAGCAGATTATTTAATGCACAGCAAGTTTTGTGTGTTATCTACAAAATTTCATTGGCTGTGATTTTTATACTTCCTTCCCTAGCAATGGGAAAAATATCAAATAACTTCGGGTCAAGAACCCACTAAAAACCCCACTGAATGAATCCCCTATTTTTAATGATGTTCCTTATTTGTAAATTTTACTTTTTAAAATACATTCAGTGTGGCTGCACTGACTTTTCTTTCTCTTATGCTCCCATAAACTTTGAACCTGATAGCAAATTTCAGTCAAATTTGAGCTCTTTAGAGGTGTCAAAAGCAGTAAGTTTAGATAGGTGGAGAGACCCAAATGAATGCCCCATGCAGAAAAAGGTCTCAGAGCTGTCAACCAGTATATTAGACACCAGCGAATSCAAGGGGGGTGAGAGGGAGAAGACAGTTTCCAGCTTTAAGAAGAGACTTGGGATCAATGCTTCTCCTTGGCAAAAAGTCGATCTCTTAATTAGGAAAGAGGGGCTCATTTTGAAAAGTAGAAGCTTGAGCAATAAATACAAAACAAGGCAGAGGCAGCTGTGGAGCATCCTCTGAGGTGTTCTTGAGACCATTGTCATGTGGCAGGTTTCACCTTYCACTCTGGTGTCTGCTCCTCTCCGAGGGGTAGCTCRCCCTTCTGACAGAGACTGTTTCTGAATAAACTAGATCATCACTGACAGTTGCTCAGTCTGCCTGGATTACTTCCAGGACCCTGGTGCCATTTCTAGAAGGGACGCCTGCAYACAGCAGAAACTTGTTTCAGGTCCTTAGCTGAAACACTGCCTCTCTGAAACAACAGCACCTCTTCTAGAAGGCTTGTATATTGGGTGAAAGTCAATCGCATKAACGCAGAGTAGGTGTAAACTATAACCAAAATTGGGGGGGAAGCAGTGTTTTTGTTCCTGACAGAAAGCTTTTAAGACTTGAGCTTTTGTGGAAGAGAGAGAAAGGAGGTGGATTAGCGTAGCAGGTTGGTAACAGGATACAGCCCGTACCGTAGGCTTGTACTGACTGCGGCGGGTGGGTTGAGCTATAGTTGATTGACAATAAGCCTCTATAGTTGATTGACAATAAGCCTCAGACGATTTGCACATTTTTAAAGGCAGTTCTGGTCACTAGCTACATGTTTGAGCCAAACTAATATCACTGTAGTTTGATCTCAGTGGCAAACCAGAGGTGTTTGGAGATTGTCCAAACTAACCTTTACAAATGCGTCAGTGACATCTAGGTGACCGGCAGTCAATTAAGTCCAGGTGAAATTATCCCGTGGAGATAAGMCCATCCTGATTAAGGTGCAGCTCGTGCTTAGAACTGTTTAAAAGTGATTGCCATTTGAAGGAGATGGTGGTTTGGCCAGCAGTTATTTGATTGAGTCTGGATTATTGTAGACTGTTCTCTATATAGTTTTAGATGTGACCTTGTTCAGTTCTTGTGAGGGAGGCTGGCTGAGAGGGAGCAATTCTGCAAATCTCCTTCCTTTTTCCTAAAYGGTGGCTCCTTTGGATTTGGAATGGGACCATCCCTGTCACGACATGGGCATCCCCTTTCATTGGGGGGTCTGCTTGCCTCTAGTCCAGCTACATGTGGTATGTGATCTTCAAATGCTTACTGTACGTTGGTTTTTATAGGGTTACGTGGGGGTGTCTCAAACCATAATCTCTGTTGGGTCCCTTGCTGCTCACATGAACAGTATATGCATTTTTTATGCTGGCTTTTGTGGCTTTTCCTGACTTTTCCTGGGTGTCCTTTCCTTTCATTTGGGACCACCAGGTAGCTGAGGAACAGARACTCTTTGGTCTCTCCTGACTCCACTGTCGATGGGGAGTGGATGGCCACTGATACCTAGATATACAGGCTGCGTGTCACCGTTTACATAACGATGCAGTTACAAAAGAAGTTGGCACGTGCCCTGGGTGGTTTGAAACACTGCGTCTGCCACAGAGCGGCCGTGCTGATCCTGGCCCCCGCCGCTCGCCCCGGCGGGTCTGGGAGGGGAGCCAAACCTCTTGCCAGTTTGCAGCTGGGTTTGGCAGCCGGGATGTGCACGGATCACGTTCTGGGGTGTAGGAGGGCTCCCCAGGTAGCAACAGTGTGAGGTGAACCTTTCTTCCAGATTTCCAGTTTCTCCTTTCATCCAACTTTGCTGCCATTTAGCAAAGCTGTCTGCTGTTCATTTGGTAAATGCCACTTCTTATTTGAAAAAACAGCATGTATAATTCTGTTCTGTATGGAAATATCGCAGTCCTCCAGCACCCCACTCATTGAAGRTACTGTCACTTACCTCTGTTTAACATATGGGGAAACAACTATGTTTCCTTCTCCATTCAACCTGTGTGACTTCCAATGAGAAATGTGGCTTTTTTTCTGACATTAGAAGTAAGAGGGGGTGTTGGAAACTTGTATTTTGTGCCATATAAGTGTGACTGACAGTTTGTTTATTTGCTTGTTTTCTGTTATTATGGAAAGCACTCTCCATGTAGTTTATTCATTTGAATGACTGAGTCCCAAATCATTCCATTCACGATAAAATCTGTTTTCGATGAAGTGTGGTRAAGAGCTGCAATTGTTTGTTTCATTAAAACAAGGGAGGCATTTAATAGCAGTTACTCACTTCTGTTGCTTTTGTTACCTGCTAGCTTTCCAAGACATGTTATTTACCAGTTTATATAATATCTCCACTAAAAAGCTTACCTGAGGATTAAAAACAGTAATTCCAGTTGCTGAAGGTCAGAACTTTCATGGTGTCAGAGATGTTGTTTTGGAGAGGGAATGGTTTGCAAGCTTGCGTGTACCCTAATAAAAAYGTGGTTTCGAGCCACTGGAGACAGCACGTGATGATGCCAAGTTGCTAGAAATGTGAGCGTCTCCATTGATTGTAGTGGAGCCAGGCAGATTTCTACTAGCTGAGGAGCTGGCATTTAGCATAACCTGTGATTCTTGCAAGTACACATGTCTATGTGATTGGAAGAAAAGAGAGTATTTTCAAGGAACAAAATACAGGTAAGGAGATAATTACCTTCTCTGGTGTTTAGCCAGGAGGATATYGAGATCCTGTTCCATTTTCTTCAAAGTAAAGCCAGGCAACTCTTCCGACGGTCTTGCCGAGTTTCTGCGAAGTAGCCAGATGTTCCTCCAAAGCCCTCTGTCCCTTCGCTGGACCTACGACGTGTGCTGCCCTCTCTCCCTGGGGAGCATTCCGCACTTCTCCCACCTCCAGGCTGCCCAGGGATGGCCCCGCGGCGGACAGAAGGCTTGCTGCAGTGAGCCTGGCTTCGCCTGCTCGCCTGTTCCCTCCGAGGACRATGGGAGTTCTCCTCACAGCATTATTTATTTAAAATGAGTTAATTTCAGAGAAAGCATATCTGAAGAATAATAAAGCAGGCTGTGTGCAAATCTCACTTTCCCCTGAGGGTTAACGTTCCCTGGGTATAGGAAGACACAGCTTCTTCAATCTCTTCCCACAGAATCACTCTTTCCAGACAGGTTTCTCTAGGCAGAGTAACAGATTTTTTGCCCTTCGGTGGGCTGGTTTGGTTTTTAGTGGATCTTTTAGTTCCAGCACAGAGAAAGGTGGCTTATCAGCAGACATTTGTTCCCCTTGTTCTAAGGAATCAGGAAAATGTATTTCCCTTTAACCGGCCCTCTCCCCCACTTGCTTTCCAGCTTACCCCCCCTGTTCGGAGTTGCCAGCGGAGCAGACAGCGCTCTGTTCAGCAGAGCAGCTCTGCCACCAAGAGGTGGCAATGCCCGTGCCCGTCACTAACCACGGGGACCTCGCGTGCCTTTCCCCTGGCCCCCAGCAAGGTTCAGGTGCCCCCAGAAGCCTGATCTRGTTAGGGCTAGTAATAACAGCTTTGACTTTTGCAGAGATGTATTTACCTTACGGCAGTGGACAAATTCTGTATTTTGGCTTATGTTTTCCTRCCAAAGTCATGAATTTAAGACGAAATGAACTTAAGTTACTTGGATAAGTGGATTTGCAGATAGCCCACACTTACATGGTTTGTGAGACTCGCTCATCTTCTCTTACCACAGTGGGAGCATAGGGTGTGATTTGCCTTTGCTATTGCTCCGCTCCTGATATTTTAGTAGTGCGCTCTCTTATTTGAAAGCTCTCTCATTCACCTTTAAACTAAGTAAATGAGTATTGTAAATAATTGAAGTAAAGGTTGATCCCGTGGGATGGCTGCAGCAAATGGCTTAGTGGGCAAATGGCCAAGTCCTTCATCTCTGTGAGTAAACTGCTGGCTTCCCCTTTCCCAGCTCACAGCATCTGCGAAGGAGTCTGTGTCCAATGTCACTGTTCCGCCTGATACATAATCACACAACGGTCATTAGTTCCTACAAGGAAAGTGGCTCGTCTCCCTGCTTTGATTTGCCTCTGCACGTCCTGAAGCCTTTGTGGCAGCTAATTGGATCTCAAGCTCTATTGACACATGCATCCCTAGGTGGTTGGGGTTTTTTTGCCCTTTTTTTTTTTTTTTTTTGGTCTGTATAGATGGAGAGAACAGGTTGTTAGCACTTGAAACATGAATGCAACCCACCTTTCATGTCTCTTGGCAAACAAAGGCTCAACAGCATGTATCATGTTAATTAGCATCCTTTCCAATTTACKTATCTGAGGTTATACTGATGGTTGTTGAGGACAAATGAAAGCTATTATCTTTCATTTCAAAAGGCAAAGAGGCTGAATACAGATATGCTGGGAATATCCTCAACGTAAGCATAGGTTTTGAAAGCATGAGGATTTCCCTTTTCTGCTGGCCTGGATTCAGTGTACATGGGATTTCAATACATGAGCAGAGCTCAGAGGAGCCTTTACACCTTGGCACAGGTCCGGTCCTGTGGCCACTGGAGATCAAGGCAAAATTACCGTTTGCTGGGACATGCAGGAAAGGAATGACTCTTACAGGACCATGTCTGGGGAAGGACRATTCGAGTGAGGAGGAGGGGTGGCACCGGAAGGAGACGAGGGCTTTGAGGATAGGTTGAGAGATCTGTGGGACCCAAGGCTGATGTGTGAAGACAGAGGAACATTGCYGAGAGCAGCAGTTGGTGGGATGCATACCTGGAGAAAGGGGGTAGAAGCTCTTTTGTGCCAGTCATCTTTGGAGCAAGTATATGGAGAAAACCTACTMCAAAGGAAGCTTCATTCTGGAAAAGAAATAGCAACTTTAGGTCACGATGGCACCCAGCTTTGCTGGTGTCACTGCTATTGAGGATGTTAGTATAATTTTTTCCCAACCAGCTTAATAATCTGAAGAAGAGCTTATTTATATGTAAACAAAAGGTTCCTTTTACAGAACCGGCATAAGATATATCCTGAATGCTGTAAATAATTAGGTGTGTCACAAAACCCACGCACTTCACTGTTCACTCACCTGAAATTCCTCCAAYGTGCTGGTGAGGCTTTTGTCACTCAAAATGCATAATGCCCAAGAAGAATTGACTTAATATCCTGGTAATGCATTTTCAGTGTCAGCCTTTTGTGTATGTAATTGATTTGATTTACCTGCCTAGTTTTACCCAGCCCTTTCCCCATATTTGCTGCAGCATTCAAACTCCTTTGAAACAAGAAGCAGCAAGCCAGGAATTCATGTTTAAAGTTTTTTTTTCCTAGGTTCACTAAAAAGAAACAAGATTTGTGTTTTTTTAAGGAGGTCTAGGGCTATCTCATTGGGAAGTGCCAGTGCACAGGGTGCCATACAYGACCCAGAGCTGGATGTATGCATCCTCTTAAATAAGAAGTCAGCTGTGCTATTGTCTTCATTCTGTATGCAAGCAAAGAATGAGCGTAGCTGCACCTTAACATTTTGAGCCCGTATCTCTGAGCTAGTTATGATGTACTTTATTTAAACAAGCTTGGGGACTTGATGCACWAGTTATTCAGCTGTTGCTGTGCATAAAAACAGATTAGATGGCAGTAGCCTCTCTGGCTACAGAAAAGCGTAATTTCCCCTTATACCAGCAATGATAGGAAGCTAAACATACACTTTATATGGAACAATGATAAAATGCCTGTCTCTCCCTTGGACTGTAAAGGAATCATTTGGGCAAAATCAGGTGCAGTTTGCTGAAAACACTTGAATTTGCTTTTGCATGAAAAATTTTGAGTTGCAGAGCCTAGTGACTTGTCATACTTGTGATCTCTTGTTTAAAACAAAGTGGCACTAAAGCCGCTGTTGGGATTCATTGGCATTTTAATAGTATGAATAGTACGGGAATGTTTCAGTAGCTCCTTTCTTGCAGCCTCAGCTGTCTGCTGTGTCAGGTGCTTTTGAGCACAAGCAGGTGCTTGTGGGCGGAAGACAGTGACTGAARCTGCAATTAAGTGTATGCACAAACCGTGGACCCAGGAAAAACTGATTTGAAAAACCCAAGTTGACTTTCTTATTAGCTTTTTGTTATAAAAACTATTGCAACTTCTTGGGTCTTGTCAGAGCGCATGGTGGGAGACTCTGTCTCTTATAGTTTCACCTGTTCCAGGCCAATACAAGATGTTCTTGTCCTTCCTTTCGCTTCCTGATGAACCTCAGTGTTACCCTCTCAGGTTAGTAACTCCATTCCTTGTCTTGGATTCTGTATAGGGCTTCATGTCCCAGGTTGGTTTTGGTATTCAAATACCTACTCCCAGTTATATTATTATTTTTATGGCATGAGTGGAGTCAGGTTATTCCTGTTTTACAAATAGAGAACTGAAACACGAGAGAAAGTGGCTTTTCAAGACTACATAGGAAGCTTATAGCACAGCTGAAAGGTCTCACCTCAGTTGACCCAAGCCAGCATGTTTCAGAAATGTTCATTCTTCTTCCCACTCCCAGACCATTTTCTACGATCTTCTGTTCCTGTATTCTCCGCTTTTCCTCTGAAGTTACTCAGCCAGTGCCAGTGCATCTCTCTTGGTATCAAAAAATGCTAGAGCCAATAAGCATTTCAGCTAACTGATTGAAGTTTGGAAGATCTGTAAAGTGACTCCTGACATAGGCTTTTGCAGTCAAACTAGGAAAAGAGAATTCACTAAGCAAATGGTTTTCTGTGTTGAAGGAAGCAATTACCAAAAAAATGTTAAGTCCTGGAGTTGTTTCACAGTTGGGGAGGARGTGAGGAAGAGGGAATACCACAGAGCTGAGCAAAGCGTCCTGGAGATGCTGTGTTATACCGATGACACTGACAAGGAATTAGCATGTTGTCCCTTACCTGCCAAACATCAGCAAAACTCATGCAATGTCTCTTACTAAAATCTTACAAGATTTCTATTTATAGGCAGATGGTATAAGGAAGATTTCAGTGGTGAGGAGAGCACGTACTGCTCTCAGCTTCTTATAGACAGGCTGGGGGACATCTCATTTAAAACAAGCCTTACCTGTTGGTACAATCAATCTCATCTCTTCTTAGCAGGCAAGAGGGCTCCCACAAACGACCTTATAGATTAGGCACTTTCTGTTTACATTCGATTTCCCACTCCCTGCTATTTGTAGAGAATGATTATAAAGGCATTAAATTAAAAGTTTTGCCCGGTGGGAAACTATTGGATATTTTGTCATTTCCTTAGAGCCTCTCCTGTTCTGGTGGAGAGGCAGAGAGGTAGGGGAAGCAATCACCAGAAAGGTCAGGAATATTTACTTACCTATATTGAAATGCTGCTGAGAGGCTTTGTCCAGTTTAGGGGGCTTGTTGGGTGGAATTTTTGTTCATGATGTGGTAGGGAAGCACTGAGGCTTGAAATTAAAAGTCTCCATTTACCTGCAGGTTAGAAAGCTGCGGACGCTGCTGGCATCCTCTGGCCTTTGCCTAAAAGGCTGTGCCAGAATCTAAGTGACGTCTCACACTGTCAGCAAGTTGAAAAGGAGTTAGTAAGGATCTCCCCAAGAGCCGTCTTTTGGCCTTTCTTCCAGAGAGGATTACAGCAAAGCCACCTTCCCTCTCAGTGTACTGGGACAGGGGAAGGACTTTGTCTCTTCAGTATCGGTATAGCTTCAGTTTAACCAAAGTCTTGCATCATATTAGCTGTAAATATTGATAATACCCGTGTTCTGCACAGGTACAACTTTCTCGTTTGCCCAGAAGTTTTGCTCTAAAGCACTTTCTCCTCCTTAGCAGCAGCAAAATTACAGGACTGGGCTTCTCGGGGAGCAGTACTTGTCTTCTGTTTCATGCCTTAACAGTAAGTAGATRAACTCCAAAGCCTTTCATTTAGACAGAGAGTGAGAGATCCGTCAAGCCATCCCCAGGAACTGAGAAGGCTACTGCAATCCCCCATCTGTAATAGAGAGATTATTTCCATCTGGGTTTTTGCAGCGCAGAATGTTTACGTAGTGCGTTCAGCGTGTCTGCGCTAAGCAGGGTTTTGTTGTTGCTGCTGTACACGGTTTTTATCTCAGCCTCAGTTATTCCTAGGTTGTCTTACTCAAGGAGGCAAGGTGGAGTCTGACAGCTCTTGGTCCTCTTGAAGGATGCTGGCTTCTGCAGTTGGGCTTGTCAGCCAGCCAGCCACAAATCTGCTTGAAGGCTCCGGATTTCCGAAGCAATGAGGGGACAAAGCTGACAGCAAAACAAGCCTTAACATGTAAATTGCTACAGCTTTAAGTAGCTGTCTCAAGGGAATACAGATTAAGAAGGAACCACTTTTTAATTTGGCCTGAATTTATACACAGGCTTAAGTAAAAATTTTTACGGGATGTTTTGTCATGGTGGTTTAGATGAGGCTCAGATAGATCCSTGCCCATTCTCTCTCAGTGCATCAGCTGCTTCCAGCCACTTTTCCTGACCTCTGTGGCAGCTGCTCTCCAGTCCTGCTGCATGCCTTGTAGCTTTCTCTTCTCTAGTTCCAATACTGAGGTTCCTTCATTGCCTGAAACTCTCTGTACATGACTTGTCTACCTTAGAGTAGTATATGGGTTTTAGGAAGTCTTTTTTAATAGGACAATGAGAGATTTAAGAGCCAAATTAGGGCCTAATGGAAGTCAGTGAGAAAGTATTTGTGCTAACTGCAGTGGCAACAGGATCTTAACTTAAAGTACTGATAATATGCATGCCCCACTCTAAGAAGTGGTTCTCTTGCAGTCGTGGTTCGTAGTGAATTACCACACTAAGCAACAGGACACATTTAACTTRCGTTAGTAGAAACACCGCTGAAATCTGATGGTGCTGATAAGCACGAGCAAGCCTCTGATGTGTCTGAAGCCAGAAGTCATAGGAATTGACGTGGATCTGGTGCCAGCTTGAAGCTTACACCTCTCAGCTGTTGACCAGTGAATCCCAAGGAGGAAAAGAATTTTTCTCTGCTTCACTTCCAGATTGGTAAAAGGTTCTTACTGCCTAACCTTTCAGAAACTCTTCTAAGGAAATCTCTGGTATTCCACATGACTAAAAATAGGCATCTCATTTAGAGTAATGGTTTGCCTGCTGAGAGTTTTTATTATGCTTCATTGTGCTCCTTCACTAGATAGAGTTGTGCTTTGTGAAGGGCCTGGCTTGCGTACGGGAGAACGCAGCAGATTCAGATTGCAGAATATTTAATGTAGTACTTACAGTCCCTGTTCTGCGATAGACATTTTGCCTGCCTGAGGACTGGTAGCACAGAGACAAACAAGAGAAGCTGACAGATTGGTGAATGCTGGGTGGGATCGTTTATCAGGAGACGTGATGAATCACTGTGGTGCAGCATTTCATTTTCAGAAAGATCATTTTCTGAAAAACTCAAACTGAAGGCAGAAGAGACTGCTGGGGGTGTTTTGTGGGTTTTCATTTAAATCAAATATACAATTAGAATAAAGGCATATTGAAAAGTTCCTGCTATTCTAAAAATATTTGAGGAAGAAACAAAATTGAGGTTAGCAGGAAACAGAATTACCTGAAGGAGTATTTGCCAGCTATGTTCCACAAATAGCTGTTGGGTTTTACTTTCCCCTCTCTGGTCAAAACCAGCAGGAATCATATGTCTGGAGTTTCAAGCAGTGCTTCAATTAGTGGAAAAAATATCCATCTTTAACCTTGTACACAGGTTATTCAAGCAGAGGTCAATGTGCTTTTAATAGGACTGCACGTAGACACTGAACTAGCAGCCTGCATGAGAGAAGTGGTCTTGTTTAATATCTGTGCTCTTAGAAGTCCAAGGCTGCATCTGCGTCAAGACTGATTAATTCATGCAAGATAACACACTAATAAAAAAGGCTCTGTGGAACTGGCTAGAAACAGGGGAGACACAGGCGGTGGGGGACTTCATGCTGGTACCTCCGCTGCAGGCACAGGTGACAGGAGAGCAAAGGCYGACGCCGGCTTCCCCTTCCTCCTGGTGCCAAAGGGCCACAGGCTCAGTTGTGCTGCACCAGGTTATTTCTAGGTGATGAGGAAGACCTTTTTGGCCCCAACGTAAGCAAACAGGAGAGCGTGAATGCTTTAAGGGGTAGCTCTGTGAAAAAGGGGTTTTAGATCAGCTGCTCTTCAGAGAATAGCACTCTTCGGTGCATTTACAGCACACTGGTTACGAGATCAGTTAGAAACTTTAGTAAAGGAGAACTATGTAAAATCCTGCATTTACAAATCACTCAAATAAATACAAAGCTCTGTGTGTGTGCGTATATGTATAAAACTGTGTGAGATTTCCAGATACTTTCCCACATCARTGGACATGAAATAAAAAAGAAATCTGGAGATACTGTTTCACAGCACTTGTATGCCTCTTTCAAAGTTGCAACCTGCGTAGAGATGAAAGAGATAAGGAAATGAGACACACATGTGGTATGRGATTATAGAAAGCTTATATCCTCTTCCAAGCAAGATTCAAACAGGCACTTTCTTTTTAAAACAACAAATAATAATAACGGGTAATACAATGTGCATGACCTGATGTTGAGGGACTTGATGTTGAGGCTTTTCGAAATAGYAGTGAGAGAACTGGTCACGTAGTGCCTGTTTTCTTGAGTAATGCTCTGCTGTTTACTCAGTTTCTGAAATATGGAAATCTGTTGCCAGCTGTGTTCCCAGTATAAAGGTCTTGCACTCTTTGTGCAGGGAAAAGTGGTTAATTTTATGAGGAAAAGAGGAGTTGCTTTCATTTTGCCTCGGCAAGTTGATTGCTAGTGCATCTTCTCCAGGTAAAAGGAAGAGCAGGAATGCCTGGTGAGGCAATCTCTTGRGACCATATTAAAGCACACATGGACTAACAAAAGGTTGTTCCTGATCTTGAAGTACTTTATAAATGTTGATCATAAGTTATTAAATTATTATTACATTATTATTACTATTGTTGATCTCAAACAGGACATGAAGATTGCATTAACAAGGGCAGCCTGTGAGCCCTGGTAAAAGGGRTTATCATGCTGAGCCACTGCATTGGTTTGCAAAGCAAAATTTGAGTGAGGAAATGCAAGCTTTGCATTTTGCACCCTTTTGGTAGCATGGCATTTGCCCTTCAGCTAAGCSTCACTGTTTCATTTGACCTTATCTCCCTTGTTCCAGATTAGTGGTGATATGAACTGTTGGCTGATGCATAGCTCACTCACGTTACAGGGCAGATTTTTTCAGGTGTGATAAATTAATATTCCAGATAGACCTTTCTCTTTCATCTTCAAGGCAACAGATCTACTAGCTAGATTTCTGTCCCCACCTGCCCTCAGCTATGCTGTTCCTCTTCACCTGTGTCCCTTTCTGAATAAGAATTAGTTTTTCAACAATTAATTTACCTCACTACCTCTGTAGGACACTTACCTAAATTTCAAAGCCTCTCTCAGACTGGCAACACAACCGTGCCTTCTCATCCTAACTGATGGCTCTGCTCGAGGCCACAGCAGGTCCAGTTGAGACACAGGGAGGTGAGGGTAAGCGAAGAGCTGAAACCCAGTTCAATCTAATTCTTAAATGAATGCTAGGAATCCCCGCACATGTAAGTTTATCATTTATTGCCTGTAATTTTCTCAACTAATTCCAAATTTAATGATAGCTTTCAGCTTTGGTTTTCTCTTCGAATTAACGTACCAGTGACTATGTATAATCTCTGCGTAAAGTCAAAAGCACCTGCTGTTCAAGATGGTCATCGACGAGAAGGTCTTTGCATGATAGTTAAGGTGCTGAGATTAAGTTGTACTTCTTTCTTGTACTGTCCCAAAGCTGTTTTATTAGTGGCTCAGCTTGATGGTGGTAAACATTTGGGAAGGAAGCAAAAGAACTGGAGAGAGCAAGCACAACCCTTTACACATACAGCAGAGATTTCTCGGACATGAACTTTTGAGGTCATAGTTTTTCAGGGAGCCACATTGTTGAGTAACTTTACATTTACCCCATAATAATTATGATGTAGTGGGTTGAAAATTCCTCTTTTACACTGTGGAAGATGCTTTGGATCCACTTTTTTTCCCAGGAGCAAATGAAAACAATTGTGACTGAACAAAGCAGAAGGAAAATCCAAGTGTATGGTAGAAGCAGAATACCTTTTTCCCTCTGTTAACTCAAAATCAGCATTGGTTACTTCATTTTAGACACCCCTCAGCTGGAATGACGAGTGTCAGAGGGGCAATCACTAGAGAACACACCATGTCTGTCTGTTGTCCAATGTGGAGGAGAGTACGTATTAACTTAGTCCCCATGAAGCAAGTTGTGAATTTAATTTTGGTTTTCTTTTTGACTGTTGCAGCAGAAAGATCTCAGAGTGGCACTGTGTTTTGCAGTCAGATTTATAGCAGATTGATGGAGAGGAAAATGGGACAGGTCTGCTCACCCTTCTTGCTATATCTTGCTCTGATGTTGAACAGACCACTAACACTGACAAGCACCCAGGGGAGGGGGGGATGTACGGGCGTATTTGAGCAGCACTATTGAGTGCTTTTCATTTACAACAGAAAAGTCAGGTTAAGCCATGAACATCCATTTATTATTTACTTCCTTTTTTGCGTTTGCTTGATTCTGTAGAACTGTGTATGTATGGTTAGACTGGGAGAGAGGCACTTGCAATCATTTGGGATACTACCTGGTGGTGAGCAGTGGATCCAACAATAGCCTGCTTCGCCAGCAGAGACTCTCACCAAGAAAGCTCCATCTTCAACTGCAAAAGCCTCTAAAGCAGAACTTTGTAATTCCATTAAATCAACAAAAATGCATTTATTTAAGAGCATTTAGTAGCTAAATTCTTAAATCCTGTCTGTCCTGAATTTTGGATAGCTCCTTCCCTGCTGCTTCAATATAACTATGTCCATCCTGCTGTAAGAAGCGGGGTACCCTGGCTGATAGAATGAACACAATTCAGAGCATCAGTACAATGCTAATGCCGCTGTTGATCTCCCAGGAAGCGTATGGAAGATGCTGGGGGGTACTTGGTCACAATTAAAGATATTAAGCTAAAAGGAAATGCTGTGGGGAGATGAATGTTTTCATATATAGGCCTCCTTTGCAAAAAATGAGTGATACTGAATCYGGTCTCTCTATAGTACTTTGGTGGTTAAGTGAGAAGGGAAAAGATGTTCTGGAGGTCTGTGATGGAAGATGTGAACATTAACTCAGAACAGGAACTTCTCATGTTCTTTACAAAATGCAGATACCTGTAACAGATACCAGCTCTACTGGAGAAAGGCTTTAGGAAATGTTGGTTAACTTTTTATTCATTTCAGTATAGGACTGTTGTCCAACATCTCCCTGCTCCGYGCACTTTGATTCTGAAATGTGGTACTCAGCAAATTTTGAGTTTTGTGTCTTTTATTGTTGSTTTTAGATTGACAAGTATGCTCAGCGGGATCTGAAGAAGGGGCTTCATTTGTATGGGACAGATGGAAATATTGGCCTAACTAATGCATGGAGCATCATTCAAACAGATGTAAGTCTGAGCTTTTTTTTCTTCTTCCTCTTTACCCTCTGGGTTCTGTAACAGCGTGTTCTGGGTGTGAACCTAATTAAACCTCCAGATCCCAAGCCAATCTCTTCCTCCCACCCAGTCAGCACATTAGCAACTAAACTCTCTGTTTTTTGTAACAAACGGTAATTTTTATTTATTTCTCCTTTGACCAGGATAGCTTATTTCTTTTAAAAATTTATATTGTGTTGATGCCTAAATATCATACAGTTCTGTGCTGTGCGGAGAGCAAAGGAGATGGTCAGACAGGAAACAAGCAGTACCTTCTCTCTAAAGTCAAAGGAACGGCTTACGTTGGAATGAAGAGCAACAGCGTAGTAACAAAGAACCACTTCAACCCCTTTTCATTTCTGTCCTGTCTCCTTTTGTTGATCTTGTTGGTTTCCACTAGTGTAGTCAAAATGGAAACCGCCCATGGTGTTTACAACCTCCTCCTACAGTCAGTACGTTTTTCCCATCAGAATTCAATCATCCTCCATCACAGATGGGCTGGGAATGCTTTCTGCTGTGTTGCCACCGCTGTTGCATCCTTCTGATTCTCTGACAGCGTTCTGCCCGTGTTTGTCTCACAAGGACTGGTGAACACTATAGCTGGCTTCCTCCTTTTGTCCTTGTCTGGCTTGCTGAGGAAACACCATCGCTGACAGTTCAGGTTTATTAGCTCTATCCTTCTCTTTTCATATTCAGTTCAATCAGTTCTTTTGGGAATGACCTTTCTGATTTGATTTTCTCTGCTTCTTGAATGAGGAAAAGTGCTCCAACTTTTCTTCTGCTTTAGGAAGATGCACTTGTACTGCCTTGGCTTCACTCAAAAAATCTTGCATAGCTTTCTCAAATTCTCCTCCAGAGGTGCTAGCTACAGGCAGGGCTTTAGTCTTGCCTCTGATTTCTTAAATTGGCCAAAGATGATAAGCTCTCCCAATGCTTCCAGGGTTATATGAACTATTCAAGATGATGGATGGGCTACCTACCGCGTTCTGATACGATAAACCTGCTCATTTACCCTTTACTTCCTCTGTTGCCATTTGGGCTGAAATCCTGACCGTCTTTCAGTCTGATAGYGTCAGGATTCACATACACTCTTCCRTACGGTACAAGATAACAGGAGCGGCAGGCGGGCTGCTAAGAAAAGGTGTGAGAAATTAAAAATTTGGGGTCGCTAACAGAACAAAAGAACCGGTTGGCCAAAGTCCATGTGCATCTTTGGGCTGTGGGAGCTGTCTGTATTGGGTGCAGTAGGTTGACAGCAACAGTACTCTGTGTGAAAGACAAACAGCTCAGGTCCAGCAAACAAGCTAATAMGCTTTCCAGTCCTGCATCCTAACAATTGCATGTGGAAGGTTCTCTCGGTTACCGTTAAAAGGCCTCAGCATCTTGCAAATTGTTAATATTTTTCTCTTCCAATACTATGATCAAATATGAGAAGGCATCAATTACTGACAAGAGAAATGCATTTTGTGGTGCTAGCCCAAGAGTAAGCCACGTGAAATATAGATAAAATTTTTAATATCATTGCTTATATCAAACAGTATTAGAAGTTTTACTCTTTTACACTAACTTAACTCTGCTTAGTAAAAATGTAGTAAAAATTACTAATATTAAGATGTTTGCAGTAAATATTAATCTGGTTTCAGTGACACCTCAAGAACTGTTAAAAGCATATAGCAAAGGTGGGGGAAAAAGCATTATTTGGAAGACTTATGGGATATAAACCCCATGCTTCTGCTCCTCTTTCTGTAAAATAGGTGTATATATAGTAGTATATATACTATAATATAGTGTAGTAGTAGTAGTAGTAGTAGTAGTAAATATATACTATGTCTAGTTCACCTAGTCACATTTTTTCAAGATGTTCACAAGTTGGATTGGATTCAGAAAATATGTAAAAGAAAAATGAGAATTTTGGAAATTTACATTATAGTGAGAAATTTTAAAAGGTTTCTATAACCAGGAAAAGATGAAGTAGTGATGTGGTTGCAGTCCTTAAAAAGAGAGCARGAAGGGAAAAGGGTTTTGAAAGAAAAGGGCTCTGTAATTGATCCAAGAGCTAAAAACTCAAGATACAGATATCTGATGGTAGGATGCCGTTGTACAGCAGGATGGTGAATTCTTTTTCTCTGAAGTCAGGACAGGGTTTTTTTGTCTAAAAGAAACGGTCTTGTTTAGTGACAGGCTTGGGTTTGAGGCAGGACTCAATAGTCTGTGGTCTGTGTAGTGCTACAGATCATGCTCGATGGTCTTAATGATTCCTTTGGCCTTGAAACCTATTACAGTTTAAAGAGTGTCTTAGAAGTTTCAGATGAAACTAATGTTAGCTAGGTCTTAGGAGCCCGAAAGATAATAGGAAAGTGCTGTCTCACAGCCATGTACAGTCATGTCACATCACTCTCTTTTCTAACATGGCAACTATGAAATTACCGTGCGCTGTCTTGACAGTACCGTAGTGTTAAAGTCTCYGTGCTCCCCGTGCTGGGCACTGAGGAGAAAAGCGAAGATCTCCCAGAGATCCATTTTTACCGCTCTGCATAACTGGTTTTCACATGTATCTTTCAAAACTATTTAGGAATAGACTATTGCAGTGGTGCAGCGACGGCAATCCCAGCATGGTTAATTATGTAAAACTTTGCAGTTGAATAGCGCTACGTAAGTGCCAAGTATTATTTTTTGTGTTCAGTAATAATCATTATCCTTRCATCCCTAATGAGTAGAGTGTAATCACTGGTAGGAGGATTAGGGCAATACAGGGCACTTTTTGAAAGGAAAGTCCCAGCCCAGGCTTTCTGTTTGCATTCTGGCTCCTAAGAGACAGCTCTCAAACCCCCCCACATTAGAGAGGCAACCACGTTGCCGTACAGGACGAGGTCTCAGCGCTGAGTTTTCTAATGGGGCCAGTAGACATCAGTCATTTGCTGAGCTATGGGCCATGTCTGTACGTGGGTGGAAAACAGCAGCCTCRGAAAAAAGCATGACATGTAGAAAACATGACAGTAACAGAAATCATAATGAGTCCTTCTCCCTTGTCCTCTCTGCATTCCTACTCCTTTCTTTGCAAAAGTATTCTTCAGAGCTTGAGCGAAGGATGGCACCGTGGTTACAGTAGTAGGCTCAGACATGAGGGATCTCAGCTCTGGCRGAGTTCTTCATTTCTCCTACTATTAGCTTAGATAGAGACCATCCCCACCCGGAGTTCACTAAGTACAACTGCGTATGGCAACTTTCGCTTAAAGAAGGGGAAAAAGAGTTTTTCCAGAAACTGAAACACGCTTAGATGGCATTTGATTTCTGTGGGACTGGCCGATCACAGATCAGAGAGGAGTTTTGAGTGGGGGTGTGGATAGCCGGTGCGCACACAGTGACTTGTGAGTGGTGATTACTGTATTTCTTCTTCAAATGTGAAAGGCCTGAGCACCTTTCTTGGGGGGCCTTCTTCTCTGAAGCCTTTGTGCCTTGAGAAATGGTTTTCCTCTTTTTAACAGAAGCATACAATTCCTAAGTAACTGGGGACAAGTTAAAAACAGGGTCCGTCAGGCCCGTCTTTAAGGAGGAAGTTGCCGTTTTGGTCCATGACTGATCTGTTCAGATTACCGATAAAGGAGCTGGGCTGAGCTGCGTACACGCAATGCATGTTCAAGGAAAAGCACTAGACTCATTTTGTAGCCGTTTTAAGCGTCTAGGTCAGGGAGCTGTTTCAAATTAGAACGTTTTACTGATTTCTTTTTTAATACCTTCAGCTAACCAAACTCACAGCCTTTCTCAATAGCATTTCAAACCTTAAAAGGATCAGAAACACAAGCAGGTGACTTTTGCGTGTCGTGACTGAAGACTATGAAAACTTACAAAGTGATTTTAAACGTGACTAAAATTCTAATAGTCTAGGATGTAAGTTACCCTGAACTGCATTCCACTCCTTACCAACCAGGACTGGTTGAAGTTACAGGTGGAGATCATTAGGAAATGAGAAATAGGCATTAATTTTTAAAATGTTACTTCATCCCCAACATCTTAGTGATCAATATTTGAACACTTCTTCTTTTAACTAACCAGGCAGTAATTTGAGAGGCATGCAGACAATGCATTAACTTCACTAAAGTGAGCAAATTCAGCTCACTTTTACTGCCGTGTAATGCCTTTCATGTCTATTTAGACCACCGTAACTGCGAACAAAATTTGACCCATCTCCCTCTAGCCCAGTCATTGATTCTGTTAGATCAAACCATGCTTTAGGATTACTGCTGAAGTAATCCAAACCACCCATTAAACATGATTTTAGAATAAAACTATCTTATTCAACACTTTTTACAGTGATGGAGGAAAAAGGCCTATAAAAGGCACCCTACCCTGTCCCTARGTCTCTGTCACAATCACAAAACTGGAAAACCAGGAATTGCTAAAACCTGTCTGCAACAAGGATCAGGTGTCCGTTTATTTTCATGAACCCTATCCCAGCCGGGCTGGTATTACAGGAATTTGGCAAAGAAAATAAGGCCTACTTAGCCTTCAGTACTGGGGTTGCCTGTAAAATACATACAAGAATCTGACTCCTTAACATTTCTATTGCACTAAGATAGAAACTTGGTGTTTAACATTCATTACCAGCCCTAGATACCCCATGCTAGAGCAGCAATTACCTGTTAACACGAAAATTAAGCTATCTGTAAGCAGCGTTGCATTCTGTAAATACAGCACGGAGACCTCGGTGCTGTCGGGTGCTGCTTGGCTGGGAGCAGCGCGGCCTTTGGCGGCATCGCTGTGGGGAGCAGCCCCCGCGTGTCCTGAGCTCTTGGGGACCGACGAGCCGCTTCAGAACCCCACGGGTAATCAATAGGGGAGCGATTTATGTCTCTTYAACAAAGGAGGGAAAAAATGTGTTTTGACAGCTCCCGAGACAGAGCCTCCCACATGAAACATGTGAAACAAACAGCAGCGTATTGTCAGTATTCCTGAAAATGTTCAGCAGCAGGAGCTTAGGTACTCCGAGGCATTTGACAAGCTTTTGCTTGGTTGAGCAACTCTGCCAAACGTTGTATGAGTGTCCCCAGAACTACTACCCGATTGTCACCTTCTGCCATAGGTACCCGCATTTGTTCGTGCGGGCAGGCACAACCGCATCTAATCACGCATGCTCCTTCACAGCTGCAAGCCCTAAAATCAAGTGGCCTGAGGTGTCCAAGTCAAGGTGTCTTAAAGTTACCGCTATTCAAGACAGTAGCTGACATTTTTAACAGATTACCCCCTTTTAAAGTGTGTTAGTCTGGGTTTGTAACTGTTTCTAAAAAACATAAGTGTATTGGTCCCCGTTGAAACTAGGAACAGAACTACTCAATTAGGGAACCTTGTCTAATTTTATCACTTAACTAGTGAAGGGAACGAGACAGGMCTGTAAATGTGACCAAAAAATTAATGTGGTTGTAGCAAGAATCAAGTCTGCAATTGCTTCACGGCAGTTAGGCAGTTTAACTTTCTGGCAGTGGCAGAACATCAGCCTTTGTGGAAGAACACAAGGTCTGGTATAACTGGCTACAACAAACTGCTGGTGACAGAAATTATCCTTCGTGTGACCTGAGCTTTCTCCATCCTCCAAGTGTAGGACTGTCTCCAACTATCCTTGCTCAGAAACTTTGTAAATTTTAAAAAGAGAACATTGCTCTCAAATCTAAGAGGACTCTCAAAAATCCTCTTATTTTGCTCTTTGTCCTCAATATTCCCCTTTCTTCTAAGAGTTCCCCATCTCCCTCAACAATYTGGCTGCTTACTGTTCAGCTTCATGCACACAGGATAAATCAGTCGCTTGTCACAGGATCCACACTCTCTGTTCTCTATTTGGGCTTCCATAATGAAGTCCCTGAATTTACTGAGCTCTCAGCTTATGCGTCTTTCTGGCTTCTAGCTGGACCCCATTGCTGAATCTGTACTGGTGACCCATTCAGTCCCACTGCTGCCTGTTTCCTTGTTCTTGCCTCTTTGACCTGCTGCCATGGGTCAGTGCYTCTGCTCCCTAGAGATGCCGTTCGCTGGACTTGGTCTTCCCTGAACACTGCTCACTCACCTGCTGGTGCGCTCTCTGGTCTCTGTGGTGTTGGTACTCTTCTGTGCTCGTCACCTCCTCTCCTTTAGGATTGTGCATCATCCGCTGCTTAGCTCCATCGCTCATCCTTCCCTTGTCTTCCAAAGACACGACATCTCTTCCAGTTATAGTTCCAGACATTATTTCTTCCRGTCCCAAGACTATTGATCCTCATGCTACTTCATTCTCTTTTACCCTTGAYCTTTTCTTAGCCCGTTCTCCCATTGCCGGGACTGCCTTCTCTCCCAGCAGCGGCAGGCAAGTATCAAYGTTTAATCCTCCGGTCCGGTACAACACACAGAGGATCTGCGTGGGCAGGCAACGTGTGTCCAACTGCAGCTTGTCTTTGCAGCTGCATCCCCTCCTATTTCCACCTTTGGGCTTACCAGGAGGTTTTACTCTTTGGAGTCCCAGCCCTAGATCATGGCCTAGCCACCTTCTGCTTCACAGGCGCCGTAGGAACAGCTGTCYGCAACCTGTTAGTGAGCCCTTAACTACAAAACCTGTGCTTCATCTTCGTCTCCTTAGTCTGTCAGACTTTGACACCCTCAGCCATGCAATATTATGGGGAGAAGGGGTCTAGGCCTGATTTATGCAAACTTGTGTCACTTGTGTTTGGCCAGAACATCACTCAAATGTCTCAGCCTTACTGTTGCACTCTCCACATCACAGATGAGCCACGTTTGCAAGGCGTGCTATTTACAAGCTGTCACTTCTGTCTRTCAAAGAGCTGCCTCTTGACTCTAATGGTGGCAGCCTGCAAGACCTTCTTGTTAGATTTCCTGATAAACCAGCTTTTCTCAAATGCATGCCRTGTGTTCCATGCCGCTGCTATCCGCTTTTGGGACCTGTTCTGCACGGAGCTCCTGTCTTGTGTGCAGGAACATAGAGGAAAAAAGGAATTCACAAACTTTTTTACTTTCAAGTCAGTTTGTAGAAAATGAAGCCTGTAAACTCACAAATCAAACAGTTGCAAGCTAAGGATTGATTCCTGCCACGGACCAAATCAGAATTCTGAGCAGAACCTTGGGGGGATAGATGTTAGTCCGGGAAGGATTTCTGACTTTTGCTTGGCAGAAGAAAAACACTGCTGTGAGCACTGAAATGTCTCTATGGTGGGCTCCTTTCTGCCAGTGCTTGAAGCACGGTCTGMCTGCGAGGCAGCGCGTGGCACCTCTGCCCTCTGTTGGTCTTGAACGGCAGATTTTGTGTGTGCAGCAAGACCTGAACACAGCCCTCGGTGCCCAGAGACTCCACAACTATTATATATACAGGGAGAACGCTCCCTCAGGCCGGTGTAATCATCAGGATCTGAGTTAGGTCCTTGGTCCTGGTGATGCAGACRTCTGCATGATAATGAGTCTATCAGAAATAAGAGGAATTGTCTCTATAAGGATGTGAAAAATACTGTACAGGCTTATATAAAATCACATTTAAAAAATAAGACCCTGGCAAGTCATTTTGGGGCTAAGTAGGTAGCTGGCATAGCCCTGGAAARGTGTGAAGTACTGCCAATAGCAGAGAGCAGTTCTGCAGCCCAGTGTCGTCTTGTTTTACTCATTAGTGGTAAAGTGTCTAAATACCGACAAATTCATACTTTYGAGTTAGCACAGGAGTGACAGATGGTGTATACATCTATATGGTAATGAGTCTTAGCTTATTTTGTATCACAGGAATATACCATTTCCCAGAGRGGGAAGATGATCACAGAGCCATTCCCTGTACCCTTATGTACATTTCCTATAACTTTCATCCCGCTACCAAAGTCGAACAAACCTTCCGACATAGCACTAACATCATCGCTGTACGCTGCGAGTCGTATGCAGACACCTAATGCAGGCACTCAAAGCACCGCTGTTCAGCAGCATCAGATGATGACATTAGGGAACGGCACCGAAGAGAGAAGAGGAGGAAATACATCTTTTACTGACTGACAAAGACCTTCAAAGGTGATCAGTAATTAACAGCTTAGAGAGAAATTTGCCTCGTTAACTTCAGTCATGATTTCGGAAGTAGTGTGCCATAGAGATTCCAGTATCTTCATCTCCTGGGTGCTGTATCTGTATCTTAAATAATTTTTTCCTGACAAGAAGCTGCAAACAATTGTTAAATCCTGCTCAGTCACATCAACTCCTAACCTCAGCACTTGGCTGGGGTTGTCCTCTTTCAGTTCCTGCCATGTCCTGCCACTGCAAATAGGTGTCTTTGCTTCTTGTATCAACATYAGCTACATACAAGACCATATTTAAACATAATGAAAGAGTGGGGGAAAGGGTCTATTTGGGTAAAGCTGAGGAAATACTGTATTTCTTTACACAGGCAGAGGCTTGAAATTTTAATCGAAATACACTGAATGTCCAAGTCAGAACGAGCAGAAGTCAGTGACAGATCATACTTACGGTATCGTCTCGGTTCTTCTTCTTCCAGTTCAGATGCTGTGGAGTCTCCAACTACACTGACTGGTTTGAAGTGTACAATACAACCCGGGTGCCGGACTCCTGCTGCTTAGAATTCAGTGAGAACTGTGGACTCCATTCCCCAGGGACCTGGTGGAAAGCGGTGAGTCCCTCTCCAGCAGCAGCTCAGCAGCTGCCTTGCAGCCCCGGTAAAGGGCAGGCAGCTCGTCATTTGCAGGGCTATGCAGATGATACGGTGTGTTGTACCCTTACTCATCTTTAATCAGGTGGCTTCAGAAGGCTCGTGTTGACTGTGGCTTTTGACCGCCAATGAAACCACCAATTTGATTATTTTTATGAGCTGAAGGCTTTCCTTTCAGTAGGCGCCAAGCTGTTGTTTCGCACTGCGGACAAGTACCTTCCAACACCGATGTGGCGCGCAGCCTAGCTCGATCTAGCGAGGAAATGGCAGGATTGTCCTTTCTCATGTCCCCCCTGCTGGAGTCGGGTGGAGAGRAAGGCAGATGGCAGCGGCCGTAGCTTATCGTGGCCCAGGCAGCGGTGAGGCGGGGAACTGCGGGAGCCTGGAGCGCTCTGCTCCTGCCAGGAACCGGAGTTCAGGGGCTTCCCCCGCACAGTAGGAGAGTGGGAACYGCTCCCCTGAATTGCCGGCAGCGGGTTTTTTGCAATGAGTTTCTGCACTTGCCTGTAATCAAATTCAAAACTCCATGGGATAATTTCCCTACAATGTCCTCAGCAAGATCTTCCCAGAGCGGATAGTCAGAGCCTAAATTCTTCTCTGAAATTAGCTCAGCAATTCTTTGTGCTAATTACAGGTAGTGCAATTACCCAGGCGGGGCCATCTGATGAAGTGGAATTATAAGGGGGTTTTGCTGGTTCTAATGGTTTGTGAAGACATTTGTGGCCACTTTCTAGTGAGATTTCCTAGACATGGATTGGCACTGGCAGAGGCCGAGTTCCAACCAAACATGGCTCCCTTCTACCTCTCAAGTAGCTCCAAGTCAAATTTTGAATTTAAGAACTTAAAAGTTCTTCTTCTATTTTATTTGGGGTACCAGGAAGATCRGTGCAGGTTAACACTGTGGGCATTAATTGTTTTTCCTTCATACATATGTGAAAGCCTCTAACTGAAGGCTGAATGATTCTTGGCCATGTACATTTACAAGACAGAGGGCACAATTTTTGCACAAGGTTGTCTTACAGACATTATTTATTATTTACACATTACTTAAAGGAAGGTTTCAGTTGGGCCAATTCCACCCTCCCCAAAACTAGGCTGGGAACATGAGGTTACAGCCACTGCAGAATTTAAAGCAGGAAGAAAATAAGGGAGGAGTGCCCACACTGCAATTTGAAATGATGGAAAATCATATGATGTGCAGCAGGAGTGGCTACTGAGCAGCTCTCACTGGAACGTTTGGGTTTGAAATATATGTCTATATTATAATATTTGTTTTCCTGAAACATGGAGAAAATGAAAGGCTCATAYTGAAGGTCTGACTGCTTCTAGTTGTTTTTTGGGKTTTTTTTGAGGGCAAAGAGGATCCAATGCAGTTACTGGCCCAATTTATATGGAGCAGTGCTCATGCAGCATTTTGGAGGTGCACTTTTTTTGTCATTACAATTAGTACTTCATGTTCAAGCTTCAACCTAGAAATACACGGTAGTTGCTCCAAGCTGCCTAGCAGCTTAGTCTGCTCTGGCTCTTTTCTGTCTGTATATTCCCAGGGGAGTAGAGCTGTGCGTTTATGGCTAATACAATATTCTGGGTTCTTTTTCCAGCCTTGCTACGAAACAGTGAAAATATGGCTCCAGGAAAACTTACTAGCAGTGGGAATCTTTGGATTGTGCACAGCTATGGTGCAGGTACAGTTTAATATCAATTTTCAAATCCTAATTAAGCATAACTAAGTAAGTAACCATAGATCCAGATATACTCAGCCCAAGCCTGTTTTAATAATTCCAAATTCTGCATGATGTTAGAATAAAACTCTGCAAGATTTGAGTCTTTTATGCTTTAATTTAGTTAAAATACTATGTTCAAGGTACAGAACTGCATACATTTTCTGGTTTTTGATGCACTGCAAAGAGCAGGCACTTTACCAAGCGGTTCAGCTAAGGCTTAGACTAGACTCAGTGGCGAGGTAGTCCCCGCCCTCCGAAGACAGAAGCCCAGCCAGGGTAGGGTGAATTGCCTCTTAGGGTACCTGTATTTGTGCAGGAATTCTCCAGAGAGGACCATCCGCTTAGGCTAAATATCTAACTTCAAGATAGCCTTAAAGGTAGCTTAAGTCTTCAACCTCATCCTCAGTCCTAGGGTAAGTTACAAGTTGGGATGTTGTTACCATTACTCAACCTTGCCAATAAAAACCRTGTTCCTTTTCTATTAACTGCAGGGAAACCAGGTAGGTGAGATTGGCATAGACGTGCCTATCAGATTTTTGACCTGCAGTTATTTCTAGCGTAACTTTTGGTCAGAGAAGAATCAGTTGTCAGTGTAGYACCTTGTCTCTCACTCCTAACGTACCTGTGTCTTTAATCCAGCTTGCCGTGGYTGTGGCCATAGAGTAGCCTTAATGGCACAACCATTAGCCTGCGGATACCCAGGTGAAAGCTGTGCTGGAGCTCAGGCTGTGTCAGCTTTATGTCAGCCCTCCATTTATGGCCCAAGGTCCCATTCCTGAATGCAGCGAAGATGGAGCTTTGGTTTCCAGCTCCACCTCTCCCTCACACTCAACATATAAGCAGAAAAGATGGCATTGCTAAGCTAATTAATACCATGTAACTCCAGATTAAACCATGGGGTGTTTTTTTAATTTTGCGTGGTATACCACTAGCAGCAGTGAGAGCAAGCCTGGGATCAGAATTCCACTCCCATTCCCACTAATGTTGGATTAGGCGGAATGGCGTGTATCTTACACTCTCCTGTGTCACGTATTGGCTGTAACTTATTAATGCAAATGCCTGACGACGCCTAGGCTCAAATTCAGTAGAGGTTTGGGTTTTGTTTTCCAGTATAGTAAGCAGATATGCTTAGGAAAAAAGATAAGCACAAGAAGAACATATAAGACTGTTGTTAATATATTACCATATTTTAAAAAAACAGCTTTTGAGCATCTATTCAGCATTTAGGGAGTCTTTAAAATATACACTAAAAACCCAGCAGCGCATGTCAGAGTCCTTCTCATAGACCTTGATTATATTTAGGATATTTAAGAGAATACTGTCTTTCTGACAGAAAGAAATTACTAGTTTGCATGGGAGAAAACACTGCAGACAAGTTAAAAATGCTAATTAATATTCCCAGTAAACACTGTGAAATACAGAGAAAACACCTCAAAACACAAAAGATTTTTAGTCTGTCTTCCAGCTGCGCTATGTGATTGAATCTAAGTAGAAGGCAGTATTCAGGGGATACTTCCAAAAGGCATATGCTTACTATGAAACAGCACACTAAAGCCTAACAATCTTATTTCACTGTAGAAGAATGGGAAATGAAGAAGARAACAGCTTTATAACCATTTTTTTTTCTTTATTTATGAAGTAGTATGTGTGTTATTCATGTACTCTTTCAAATTACTCATTAACAGGAACTACTATTTATGTAAAGACTAAATTTGAAGTGGCCAAATTAAGTGCTTAAAACAGAATTCATACAAAAAATTTCTACCTGGCAAACCTTTATTTCAATGACAATTTTTACAGTGGTGTTGCAAAGGAATAGTAACAACCACTTGGTACATTCATAAAAGTACTTCAACTGGAAGGAAAATGACTCTCTTCCCCATCCCCTTTTCTGATGAAGTAATGCACCAGAGGCGGCACAGCAGGGCAGTAGTTGGGCTGGGAGAGGAACCACCCCCTCCCTCCTGCTTCTCTTGGAAAGACACAGACATTGCTGATGGAGGCGTTGATGGTTGCGATTAATGCCCGGACAGTCTCCAGTGATTCCCCCCTAGGAACCTCTGCACACATACGCTTTGAAAAGTAAAGTACAGTAAAGTAAACCGTGGCRTCCTTTGGATCAGGGATGAACCTGGTTGTCTTTCAAAGCAATAGCTACAGAGATAACCACACAGCCCCACAGCTGTGGGTTGCTACTATAAAATATTTTTGAACAAAAGACATCCAAACATTTCTTTTCAACGTACTTCTTCCCAGTATCTGGTGGCTGATTTTCCATGGAGAAATCAACTCTCCCGTGCTCTCATTGTTCATTCTATAAAACAGCAATACAGATAAGGACAAAAGGCAGACAGAAATTAGGAACAGAACAAGGACGTGAACCGGCAGGAAAAGCAGTATGTGATGTGTCTTCCTGTRTGCGAACAAAACCAGTGTAAGATGCTTTTCTCTCTTTTTTTTGTTTCAATAAATAGGGTTTCTTTTTTTACTTACTGAAAAACGATTGTTTTTTGTTTTTCTCTTAGATTCTCGGACTCACCTTTGCAATGACCATGTATTGTCAGGTAGTCAAGGCAGACACCTACTGTGCATAGATACCATTCCCAATCTTTCTGCTCCTCCTCCAAAGGACACAGGAGAAATCTCCTTCATGCTCATTCATCTGACCTGACCTTTTTTTTCCCCCTTTGTACTATAAACTGTGTATAATGCTATCTTTCTGAAGATTTTGTGAATCGCCCCACTTTACTGAAGGAGGAAGAAAAGAAAAAGTCAGTACTTGAACTGGCACAGGTAAGAAGCAGCCTTGTCTTTAAACAGAAGAAAACCTCCAAAGAGCAATGGTTCCCTTTCCATGGCCTACAGCAAGGCACAGGAGGCTGCTTACGAGGGGGCTGATCTGCAMGCCGACGTTAGGAAAAGATTGCACTGAGGCAGCCTCTGCGAAACCTGCCAGGTTGCCTTCCCGCACTTCACGGTCTGGAAGAGAGGGCATAGAAAATGAGTATTCTTCCGCACGGAAAGGCAGCACAGAGTAGCTAGCACTGAATGCAGCTGTGATTTTGTTACAGTTCGCACACAGCTGAAATGTCAAGATCAAGCAGCCCTGCCTCCAAGTGTCTCAAGATGATTTTGTAGCCAGGAGAGGATCATCTTCAGAAATATGTTATTTTAAAGGAGTATTTTTAATCTTATGCGCTGCAAAGTCAGGCTTTTAATCAGAATCTGTACAGTGAGATCTGGCTGTTAAGGGAAAACAATATTGGACATTGTCTCACTTATTAATTGCCAGTGGCATTTAGATGGCTGACTGTATATGTGATATATATTACATTCATATACACACTGTTCTGAAAGAAGGTTAAAACACCCAGCATCTCAGAAAGAGGGAACCTTTCTCTATCCCATTTTACATTCCAACTGAAATAATAGAGTATTATTTCTTGTAGGAGGTACTATCACTTATACCTCTGGGAAACAAGTAATTACTTTCAGCTGTATCTCCATTTCAGTAAACAACTGAGTGTGCTCTCTCTGTCATTCTACTATGGTTTTATTTTTTATCATCCCTGTCTCAAGTTAGTCTGCCAAAAAATATCACTCATTTCCACACCTGAAGATCCGTACAAAGCTGTCAGCTGTTCCTTCCCTCAATGTCACCATTTCACTAATTTACTTGGGGATAGAGTTTGCCTTGCTGAGGAAAAATCTTTTGCACATTGCTCATTTTTCTGAGWGTTATTAAGACTTCAGGTGTTTTTATGCTGCTCCCCAACCCCCCCCCAGCTGCATGCTCACAACAGCCAAGACACATTTGTCTTTGTTAGAACTGGAGTCACCGCTCAGTTCTGTTTTTCAGACCCATCTCCCTCTGCCTGGCTGTTGACTAGAATATGCCCCACACTTTCTGGAATTTGCAGAACTCAAAATCGTAACTCTCCTTAGCCAGAAAACAACCACCAGTTGTCCAATTTCCCCACCCTGCACTGGTAACTRAAGTAATTTATGTAGTAGGCTTCTGTGCACACCTTCTAGTGATGAGGTTAAGAATCAGCCGTTTCCKATTGTTCAAACAAACAATTCCCCATCAGCAAGCAGCCCCGGGTAATGCGCATGTGCCGGGGAAGGGGCACAGCAGGGAGCAGGCAGAGCACCCAGCCGGCCTTTGAGGACCTCTCAGCCACTGACAATAGACCAGAGACGCAACCGTGGTGCCCTGTTTTCCCCGAAAGCTCCATGCAGCCATTCCTGCTGTGACAGACCAGAAGCGTGCATCAAGTTCAGGCAAAAAAAGTTACCCGTACCTTTGGTGCTTACAACAGCAGGTCTCAGCTATGAGAGACRTTTTGCTTACTTTGATTTAAAGGCAATTTCCAGCAGTAAAGCTGGACTCACCCACCCACAGCCTATTGAACAATCTCCTTAACACCCGTGAGTAACCCTTCTCTGGACCTGCACCATTGACAAATACTACTCTCACTGCTTCGGTTTTGGATTTTTTTTTTTTCCCTTCCCTCTTTGCTGATTTCCTGCAGTCTTCTCACCCTCAGGCCCGAACTACTCCATGTGTTGTGGGGAAGTGCTTAGGACAGTCTGGTGTGTGAAAGAGCAAGTATCTTCAAAAATCTTACCCCCCCCACACCTTTATGCATCAGCCTCTGTAGCATGGGGCATTCAGCTGTGCAGGCTAAGGTGAAAGTAATGTGTTACTTGTGTGCAYTTTACGCGGGTTCCCATCACTCACAGCAACCTCACCACCACCAAAGGGTGTTACTGCCATGCTAACGAGCCTTGGCCCAAGACAGAGGTTAAACTGAGTAGCCCACACAGAGGCGTGCCGTACCCCAGGCAAGAGACTTCTGGTGCCACAGCCCCTGGGCTTCCCGAGCCCAGGCTGACCTGCCACCAGCCCCGCTCTTCGAAAGATGGTGTAAGTTCGTTCCTTCCCTCTCTCCACTCTCTTCCTTTCTTACCTGCAGAGACACAATGCCAGGTTAGATGTACCATTAGGTCTTGCCATGGTTTATCGTTTGTACACACAGGTGCTCCCGCTGGCAGCTCCAAGTCTCCACCACTGAAAAGCGGCACAACAGTGTGATGAAGACATTAACAAARCATTGATTTTTAAGAAAGATAAAAGGTAGACAAATCTATTTGTAGTGATCCCTGCCATTAAAAATTAACACAGCGACAGCCGGCTGACGAAGGCTCAGCTGACCTGAGCAAGCSGCTGGGCAGCGGGGCTCCCGTTTGCCTCTCAGCAGTTTGCCTGACGGGCGCGTAGGGAGAAGAGCGAGCACAAACCCTCATTGCTGCCAGTCTCCCCGCAGCGTGTGCTGAGCTCTTAGAGGAGACGGCTAGACTTCGCCTAAACCTACGGAAGAAACAAACAGAAACTGAAGACAAGTCACACTTTGTGGTTCCCACTAGTCATTTTCCACAGTTTAGGTGTCTTTACAACACAATAAACTGCCTCAGTTTTCATCTATAGGGAGTACAAGCAATATTCGCTTTGTAAATCCCAGTCACTGCAACAGAAACATAGGGCACTAACTGCTGAAAGGAAAGGGGGGGGGAACCCAAACAAACAAGAAAACAAACCAGACCACACATTGCTGCTAATAATTCTTTTTTTAAACACTGCCCTTACACTGCCAACTGAGATGCTAATGCAACTTGTTTGTAATTTGAACTGGACTATTTTCTATATTTGATGTTATTAACTCTCTTCATMCAGGCCAAACAGATGATACGGTGCTTAAAGCATTACCAGCACAAACCAATTTCAAACCTCTGAACATACCGTGTATAACAAGCCTCAGACTTACCATATTTTCTTTTTAAGATCATTGCATCCTTTCTCTGCTGACGAGGTCAGACTATTTTGTGATATGTAACAGCAACAATCTTTTTTTTTAAAAAAAAAACAAAAAAAAAAACCAAAAAAAAAGATAGTTCCACTACATAAAACTTCATGTTGAACTGGTTGATTATAAATAAAAACCCTTTAGTACATAATACCCATTTAAAAGGCTGCTTATATCATATTTATGCAGAGCAACACAGAAGTCATTCCAGTTGCTTCCATTAGTGTTTTGTCACTTTTAGTAGTCTTCTATATTATTTTCATTTATCTTTAAACATGGAGGACTCGATACATTTAAATTAAAGACAGAACCAAAGGCAACACAGACATTGAAGGCAAGCACTCCTAATTTATACTCATTGCTCTTTCTCCTCAATAACAAGATGTGAAGGCACAGGGCGCGTGGCTGGACCTAATGCATTCAGCAACATCAGGATTTAGCTTTTAGAGTCAGTCCAATATACTTCTGGCTTTTCATCTTCACAATTATAATAATAGGTATATGTGTGTGTATATATATATATATATATATTTAATAGAATATGGTTTATTCTCCTGTACAGTAACTGTCAGTAGTGGCCAAATCTTATTGCTTGTACAAGAGAATCATTTAGCTCCACATCTTATAGTGCACAATCACCGAAATTCACTCCAGTTTCTGTTCTATGAATACTTCTTTGTTCCTCTCCCTCAAATAATATAAACTCATAAAGGTTTATTYTTCCATGTAATAACTACTATTTGAATGCAGCATTGTATGATTTATAACATGGAGAGGAAGAAACTGCACAGAAGTTGTAAAAATATTTTATGTTGCATCAGCAATATGGCTGCTATCCACCCAAACCCCTCACTTCTCACAAACTAATTAAGAACTGGGTACGTCTTTCAGCACACGTGGCTCCCGCTGCCTCTTCCCCCGTTTACAGRTAGGACAGGAGGTGGTTAGCATGGAGAAAGCTGAAGCCATTCACTTACCCCTTAGCTTCGGTGTTGTGCTAAAACGTGGCACCAAAGGTAAGCAACAGAAACCAGCAGTTGATTGGGGCATTTATTTTAAAACCAGACTCTTTATTAACTTTGTCTGCAAGGATTCTTGCTAAGTGTGAATGATCTTCATAGATACAGAGTTAGACAGTAAGAAAGCAAGTCAGGACTCGCCATGAGAAATTTTGTTTGGATTCCATTGTGAATTCTCCTAGATTGTCACTGGTATCTTACCACAGTGGGCAAGTCTCCTCAGTTCTTTGGATTTTATCACTGCAACTACAATGATACATTTTTGTGCATTCATATAAAGAACAAAATTTAAAATATACATTTTATTTTTTAAAAGTTATTAAATATTCTTTAAAGTTTACAACAGAATGTCTTTTGTATTCTTTATAATCAACTACACTACAAGCTATACACTGAGTATACACATACCCAAAGATGTGTGTCCGAGTGCACACGCACAGTGTATGCAATAAAAAACAAACACAGCATACTTTTTTGTCTTTTYGCGTATTACCTGTCTTTGAGTTGACCTATACCTTCCTTACAGATTTTTTATTATTATTTAAGTGGCTTACCCATTCCCAGGTAGATTTACACCCCCTTCTGTTTCCTCTTAAGGGCAACCTGTAATTGTGTGCTATCGATCACAATTCAGAAAATACTGGGAGATCAGGCTTACAGTGTAACAAAATACTTAGACGGGAAACCTATTATTTTCTGTTTAGAACTTGTCTGTTACTGATAACTTTGAAGCAAAAAGGACTTTCTTTTTCTGAGGTAGTTGCTTAGATTCAGAAATTACATAGGAAAAACTTTGAAAATGAACACCAGCCATAAAATGGAACAACCAGGAACTCCTACTATGTCAGCTCAGCAAAAGGTCTGGTTAGCCAGGTGTCTTGGCTGAAGTCACGTCTGACACCGCCGCCTTCAATACAATTTATTGTCCCCTCCAGGTCAAACAGCTGCGCAAGTGAAATTGCCTCTAAACTGGGTGTATTCTGAACAACGACGCAGGCATGCTGTTGCAAGCGTAAGGGTAGACGCAGCCCAAAAACAGAGACCCAGAGGTTTTAGAGGCTGTTGCAGGAAACCTCATAAAGGATAACCCAAACCTCTGGTGGAAGTTTCTTACAACTCCCTCAATTCAGTAGGCACATTTAGAGTACTTGAATTTTCTTCATCCCGTTAAGCGTACCACTAGATGGTCTCATTAACCACATCTACCTTTAATCCCTTTCTGACTTTGTGAAACTTTCCACTTCCRTCTTACATTGTAGCAGTGAATTTCACAATTTCATCATGCCGTAGCCATTTAAAAGAACCCTTCTTATATGGATTTTAATATGTTGCCTTTCAACTTCATTTATTCACCATTCGTTCTATACTTCAGGAATGCAAACTTAATGATTCTTACAGAAATATATGGGCACAGAGCAGCTGTATTACCTTTACAGCCTAATTTGTCTTTCCACTAAAGCTTAAACCTGGGTAATAGAGTACACTATTGATTTTCAGATGCTATTGTTTCAAAAAACTAAGCCCAGTGTACCTTCCCCAGCAGCTAKCCTAGTTCAGTTGTCTTTGTGACAGAGGTGTTTCTATTTTCATCAACAACTAGCCTAGTATTTCAGCTGACATCCTGCTGTTCGTCTCAACTGTACTTAACACAACCAGGAATATCAGGTTTAGCTGATGATACTAGCTGTGTAATACAAAGTACTTTCTGAAAATTATCTCCATGCAGACAAAGMGACTTAAGGGTAGCCTATGAAACATCATCCAAAGTTTTGTCTTGACACAGCAAAAGTGCAAAATAGAGCRGCCTATGTTTCTTACCTTGCCATATGTTAAAAAACCCAAACAAATAAAGAATCTATCATTATTAACTCACCTAGCAAGTGCAATTTGAAAGGCTGTTTTTCTGAAATCCCATCATTTGCCTATGTAGGTCATTTTACCCTAGGCCTTGCTCCCCCCCACTCCCCCCCTCCCCCCCGACTGTTTCCCCACAGAAATACTGTGTTTTATTCTGTTCACTAGAAATTGTGGTTTTGTTGACCTGTAAGAACAGCTTAGTTTACATTCCTCCCTCCAACAGCCCGAACGCATGCACTACCAAGTCTGCACCAGTGCATGTTAGACAGCTACACAGAGGGCCTGTCTTGCGAGGCATGGGTTTTTTTAATGAAGACGTGGCTGATCAGTTAAACTGGTTTCTCAAACAGCTCCCTGGTATCTTTCATGCAGAAATTGTTAGGCAGAACATTTTGTTACTACAGAATTGCTTAACAGAGACTTCCCTGTATTTGTGGTTACAAGAATAACTTGAAAGGATRGGATCCTTACCCACTATAAACCTCCCCTTACATTCCCATGGCACTGCTATTACAGAATGTGATTCAAATCACAGCCAACAAAATAAAATATATAACTGTATATAATTAAATCTATATAAAACAAAGTACAGCATAAAAAACCCAACTCTTAATGTGTTTATTTTTCCATATGGACAGCGACAAGAGTTTCAGGTATAAAGCATTCATCCTGAAGATACTAAAAATTACTGTAGAAATAAAGAGATTTCAGAAACTGGTTTGTGAAAGTCTATTCAGATGCACCTCATCGTCTCCCTCCTCCACAAATACCTTTGGCTGTAAGGCTTAAGCCCATCGCTGCTCCAGCCCTTCCACCTTTACTGTACCATTTAAATCTGCTGTTCTGCACACGGGGATACCTGGTTAATCAAGGTCCCAGTCTGCCAAATGCGGAGGGGATTCAGTTATTTGTATTATGTTACTTTAAGTGCCCAAGGACAGACATCTTACATGGCTTTTTGAAGTTCAGGTTTGACATTGGGTCAGGAGACCACRGTCCCTACATAGCAGAGAAAAGCGAGTACTGTAACCCAGTAATTCATGTCAGCCTCGTTACGGACCTAACTAGTGACTAAATCTGAATTKCTCTCGATGTCCGCAGTTCCCTGATGCGAGCCTGCGAATGGCTAGTGAGCACTGTTACCGGGCASAACTGTCACTAGTTGCTTAGCATTCTCCAGAGAGACTAATGCCGCAGGGATTATTTTTTTCCTTTTTTTTTCTTTTAACGCAATTTACCTTGGAAACTTGTTCAGTGTTATTGTATCATCCACAGATGCAATTAACTGATTCTGATATTATATCTCAGCTTGGATAATAAGCACCCAGAATACTGAGCTAAAAAATGCCATTTCTTTCGAAATGCTCACGTGCATCCACACACTATTAAGGTGACTGGAGCAGCATATGCATCCCCCCATTTTGTACTGTGGCAGCCTAACTGCCCGAGATAACTTCTACCAAAAAAAAAAAAAGGCAATTCTCAGTTCGCTCATTTTCAGCCTCTCATTTCTCAAGGAATTGAACCCTCCACCCAAGGGAGTTAAAGCTGTTTACAAACCCAATTAAGATGAAGCATTTGCAAGTACTCCAGGAAAAGAGCACTTCACCATGGCGCTGCTTCTAGCGCTTTCTTGGAACGCCTCCTCTCACTGTGAGCCTATACCAGAGAGCTTATGACAGTCAAAGTCACTAAAATCTTCTCTGTAGTCCTCAGAGMACCACACAGCCCTCCTCCCTCCCCACCAATGGCAACTGTCTTTGCACCTGTATTAATTTCGTTTGAAAATCATGTTGGCATTAGTTGAACAGGGAGGCTGCATGGAGCTACAAGTGAAGCTATTTGGGGAAATTCTTCACGCTACGAGCTCAGCTGCAGGAACTGGACACACAAGTATGCTAGAAAGAGAAACAGGAGTATTTCCCCCTAGAAGCCAGAGGTGCTTTAGCTATTCTCCTGGTGAGCAGCTAAGTTATGCTACTTGGTCTCTCAAGAACAGAGGTGCCTCGAAACCTCATGGTTGAAAATACTCCTGCTTTTGGGGGAAGAACAGAAATTGTGAACTCAGACCTGTGCACAACTGAAGGAATTACGGATTTGCAAATGCAAACACAAGAGAGTACATAGACTTTATTGATGTGTCATATAATTACCAACTCACTTTCCCTAAACAAAGTTAACTCACCAGCTTGGAAGTACAGCTTGTTGTCATGGAACTTGCTTGATATTTGGTGCTAATAAAAATTGAAGTTTTAAATCTCCTTCCTGTGAAGTCCGTGCATTAAAGTTCTTCCCTATTAAACACCTTCTTATTCCTAACTGCGCACCACAGCTGGTTACCCTGACACAATACAATCTTCATTATCAAAAGGTCCTTTGAAATAAGCACTCACAGGTTTAAAAGAAGAATTATCACATGGAAAACTGGCTCAATTAAAAGCTTGCTGCAAATCACACTTTCTTGTTCCTGATGGAATCAACAGTTAATGTACATTCAGAAACATCTATGTACATATGTTCTCAGAACTAGAATATTCCAATGCAAGCAATCTTTGCTATGGATGACACAGGACTCCAGTTTATGCAGACTTCTGCACCAGGAAAGGTGAGGAAGAAAACTAAAAATGACAGGTATGAAAAAACATAGAGGAAAAATAGGGGAGAAGGTTGGAAATGGACAAGAGACRTGGGCTGGCACCTGAGCAGACTGTTTTTCCCCACTGTAAGGTACAAAAATAGAGCAGCATGCCATGAAACACATGGTCAGCTCATTCACAACAGACACGGTGTTCTTTTAGAAAGATGCCCCCAGAACGGAATCAGGGCTGCAGCRTGTATAAAGTCTCTCTATAAACTGTTCCTCCTAGTCCCTGTGGTTTAGCAGATGTGGGTTTTTTGAGTCTTGTGTAGATGCTGGCTCTCTCAGTTCTAGGACTAAAGCAGTCCTTCCCCGTAGCACGCTGGGATTCAGACCTGTGCGACAAAAGCTGTGATGCCCTCCTGGTACTGCAGCTGGGGGCCATCAGTCCATCCCTTCGACAGAGCCTTCATCTTACCACCCCCAGCAGTCATACAGTAACTCCCTAGCAAAGGCACCGCAGCYGATAGTGTCACCAGAAGCGGGGAAGTCACCAACCCCATCTGGCATATACAAGGTCCAAGGTATGCATATAAATGTTCAGTGCAATTTTGTTTACCTTTTTTCCCTTGATCCGGCTTTCACCCTGTTCCGACTGCTTTCCTGTCCTCTTCAGACTGCAATCCCATCTGCTCCCCTCCTAGGTGCGCAGGTTCACAGAGCTACTGAAGGACACTGGAATACTCAGATGACAAAAACAGTTACAAGGGGTACAGACACTCATTTCTCTTATCTCCTCCAACCTTCGGTACTTCCAGCCTCACAGGAGATCAATCCAGGGAGCAGTGGGGGTGAATTTGTATGCAATTTAAACATTACTGAAAACTGCTGAGATCCCTGACAGTTAAAAGAACTCAGCGTGTCACAGCTGATGTGTCACCGGTCACACGGAGCACAGTGTCCTGCAAGTTAAAAAGCTTTCTTAACATCGGTGCAATTACACAAAACGTAAGGGTGTTCAGCTACACAATCAGATCTAGTACTGAACAACTGAGTGCCCTGGTGCCTTATTTGCGCAAGCAGCTCTGGTGAAGTATAAACAGAAATTTGGGACAACGCTGCCATTCTCAGTGCTGACGATGCAAGCTTATTTCATTTTAATTTAGTGAGCTCTCACTGAAAATTAAAGATTCCCTGAGAGCTTTATGGCATGAAGTGGCAAATTAAATTGAAATTGAGATAATCCCCAGAAATGTGTACACAAGTAAAGCAACTCTAAGTCCAGACACCTTTCAGACTGGTAAGTTCTTATATAAATAAGAAAAAGCCATTTCCTACAATGAAAATATTCTCAAGCCTTTCAATTTGTCTGAAGACATCTCAGAACGCATCACATTGTGTCTCCACTATCATTGCAATAGGACTACTCAGATCTCTATCAGAGAATGAAGTACTATTGAAATGGGTTACATGAACCACAAGCACCACAGAATTTCAGAGACAGGAGCTTTTTTTTTTAATA